>JAUMJM010000092.1:2792500-3320000 GCA_033558235.1 Neomorphus geoffroyi | reverse complement strand
GGGGTCAGCCTGATGCTCAGCAGAGCTGACAGAGCCCATCCTTAGTGGATGCCGCTGCAATATTAACACTCATTTGGAGCAGATGTGGCTAAAAGCATGAAACATTGAACAAACAGCTGCCACAGATCCGGAGCCATCGCATGAGCACTTATGTTCTATTAATGTGGCGCTCCCGAGGACGCCAGGGCAGCCCTTATTCCCCTTGGTTCTTCTCAGGCAGGTCAGTGGCAGCACCGCAGTGATGCCCGGCTTACTCTTCACCACCACTCAATGCCCACCCTGACTCCTTTGCTCCATTCCAATCTCTTTCCATGCACAGCAACACCAATTCTGCTCCAGATTTACGCATACAGAGAAGTGATAACTTGGTTTGTTTTAGTCCTCAGCCTTTATGCGGCCCCTCCACAAATCACCAGGGGAGACAGACAGTAAAACGGGGCTGTGAAGATTCCAAAACCCCAGCTCAGCTTTGGGAGACCCCCACCATAAACCTGGAGTGAAGCTGCTGACCCACACAGACTCATTTCCGCTCTGAGAGCCAAATCCTTCTCCGTCACATGTGCGAAGGAGACTGGCGGCATTGAAACACAAGGAACGGCAGCAGGAAGGAACGCGCAGCAAGCAGGGCATAAGCAGTGAACTCTGCTACCCCGGGTGGCAGCTGAAGGCTGGGACCCAGCACAGCCAGGCTGCCAGCACGCCACAGGGACCCTAGAACTGATGGAGCTCTCTGTCGGCGCAAGCTCTCGGAAGCCAGCAGGCACACAGGTAAAAGTGTATTTGCAGGTTATGAAAAAGACATGATTCTTAAGAATTCACCCCCCTGACAGTCCAACACCACAACACAAGCAGCGACGTGAGCATGACAAAGTCTCTGGCCCAGTGAGCTGATGCCATGGGGGAACTTGGACCCCTCGCTGTGTGCCTACAGCACCCCCGGGAGCTGAACTTCTCGCTGTGGGCCCGCACCTCACCCGCACCAACAGCGTCGCTGGCTCCCCTGCGCTCAGGGGCATCCCCAGACACTTCTCTGCGCCTCTGCTTTCCAACCAACCAAAGAATGAGAGCAGCTCCATAACTACTGATGAAAAACAGCTGAGCCAGGCCTTAAGGATGCAGAGCCGGACTGACTGGTCCTGTGCACCTACCAGAGACATCCTGAGCACCACGAGGTATTTCAGGGCAGATACACAACTCCTGGCAGCAAGTTCTGAGCTACAGCCCTCCCTCCTTCCTTCCTTCCAAAACCCACGGGGAACCTTTTCAAACCTTTGTGCAGTTGCCTTCAGGTTAAACAGACAGGGAGACTGCTTCTCTGCATTCCCCATCCCAAACCAATGACACCACAACCAAAGCCTGTGGTCAAGAGTCTGCCTTTCATATTCATTTCTTTCACAGGTTTGTCTTTAGCCTTTGAGTAAGGGGAAGAAAATGTGTATGATAAGCAAGGTTACGCTGATTGCTTTTAAAGCGCACCTCTCTCTCCTCAGGAGACTTTGATCCTCTGGCTAACTGAACTTGCAGTTGCAGAAAATTACCTTGTCATCCACAGCGCGGTGTTCCAGGCTGGTATTGACAGTGTGAGCATCAGTAACCGATGCGCAGCCCAGCCAGGCTAAATAATTCATCACGTGGACTGGCTCCCTCTCCCTCTGCGCAAGGACCCTGCCAGGGCAGCTTCCTCGTCTCGCCCCGGCTCAGCAACCCCAATGCTTATGAAAAAGATGCAACAGGAAAAACCCAAGCCCATGGATGAAGAACAGAGATCCAGAAAGGGTGCACAGGAACCCTGGAGGAATTTCCAGCTACTGTACTCAGCTGCACCATGCTTGGAACAGGCCAAATCCCAGTGGATCCCCCAGGTCCAGGCTCAGCAGTGTCCACGGCGCCTTGTAGTGACACGTGGAGGCACAGGGGAGCAGCAGACAGAAAATCCATCCCAGTACAAGTAACGTCTGTGGCTGCTGGGTACAAAAGGTGCGTTTCTAAAAGCCATTTCATGACCGAGATGAAGCAGATGAAATGAAAAGTGGAGCCATCTGAGGTGCAAAGGTACTTGGTGAAGCAAGGGGAGCAGTATCACATTTCTATATTGGGCTGCTCCCATTTTTCCAGCAGTGCCCAACTCCCTCTGCTGCCCAGTGGAGCATCTCCACCAAGGGGCTTGGACTCTGCAGCTGCTGGAAAGGCCTGGCAGGATGGGAAATGCACGTGGACAAAAGCAAAAAGGCACTATTTTTAAGATCATCTTCCCGGCTTCCCCTCACACCTCAGGTGTCCTCAAGACTCACAGCCTGGCTGCCTCCTGCCTGTTTACCGTAATGGGAACGAGCCATCTGGTTTGCTGCGTTTCTTGAAGTTCACCTGAAATCTGCTCAAGGACCAGCAATGTAAGCCTGGAGGAGCCCCCCGTCTCCGTTCTGTGTGTGCATCACCAAGCACAGAGTCCGTGTTCACCTCCTGGGGTCAGCGCTGCTGAACCCACGCTCATGTTTTGCTCCCCCAGCCTCTATCGGAGGTTTATTCTATTCTGCCCTTACACCCAGCCCTGAATGTTCTCAACACGTTTCAGAGCAAACACGAATAGCAAAGCCAAGGCCATCTGCATCCCTCGCCTGTCATGAAGCTCACAGGCAGTGCTGCCGTGCGTTCCGGGTACCACGTGCCCTGCAAGTTCAAAGGCTGCAGCAGCAACCATCAGCGCTTCCCTTGCCCAGGGCAGGCGAAGGGCAGAGAACGGGGAGAGAACGCTCAAACAGTGCTAAAACATCCCCGCGCTCCTCCTCGGCCTCACAATTGGCTTTGGCAGCCCGGAAATTGGGTGCGTCTCCCCGCAATGCAGGTCAACCCATGCAAAGCCACCGCGCAGCCCCATCTCCACAGCAAATCGCTTCACGAATGGCACATCACGCTCCCCGCTGCAACCAGGCAGCGCCTCCTGACAGAGCAGCGTGCTCCCTACACAGGGATGGCTCCTGCTTTCACAAGCCATTGGATGCTGATAAACCCCAGGGCCAAGGCAGAACGCTTTCACCCCTCTGCTCTGAAGGGAGCTCTTTGCTCCTTCCACAGGCCAGTGGGATGAGCAAGAACCAGCAAGCCTGGTTTTGCAGCTCAAGTGAGCGTAGGTACAGCTTCAGCACCTCCTCAGGGGAAAAGGAACAGCAGAATGCAGACAAGGAACTCGATTTCTACCAGGAGTCAGGTGATGGAGGCAACTTTGAAGTGTAAGACGTGGTGCAGCGAGGGTCAGGGGTTCTCTCTACCCACCACACCCTGTTCCAAGGGCTCCGGGCTGCCTGATGCTCCAGCACAGAGCAGCTGCTGGGTATGGACTCCGACAAAGCTGGAACAAAGATAGCCTGGGAGCTTCCTTCTGATCGCAGGGTGACCAGAAACCACTATAATCACAGAATTCTTTGGGTTGGAAAAGACCCTTAAGATCCGTGAGTCCAACCCATAACCTCAGACTGCCAACTCCCGCACTAAACCAGATCCCCGAGCACCACATCCACATGGCTTTTAAATCCCTCCATGGATGAGAACTCCACCAAGGCCCTGGGCAGCCCCTGCCAGCGCTTGACAATCCTTCCAGTGAAGACATTCTTCCCAACGTCCAGTCTAAACCTCCCCCAGTGCAACTTGAGGCTGTTTCCTCTGGTCCTGTTAGCTGGAAATTGTATGAAAACCAAAACACACAATCACAGAATCACAGAATGGTTTGGGTGGGAAGGGACATTACAGCCCATCCAGTGCCACCCCTTGCCATGGGCAGGGACACCTCCCACTGGATCAGGGGGCTCCAAGCCCCATCCAACCTGGCCTTGAGCACCTCCAGGGATGGGGCAGCCACCACTGCTCTGAGCAGCCTGGGCCAGGGCCTCCTCACCCTCACAGCAAAACATTTCTTCCTGATGTCTCATCTCACTCTCCTCTCTTTCAGCTCAAAAACATTCCCCTTGTCCTATCCCTGCACTCCCTGACCAAGAACCCCTCCCCAGCTTTCCTGGAGCCCCTTTCCATTCCCAGAGATCAGGAAAGGAAGAGCCATTTCCAGTTACAAGATTTGGTCCCACGTCCATGTTATCTAGCCTGGGTTTTTCACTTTTTTTCCTTTCTTTAAGCTTTTCTCGCTCTGTTATCCTGACAAGGCATCCGAGCACTTAACTCCAGAGCAAGTGTTCTCTGCACAAGAGGTTCAGCATCTCAGGACGACCTTAACTGCCTCTGTCCCCAGAACTCATTAGGCAGGTCATGTCATCCTGAGAAGTCTCCTGCTCTCCCTGTCTGAAGCTCTAGTTTGCTGTCCCCACGATGAGGATGGCATTGGGATTGGGTCCACCTGATCCAAACCCTCTCCCTGGCTGATTTCCAACCCAACTCCAGTTTCTAAACCCATCAGTACTTTTTCTTCCCTGTAAAGGCCATGACTCCTGCTTTTGCCATTTCAACAGGGATCCTTTAGCAGAGGTTCCAGGACAGATCTTTCCACAACGGCTCAAGCACTGAAGGAACTGATGCTACACAACTCCAGAGAGTAGCGAGGTCCTCGCCAGCACCAGGATGCAGGATCAAACCCTTGCTTACAACTCAGGGCGAGAAGGGACGGCACCCGAGCCCTGCACATGCTGACAGGTGGGTGTTTGTGCGAGGCAGCCCTGATTAGAGCTGACAGAGATCCAACTTCATTTCTCAGCCAGGCTGTGATCTTTATTTACCTGGATGTGATGCTGCTGCTGTCAGGGGCAGTAATTCCTTGCTGGGCTTTTCCAAGCCAGCCAGTAATGGAACAACTGCAAGGGGAGGTCGGGTGAGACAATGGCCACGGGGAACAGCTCCAGCAACTGGTCCAGCTCTGAATGCGGACATTTTACCACCATGCGCCCTAGAACTGCATTTCCCTACAGTCTCTACACACAGGTTATCGAGGGCGAAGAAAGTCTCAGCTCTGAGCAGCGTCCCAGCGGCAAACTCATTCTGGGGGTCAACAGGAAAACCTGACTGAAACCTGGGTTCATCCTTGCTGTGCCAGATGCTTGCGCTCAGCTCCTGCTCTTGTCCAAACCTCACCCATGGAGGTAAAGCTCATCACATGATCCTGCAGCACTTGAGGCTCCCCTAAACAATAAGGTCAAAATCCATCCCTTCTTTCCACATCCTACATTTCCTTTTGGGATGGCAAAGCCCTTCAATCAAGGAATGTGTTCCATCAGTGCAAACAGCACGGCTCTGGCCTTGAGGACATTACCCGGAACTTCAACACCACAACAGCAACAGAGTACAAATCAGCAAGGCAGGGGAACACAAAAAAGGTGTTTTCCACACTCTCTGCTCAGTTCTGCTTGAGATGGTGTCACAACTAATGCAAACCCCGCAGAGGACGGAAAACACCCATGGTGATTTTTGTGAAGAAAATAAATAGGAGAGACGAGGAACTGGAATGTTATGGCTTGAAATTCAGGCATTATTCTTTTCCTTTTAGCCATTCTTATATAACAAATCCTTTCCCAGCAATATAAACACACATTTTGTTCATGAAATAAATCCCACAAGTTACAGTGTTTATTCAGAAGGGAAGACATCAAATGATGTCAAAGAGATCAGGTCTTACGGTACAGGAAAAGTCACCAAGCTCACTGTCTTGGTGGCTCAGTGAGGGACAAAAAGCCCATACTGCAAGGTATTTTAAGGAGTAAAAGCCTTCCATTTCATTGGCAAAGGATGGGAAGAGCCAGGTCCCCAACAGCACTGGCTGGGGTAGAACAGCCAGCTCCCTGCAGAAGCAGCAGAGCCACAGCACCCACCGACACTCTGGTCATGTTGGCGAGCGGTTTGGGACCATCATCCACCAGCTGCTCCACCAGGAGACAAAGAGCCGAGCAGCAATCTCAGCAGAGGGTAAAACCTGGGGAAATGTTCCCTGGGAAACCTGGGAGCCAGCGGCACGCAGGATCGACGACAGCACATCCAACCTAGCAGAACTTCTGGATACCCTTTACATCCCCGAACATCCCATGTGCTGCAATACCAGGCAATCCATCCGAGTTCATACAGAGCCGAGATGCTGGAACACCTCAAACTGCTCCCGACTGGGGAAATGGAAGAGTATTTTATTCACAAACCAAGGCTCCTGATTTTAATTACTGATTATTCACTAATGCTCACAAAGGACTCCCTTTGGCTGTCCCCATGCCCCAGGGGACAGAGCTGGCAGCTGGGTGAACCGCTCTCCAACGGAAGATGTCAGTGAGGTAACGTACAATGTGAACAGATTTGCAGGAGGCTCCTGACAGTTTGCTTGGAGGACAGGCAGGAACTGTCTCACAGCAGGTTTCTGAGCCGCACCCACAGCCCAGCACAGAAACACCTCTGGAACAGCATCAGCTGAAGCCACCTGGCCTCATGGACATAAAGGAGCCAAGGCAGCGGAGGCTCTGGATAGCTCTGGTCAGTCCTACCAAGAGTGGAGTTTGTATTACAGTGCTTGAGTCTCCCTGTTGCTGCAGCAAATCCTGTGCATGCACTGCTGAAATCTACAGTCCCAGCTAAAACCCCTCAGTGCTGCTGCTGTTGTTCCATTTTCACAGCCCTGTGACTCCGTGAGATGGATCCCCTGGAGGTCTTCCCTGCATCACTGTGAAATCCAACACCAGCTCAGACCCTGCATTCCCAGGATGAAACCCTCAGCTGGTGCCCATGGATCTAAACCCCACGATGCTGGGGACCAGCACCCATCTGTGACAGTACAGGTGGGAGAAGTCACAGCTTCCCACAAACCCATCTCGGTGCAAGGGGGCGGAGCACAGGAACACTTGTCAGAGCCCCATTCGGAGAACACCGAACGAGCAGAAGGTGAAGTTGCTGCAGCACAACATAAGGAACACGGATAACAATGGGGACATGCGATCTGGCTAGGCACAAGGGGCTCGCTCCTGTCTCCTTTCTGCACTGCACTCGCATCAAGGCTGAGCATTGCCCCTGCCTGCTGCCGCCAGCCCATTTCTGGGGAGCGTTCGTCGCTGTGGGCTTGTCTCCGGGAGTTTAATCCCCCAGAGTTTCTTCTGCTTCAAGAGACTGAGCCAAGTGTGATGAGAAGCGTTGAAATGTTGCCTGAGCAAAGGTGAAGTCAAAGCGAGAAGGAAGACGACAAGGCGCTTGCCAAAACCACTTATGCAGGTTGCAGAGATGAATCCGATGATCCCTGGCGAGGGCACAGACAGCACTGAACGTGCATGGATTGGCTCAGCTTTTCCTTTTCTTAAGGCTCCCCTTTTTAAAAGCACAAGCAGGACTATGAAGCCCATCTCCAGTCCCACCACACTCTGTGCCCCAGGAAACAGCCTCTGCTCCCCAGACTGGGATATTCCCTTCCCTGGCCCATTCCAAGGCTCACACAGTCACTGTGAAAATCCCTACTGAGAACTGGGATGTGTGTGTGGCACCTGGGCAAAGGGAGCGGAATGAAAGAGATGTCAACTGCCCCAAAGCACCACTTTTATCTGTCTTTCTGCTGTTGTCATTGTGGCCAGAACTCTGGGCAAGTACAATTACAAGAAGAACAGCAAGGTGTGCCATAACGACCCTCAGGACTGCTCCAACCTGGACAACAATCCTTCAGGGCTCCAACTCCAACCTGGCCACATCCATCCTCTCCCAGCACACCCTGCTTCACCTCATGGCCTCCAAAATCCTCCAAAGAAAACATCTGCTGCCTGCCAGGGCACCTTCTACAGCCAAGACAACCTCACAAAAGCCAAAACAACCCATCCTGGGCAGACGAGAACAGACACACCTTTCACAGGAAAGACAAAACTGAGAATTTGATCCCTCATTCTTCAGGGGACCCAGACTCCACAGTAAACTGTGAGGAGCAGAAGACCATGCCCCTGTGAGAGGGCTTTACTGGGTCAGCCAGGAGTGTGCAGGCTGGCACTGCGTGCCCCGTGATGGCCAGCAGCAGACACCCAAGCAAAACCATAGTAACACTGGGCTTGCTTTGCTTTTGTCTTTTCCTACCTGGCAGCCCTGAGAGGAGCCCAGCCTTCTTACCACACTGCCCTGGACAAGGAAGGCCTCCCAGCCTGACTTAGAAAGGAGAACTTTCCCGGGGTGACCCAGGACGGGGAGAGCACAGACAAGTGCCAGGCGGGCACATCCCAATGTGATAAATAATCAGTTCTGTGCTCAGTGTGTGACTCTTGCTAAAAGCCAGCGCTGGAACAGCTCCCGCATCGCACGACCACCACCTCCACCAATCGCTTCTGCATCTCATTGGCATTTGAGGACGTTAATTGACTCATTATTTCAATTCATATTCAGGGAAGGAAGTTGATTAAGGCAGGCAGATGCAGCCTCTCCAGACGCACTTGCAGCCGCACTGTTGTCCCGGCAGTTTACCCGAGTTATTAGGATACTTAGGAGGTAATAGCCGGGAGGATGGGGACGAAGGCCTGGGAATGGGGGACCCTGTCTAGATTTCCCTTTGAACCTGTAATGACACAGCCGTGCCCATCCCTGCCAACACCCCAACAGCACCACACTCGGGGCTGAACATAGGCTGCTCCGACTCACTTGGAGACTCCTGGGAAACAACACGTGAGTACTCTGTTTTGGGGTAAGCCTCCCCCAGGTCCTCTGCACCAGCATTCCATTAGCCACTGTACCATCCCACTCTGCTTTACATGCGCAGGCACTGTTCCTCTCGAGACAACGGCTCCGTGCCCACGTACAGCAGGGCACAGATACAGCTCCCTACCTTTGGGCAGATGCTGCCCGCAGACACATGGCGAGGAATAAGAACAAGGCTCTGCCCTAGTCATTGCTGAGTTCCCACGTGTTGTGCAGGTGAGACTACTCCAGGCTCTTGCCAACTAAACCAACAGCCCACCACCCAAACCCAACCCTCCAGGCTGTGCGCAGCCCCTCGGCGCCCGCTGCCCAGGAGGGAGCCCCATGCAGGCACCAGGACGGCTGGGAGGCCAGCACGATACTCTCTGCGTCAGCCCAGCCTCACCAGACAGGAGCTTGGGCACCGGCACACAGAGGTGCCACAAGGTCCTTCCCAGCGCTTCTGCTTTCTAAATCCTTGCAGCCAGGCTTAGGGATGAAGGCTTCGTGGTCCCAGCCCCAAGATTCCAAGATGTGATGGGGGTGTCCCACAGCACTTGCTGAACGCTGAGCCACAGGCTGTGCTCAACCACAGCTCTTCTTGGTCCCACGAGCAGCCACACCTCCTCCCAGCCCATGAGAAAGCTGAAGTCACGTTGTCTCTTCTCACAGGAGGAAGCTGCGCTCTCAGCAAGGGTCTGACCCAAAGAGGGACAAAACCAGCCAGCAAGCCGGCTTTCGCCAGACTTCATCTGTGTGAGTCTTTCCAGAGGGTCTGGTGGCGACCACATTGTAATTTATGGTGCCAACACTGCAACCCAAACCATCCCAAACCAAACCAAAGAGCACAGAGAACTTCTGCTGCTGCGCAATGGATCCGCACGGAGGAGGAAGGAGGGTGAGCAGCTTCCCCTCTGCTGCAGCGCTGCATTATTGATCCTGCAGAGAATCCTGATGTCCCCCCGGTCTCTACCTTCAGAGGCACCAACACCAACCTGAAGCAGGAAACATCCCTTATGAAAGTCTGTCAGGAGCGACACAGCAGACAACAATGGCTCCTTCAGAGCTGTTATCATCTGTCATGTAAACACATCATTAAAGACTTGTTAAAATGCAGATTATGTAAATGCATATTAAGGGTCTTCTAAAAATGCAGATTACTGACCCGCTGGAGCCAGTGACTCCTCTGGAGCTGTTCAGAAACACGTGTTTACATTGCAAAGCACAGATTACCAACCCAACAGCCTAGCAGCTTCTCCTCCTCTGACTATTCCACTGCCTATGAACATACCAATGTGGAAAAGACACACTTACAAAAACATTCTGTACAACTGCTCTCTCTGGAAAGGAGAGGCTCCTCAGCAGAGAGGCTCCCTTTTAAAATCACCACGCAGTTGCTCAGAGCCTCCATCCAGCTGATGTCTCTGCAGGTCAGGAAACTCCGGATACGCAGACACAGGTTCTTCCCCTACCGTAACCAAGAGCAGCAGCTCCACAAAGCTCAGGCCAGCCCCCTGTGCTTTAAAAGGCAGTCAGTCATCAAGTCAGAGGATGCTAATAAAGAAAAAGCTCAGGTACCATTAAAAACAGTCTCTAAGCAAGACCAACTTCTGTGCAGCACCCAGCCCCTCCTCCCCAGCTCCACAGACACTGGAGTACTGGGGTACCTGTGCTGTTTTCAAAAGCGCTCCCTCTGACCCAGTGCGGCTGCGAGCTGCACAGTCTTCACTGTCCCGCTGCATGTTCCCCTTCACATCCAAACCTGTAACCCCCAGCACAGCAAACCCACACCCAGCTGGATCAACAGAGCCTGCTGGGAGGAACAGCAAAACCCAAGCCTCCAAGCTTTCCAGAGCAGCCCTGTGTTCCTCAGATGTTTAGGGTCAAGACTGCTAATGGAGGAGAAGTGAGATGCATCCCACCACGTGGGCATGCTGGCCAGCTGGGAGCAGGGATACCCGCCCACACAATGATCACAGAATCATAGAATGGGTTGGGTTGGAAGGGACCATGAAGGCCATCTAGTCCAACTCCCCTGCACCGAGCAGGGACACCTTCAACTGGATCAAGTTACTCCAAGCCCCATCCAACCTGACCTTGAATGTTTCCGGTGACGGAGAAGCTACAACTTCTCTGGGCAACCTGTGCCAGGGCCTCCCCACCCTCACAGGAAAGCATTTCTCCCTGAGATCTAGTCTAAACTTCTCTTCTTTCAGTTTAAAACCGTTCCCCCTTGTCCTATTGCTACAGGCCCTGACAAAATGTTTGTCCCCACCTTTCTTATCAGACCCCTTGGAGTACTGAAAAGCAGCTCTAAGGTCCCCAGGCTGAACAACCCCAACTCTCCTTAACTCATACCTCTATCCACAACAAAAATGTAATGGGCAGACAATCCTAACAACACTCCAAGTCCTGACACTGCTCCACAATCCATGAATCTAGAAGAGCACAGAATCACAGAATCCTGGAATGGTTTGGGTTGGAAGAGACCTCAAAGCCCAACCAGTCCCACCCCCTGCCATGGGCAGGGGCATCTCAGTGGTGAGTTCCGGGTAGAACCAGGAAACAAGACGCTGGGAGCAATCAGGTTGTGGTGCTGCCCTCCTGCAGGCTCCTGTGGGGACGCAGGTCTATCGCACGAGCAGAGCTCCATCAAACGGCAGCGGATGAAGCTCTGACTTATTGGCTACCCCAGCAGAAGTGCTCTTAGCTACGTGTTATCTGAGGCTCCAGGTGGATCAGACAGCTCCACCGAGGAGGCTGCTTGCTTAAGAAACCACTATTCCAGGACTTACAAAGACAACAGGCTCATTCTATCAAAAATCAGCATTAACATTCAAACCACAAGCTAACAATTGCTGTGAAACGCACATGGAGCCATTTAAGAACCTGAATTTCCATGGAAACTCCACCGCTCACAGTGCAGCACATGCTTGTAAACCAGAAGTTGGGATCTGCCAAGGTAGATTTTGCCCACCAGAAGGGACTTAAGCACTGAAAAAACCATACTTTTCCCCCCTTCTATGGTCAGATAACGCATTAACCCACAGTCAAGCTTCACACACAGAATCAGCTCGGTTTCTCTCCCTAAGACCAATCAGGTCTCTGAAGGTTCGCCAGTAATGAAGAACACAAGCTGGATTTGTACTGGTATCACCGCCCAAAACAGAGTGCTACCAGCACTCCTCAGGGAATCACACAGCTTGGTGCTGTGGTTTCATATCATCCCTTTCCAGCCGTATGTAACGGAAAGCTCAAATACCCGAGGAGAGCTGAGACACAGCTTTAGAGCCAGCAAAAGGCAAAGCTGTAGTTGAAGATCAGATCCTCGCGACAGAGTAGTTCTGCTGACTCCAGACACGCGGGGCTGCTCACCAGGTACGCCCAGATGTGCCTTGGGCACGGGTACTGTGCCTGAAATGATGCCAAGCAAGAAACCGACCTGATTCCACTCGGTACTTTGGAGGTCCTCAACTTGCAATATCTCCCATCGTTTACAGCTCGAGATCTACACTGCACACCGTCCCGTTCCACTGTCGATAACAAACTGTACAGCTTTCATATCCACACACATATCCCATATATCCTCTCTTTCCCCAAAATCGTGTGATCTTAGAGATCACAAAGAGGTCCCAATGCTGAGAGCAGACTCTGGCAGTGCCCCCATGTTTCTATTCAGCTTGCACAGAGTTTCTAGCTCTGGTCTCAGTTTCCAAGCTGTTAACATCACCAGGTTTCAGACGCAAAGAGCTGAGGGGATTGTGTGATAACACACTTTAAAATCACATTTTGGATGACTCTGCAAGCAGATCCATAGGTTCTCTGTGCCAGCTGAAGGCCAGGAAACACCTCCACAATGTTCAGCTCTTAGCAGATACTTCAACACCTTTCACAGCTATGGTTTAAATCACTTCTTTACTGCAGTAATTGGACACCAGGAGACAAAATAGCAGAGTCCTCTGCTTAAATCCCTGTTTAAATCGCCTCCACATACAAGTTCCTGCGCCATGATGCCCTGCACATTTCACAGTTTGCTGCATCTTCTGTGCTGCAGCACCTGGTCCAAATGTAATATCACAGCACGAGGCCCAGGGCCGCTCTGGGACAGCCCCACTCGTGCCCAACCTCGGCCTGCAGCACCAGCCCATTGATCTGGGACGGCTGATTACCAGCTCACCGGCAGCCACTGGCGGGTGGCAGCACACAGAACACAGGAAGGACGTGGCTGTACTGGAGCCAGCCTGAACCCGAGCCAAAGCAAACTGAGCCCAACACCTTTAAAAAGGCAGCAAGACAAACGTGTGCCAGCTGGCACAGCTACAACTGCCCCTGCTGCAGCCTGGCAAGCCAACTGGATGCCCTGTGGCAACCTCTGGTCAAAGTATCCCTGGGGAGAAAGCGCTGGAGACCCTTATCATTCCTAGAAGCCTTTAAGAGAGGTGATTAAGGGTAGAAATGCTGCAAACTCCAGTTGCGTGGTTCTACTCTTGACAAGCACCGAGAAATACGAGAGGAGAGGTAGGAGTGTCAAATATACATATAAAAAGAGGCAGCAGAGTGGAGAATGAAGTCAAGATGACGCTTAGAAGGCTGAGAAAGATTCCACCCAGCAGAGATGATCACTGTTTTGAGCGAACATGGACACGAGCTCCTCTCCCAGCCAAGAGACATAGCACTCAGTGCTGACCACGGAAAACCTGACCTCGGCTTCTGGGACGCATGGTCGGCAGAAACCATTCCAGCCTTCTCAGTGCTGCTTCAGGATGTTTGTCTGGCTGGTCAGGAATATTCTTACGGAGCAGTCTCCTGTCGCACAGCAACATCAAGTTGTTCAGCATGTTCTGACAACACAGGGCTTCTTGAAGTGACAAAGAAACTGATAAAGTCGTTTCATCTCATCGCAACTTTCGTTTCAGTTTTCCCTGTTGAAATGAGCTTTTGTTTGAATGTTTCACATTTCCACAGGAGAACACAGAACAGAGAGAACAAAGCACACGAGTGACTGGGGTGTTTTTGGAGAAGAGATAATAGAGGCTCCAGGGTCTGTTTTGCGAGGCTCCATTTCAGAACCGAAAGGTCACAATTGTCTCTGTGATGCTTGGAACACAACCTAGATGTAATTCCAAGCATGGATGACATAAGGAATGACTCTGGGAACCCCATGCTGCTGGTGATAACATCTGCTAGAAGCGCAGGTGCCTCTTCTGGACCACCTCTGTTTAACACCAAAGCCTGACCACCTGGCCCACCCTACGCGCTCCCCTGCCCCAGTACAGGAATCGCTGCTGGACACGTGAGGCCAGGTTTGGACCCCAGACCGTGAGAAGTGCCAATGCACTCATGAATGTGGCACTTTTGTTCCACACAGCTGATGTCCCAGTGGCAAGCCCGGCCGGGTCAGGGGTCCCTCCACAGCAGCTGCTCTCTACTCCCAACCCCACAGCTCTGGCACGGACTCAGTGTGCCCAGCGGCTCGGCCCCTTAGCTTTGAGGCACCCGCCTTGAGATGTGAGCCAAGCTTGAGCCTGCTGCTCCTGAGGGTGACCCCTGGGCCTGGCCCTGGTGGCCAGCGTTCAGCATTGGCCACTGCCTTGGGTGTGCATAGGGACAGTGCACAGGAGGCTCATGAGCAGGCACCACCACAGGAGAGGCAGGAACAGCAGGAGTTAAACTGAAGAAGCTGCCATACCGAGAGCTTTAGGGAGAATAAAAGCCATCCTCTAAAAGAAAAGCTGGCTTCCTGACAAACACGTCCCCGCAAATCTGATTATGTGTAAGGTCTGCTGCCTTACCAGGAGCAACTAATAATAACGGCCCGCCTCGCACAGATCCCAGGTGTCTGAAGGCTGAACATTCACTGCACAAACCCTTATTTACTTGCTCCCCCTAATTATCAGTGCAACGCGTGGTTTGTCAAGTGCTGTCACTGTGTCAGGTGCTGCATGGGCTGGAGGACAGACGGCTCCATATCGTCCAGCAATGGTTGATCTCCTTTGTCACCTGCATCTCCTGGGGGGTACAAGGGGCAAAGGTTGCTTCCCAGTGCTTACTCTCACACCCCTGTTCCCAGCAGAGCATGAGGTCCGAGTGCCGCCCACTCCCCGCTCCGCCCAGGGTTGATGCTCATAAGTTGGGCAACCGATCTGGGCTCCAGGCCCACAGGATCTGCACCAGCCCAGAGCCATCGGCTGCTGTGGCAAGCTGGGAGCTGAGGACACTGCTCCTCTTGGCTCACAGGCACAACTAGAAACAAAATATGTTGCTTCAACCCATGACAATGACAGACTGCACAATTCAAAACTCGACAGAGCTAAGAAAATGCAGAGAAAAGCTCTCCTATATATTTTCACATTTATTGTCCAGTAACAGCACTGTAGATTGCTCTGAAAAAAGGGAACTCAACAGAAAAAAACAACAAACCCCAGCTTCCTCCAGCTCCTTTTGTCAAATTTACTGGGAACCAAGGAAAAACGAGTGCATCACTAAGGAAACAGAACAAGCCCAGGCCTTCCAAGTAGCCCAGTCTCTAGCAGACCTTTGCTGTTTGCAGACTGGGGGGACCAAACGCCTTGCCCTCGCACATCGCTGCCACTCCTACACCTGGGCTGATCCGCACCATTCCTAACGTGAACAGGCATTCCCACACGGATGGCTCGCTCGGAGCAGGCCCAACACGCAGTGCTGGCACGGAGGAAGCAGACAACAGCACCACCTGTGAATCGGTGCCAGGGTGAATCAGCTCATCTACGGGGCGCATCTTATCCATTCAGTTCGCCCCAGTTCTGCCGCAGGATCTGGCAGAGTGGGGGAGACCCATGGCAGCGGGAGGACTCGCACTGACACTGCAGAGCATAATCCCAGCTGTAGCTGTCAAGTCCATGGGAACTGAGCAAGCCAACAGCGCTATTTGGCCCCACTTCCCTACCTGCGCTGAGAAAAGGCTCCTTTTAACGCTCAAGTCAGATGTTGGCCTTAACTACTGCTTTTGATTGTTAAGTGTCCAGAGCCTGAGATTCCTTCGTTCCTCTCCGTGGAGCTGGTGATACAAGTGTAGGTTTTCCTTCTGTTTTCAGCTCTTTGTCCATGACAGATTTCACAGCAGGAAGCAGTTCTGTGGCATATGGCCACTAAAATACAGAAACTTCAGAAACTTCTGTCCATGAGTTAATTTTAAAACTGAAGAGACACAAAATGGGTTTACAAAGCTGAAGTAGATGGCAAAAATTCCTTTTCCCTCTGATCTGTCCTTAAACACACTGTCTCCATCTGGGTTTGTAGAAACAGCTCTGTCATGGCTGTTGGATCACCCTTTTTGGGATCAGAAGGATCATTACGACTACCCACAAAGGATATCGAGAAGCACCTACCAGCACGAATGCACAAGGTCAGCAGGCTGGGCACCACAACACATCAATGTGTACAGAAGCTCTTTGTTGGCTTCTTCAGTGACTGCTCCATGGAACAGCTGATCCAAGAGCTCACGAGAAAAACCTAGGCCCAACTTTGCCTGCGGAGTTACAAGTGGAGAGGCAGAAGGCCACCACAATGGCAGAATTGGCCATATGGACATGTGCACAAACCAGTGACCCGTGTTCAACAGGCAAAAGGCAGAACGGCGCTATCGTGGGGGTTTGGAGGAGATGAAACAGCGTGAAGTGTTTATAGACAGCATGAAATGTCATAGAGGCATGAAGACTGGGAAGGAATTGAAATACACATCAGAAAAGGAACCTCAAAGGAATTTGCAACCCAAACCCACCAGAATCTCATGGAAAACCAAAGCCACACGTGTATTTTGCACATCTTCGATTGTCTCTTTGCCCTGGCCAGGATAGATTCTACTCACCCAAGGCTGACCATGTTCCTTCTGGAGTCCACGAAACAGCTCTGTGGTACGAGTGAATTGTGTCTTATGGCTCTACCTAAAATGCCAGGCACAGATTAGCTGTGGGTTTTTTAACCTTACAAGGGAGGAATCAGGCACACCTAATGATTAGAAATGAAGAAGTCTAGGTGTTCTCATGAGAAATCGTGCATATTTATTGACGCAAAGGCTCATCTAGTGGAAGGTGTCCCTGTTCCTGCAGCGGGACTGGAGTAGATGACCTGCAAAGGTCCTTTGTAACTCAAAGCATTCCATAATTTTATGACACTCATGGCTTTCCCACACGGTGTTCATGAAAGCAAGCAGCTCCCACCAAAGGCAGTGACACAACAGTCACCTGAGGGAGCATCGCTGCATGACACTTGGTGTGCTAAGGAATCAAGAAATCCAACTGTTACCCACAGGGGACCCCAGAAGACAGCACTGCCCCGCTGCTACTCATTTCTTGGCACCAGCAGCGAGGAGCCCGGGGTCAAGCAGGCATTTACCAGCTACAGACCTGCTCCCGAGACTTCCAAAGAAGACACCGAGGAACTGCAAGCCTACGGCTGGCTCTGCATTCCCCAAGGGCCTGCGTAACCAGTGCCACGCAGCCACCCCAGCAGCAAAACAGCACAGGCAGTGCACATTCCATCTTTGTCTGCTGGGCTCAAGCCGTGCACTGACTGTATGTGTGCCTGGCACGGCTGCAGCGCTGCACCTTGGCATGGCTGCTGGCAGCTGCTCCCTCTGCTGAGACCAACCAGGACAAAGCAGAGCCTGGATGCCCTTCCAGCAAGAAGCCAAGCATGACTCACCTTCCTCCCCATTCCATCTGAGCAGCAAAGGCAACAGGTGCTACAGCAAACCACAGGGCAGCCATTTGGAACCGGTGCCCAGCTCCCAACGTGGCCTCTCGTTAATGACGGTGCCCCTAGAACCTCGGCAAGTTATTATTCTGCAAAGCAAGAGGATGAACATTGCTGTACCGACAGCCTGATTGGATCTGGCACAGTCAAGGTTTCTCAGTGAGAAAACGTACCGTTCCCTAATGCGACTGACAGGACGCTGCGCTCGGACCTTTCCAGAGGCTCGCAGCAGTTATTAGCGCAGATTAGCCACGGCGCGAGCAAAAAGGTTTAAAGTCTTGTGTGCAGCCAGCCCGTGGCTCTGAATTAGCAACTTCTCTCTTCAATGACCAATTGAGTCAGAGGCGCTAACGAGCCGGGTTTAGCCAGGAGGGGTGTGGAAGGAGGGAGGCACATCTCAAGCCTCTGCTCTGTGAAAAGGCAGCCTGAAAATCTCAATAATTTCTAAAGTCAAACTGCATTTTAATCAGTGTCTCCCAAATAAGAAGCCACACTGTGACTTTCCCAGCTGTAAAAAAAAAATAGAAGTCTGGTTTCACATTTGCATGATTTTGAAGGTCAAACGCCTGCTATCCAAGTCTTACTGATCCATATGGACTAGAAATGCCACAATATGCAATCATCATGAAGGCAGATTGTCTCCTGTAAATCTGTCCTTTTTGTAACGCGTTCAAAACCTACCGTATTGGATGGATTAGACATCCAGTCAGGAAGCACAAGCAATACCGCGCCGAGCGGCTCCGCCGCAAGAAAAGCCATGCGCACGGGCGAGCGTGCACGTATGTGCGTGTGTGTCTGTGCGGATCCGCCAGGGAGAAGCGCAGACAGATGGCCCAGGCCTGCCCTCACTCGAGTTAACGGGAGTTGTGCCATCCGCTCCAGAAGACCGAAGCTTGGATTTGGGCAGACGGGGATTTTTACCAGCACAATTGCTTATTCTATTGGTGTTTAGAAATGACAAACGCTCGTCCTGGGAAAGAAACTGGGTGGGCTGGTGGACGATCTCCCCCGAAGGAAGCGCAGTGCTCCCTGTCTGTTGCCTCCTTCTCCTTGGAACAGGCCAGGCGGCAGCCGGCAGCTCCAATAGTTGGTCTCCCACATTCCGCAGCCCAGAAGAAAACCTGAGAACTCACTTTCACACCAAACCTCTATTCTTTATCCTCACATTAGGGACTCCTGAATGACACAGGGGTTTTGATGCTCCCTTTTGAGGGCAGGGCTCTCTGTGCCACCAGAGAAGGCACAGCATTTGTGTTTCTCCATCCTAACAAACCACTCTGCGCTTAATGCCATTTTCTCCTCCCAGCACGTGTAACTGAAGAGAGACATGGAGACCAGCACGCAAACCCGGCAAACACTTCAGCAAGCTTCAGAGCTAACACAAATCCATTTTCTGGAACCTCTTCCCATTTCTGTTCATCCAGGAGTGAGTTCCCAAGAGCCTAAAGCAGATTGTTTTAGGACAGCATAATGATGCTCAGAGCAACATGGTGTCTCCCCACCACACCTTCTTCCTCAGTCTTTGTTTCTGACCCCCCCCACACACACACAGCATCGCCTGCAGTATCCACCCATGAGCCTCGGATCTGCTGGCTCGGAGAGCGCGGATCAGCACATCTCGGGAACCACAGAGTGATGACACAGCAGCAGCTGCATCAGGCATCAGTTCCTCTCTTGTTGTCCCACGTCCCTGTCAAAAAGAACCCTGCAATGCAAGCGACCCGAAGCCTCCTCCTGCACGGCTGCGCAGAGCGCTACCTGGGAACGAAGCAGGCGCAGGATGAACAGACCTTTACGACAGAACGTGCATCTGCCAAGACAAAAATACCCAGTGAGCTTCTGGTGCTGGCACAGTGACAGCGCGAGCAAGCTGTCTGTGCCGTAGAGTTTGCAACCGAGCCGGTATGAGATCCAAGCACGAGCTCCACAAAGGCCGCAAGGGCAGCGCGCCCCGCACACCCCAGTGCTCGCTGGACAGACCAGGGCGACAGAGAAGTCCTTTCAAGGCCTTTTTGTGTGCAAACACCTTGCAACAGAATGCGGAAGCTGGTTTTCCCTCTCCCTCCCTCCCTCCTTCTCTCTTTTTGTTCAGTTGCCTGGCATTCGCTAACCCACAAGCTGCTGTTTCCCTTTCCAAAGAAGCTCTGATGGGTGGAGGGCCAGGAAAAATTAGCCCAACTGATGAATGCAATCTCGACAGAAAATATGTTTTTGATCAGGGACCACATGTTGCCAACAGCAATTAAAGTAAAACTGGGAGATTTCATCGGATATAAGCCTGCAGAACAGCCCCCCAGCCCTGCGTAGCAGGTACCCGCCAGGCAAGCAGATCACACCGTGCTCCTCAGCTGCCAGCAGTGGCAAGGGCGGCCGGAGCTCTGGGGGTGCTGGGCACAGACAGCAGTGGTGCCAGGGCGCTGGGGGCACGCTCAGCCTGGACATGGAGCGCAGGCACGGGGGATACAGGTGGGAACACACCCTCATGGCTTCTCAGGCGGGGCGGGCCCTCTGCTGCGGGAGCACAGTTCCTCCTGCACTGGTCTATTGGGTGTGGGCGAGGGCACTGGAAATGACAAAGGATGCCAGGGCCAGAGGGGCAGTACTAAGATAAGTGGTGCGATTACTGGGTCTCTGCTTCCCACCCTGGCCCTGCAGGGTGAAGCTCTTTCACTGGCCTCAGAGGGAAGCTGCCCATGAATCCCAGCTGTGCCAGACCAGACCTGACCTTCCTTCAAATGAAAAAGCTGGGAAAGATCTTCTCACTTACAAGGTCTTGCTGTGCACTTCAAGTAAAAAGTAATGGTGACCAGACAGAGCATTCGAGCTTCAACTGACAAGAACTTGCCCTCATCAGTGCTATTTTTGTCCTGTCTGTTTCACCCATGGACTGGCTGAAGCCAGGAACCTCAGCCCCCTGAGGAACCTCAGCTGTCAGAAGGAATGAATGAACAAATAAACAAATAATTTCCCAAAACACACCCCAAACCTCCCACTAAAGCTCCCAACACAAACAGGGTGAGTTTTCAACCAGCAGAACCTCAAAAACCAGCACATCTATAACAGGGTACACAGTACCGATCCCTAAATCAGAGAAGGAAGCTCCTTCCTCGCCAGGTAGCCAGGCCCCAGCCCGCCAGTGGTGCCCGCGCTCTGCACTGGCCATGGGCACGGCTTCCCCAGGACACAGACCTGCCAGGCACCGGCAGCGGCTCCATCGCCAGTCTGAACTCTTAGCCAAAAAGGGGTGTTCGAACAGAGCCGCATTTGCGCTCCAGTCTGAAGCTGAAGCTAGGAGAACCTACTTTTGAGGAGGTGAAGTGACGACAGACCGTGTCCTACCTACAAACCATTTCTAAAGCATCTGCACAAACAATGTCATTAGCACCCACCAAACCCATACATGCTGCCTTTGTTATGTGATCAAACCAAAGTGAATGTGGTTTTCTCTCACTCCCATTTGTCACTTAGTTGAGTATTTATTAAGCAAATAAATATTTATAATTTGCAAAAGTATTAAAGTATTTACTAAGCAAACTAATACAATTCCCACACTGTTATCCATCAGCAAACCGGCCTTGGTGACTCCAGCGGCACCGTGAGCTGCCAAGCAGCTCATGACGCTCCTGCAAACACAGAGGCCCCAGTCCTTCACCCTTCCCGGACACAGCTGCATCTCCACACACGACCAGCAATCACCCATGTTCCCATCTCAGCGCCTTGCTGAGCCACAGCCACTGCTGTCAGCGCAATGACCTCAACCCCTGCCAGCAGCATGCACTCCCCAGTGCTCTCAGAGCCCCCCTGCTCCCCCGTAACGCTCAGCGCAAGCGACACTGGCATTTGGCCCATAAGCAGGGAGTTCACCTGATGCAGGGTGGCCCAATTACAGCTAAAGACTTTGTCTCTCTGATCCCAAGATGACGCACGACTCCGATGCAGTTCCCATTTAAGGGCATTAGGGAGGAATCCATCACTTGTCCAAAGCAAGCAGTGCGCGGAGCCCGCCTGTCAGGAGAGGTTGCTCCTCACAAGTGGCACATCAGGCTCTGCTGAGAGACTTGAGCTGACACAGAGCTACTCTCTGTTGGCCATCAGTGGCTTCTGGCACGGAGGGCAGAGGGAGTGCCAGGCTGGGCAGCCGGCGGCAGAGCTGGAAGGCAGGAAGGAGCTCCCTGAGCCCAGCCCGGTTTCCAGGGCTGCCGAGGCCAAAGCCGCAGGCAATTCACCCCACATCCCACGGAGAACATGAGGGGCTCCGCTCTCCCTGTGCAGCCAGCACCACAGCGCCTCGGCTGGTTTAGGCCACAGGGCAGAACCTGGGCGACAGAGAAGGGGGCAGAAAGTGCCACGACGTTGCAAAGGTTCCCCTCTACATCCACTTAAGAAAGAAAGGAAGCACAGGCTGCTCAGGGAGGTGGTGGAGTCCCCATCCCTGGCAGGGATTAAAAGACAGGGAGGGAGAGGAGGTGCACAGGGATGGCTTAGGAGTGGGCAGGCACAGCTGGACTCAATGATCTTGAACATCTTTTCCAATCAAGCAATTCTATGACTCTATGATTCTGTGATAAGAGGGAACCATCTCCTTAGGCCTTCAGGAACACAAGGTCCTGGGCAGAAGTGACTTGTTTGGAACTAAACAGGAGCATATCATGGTCAAGTATACAGATCAGTTTTGCTTTAACCTGTAACAGCAGCAAGAGGAGGAGCAATACCAGCAGCACTGGTTGATATGAGGTTGCTATCTTGTTTCTTGTGAGACAGCCCGAACCAGGTGAATGAAGGGCAGACACAGCACTGTTTGTATTGTGGAGACGAGAGATACCAGAAGGGTTAATGCAGAAGATCTCTCTGTGGTCACATCTAATTTAGCATCCTGACTGCAGATCAGAAGGGCAACTGTAAAGCAAATTAGGAGCACTTATAAAAATGCCACCACTCTTTAGGGAGTGTCCATAAGGATGGGAATGAGGAACCAGCACCCCGATGGAAACAAAGTGCTTACCAACACAGGAAAAAAACAGGCAGCAAAGAGAAGTATTTATCAGCCATTATTCCATAAGTGAATGGAAGCCCCTGCCATGGGCAGGGACACCTCCCACTGCATCAGGGGGCTCTGAACCCCATCCAACCTGGCCTTGAACACCTCCAGGGATGGGGCAGCCACCACTGCTCTGGGCAACCTGGGCCAGGGCCTCCCCACCCTCACAGCAAAACATTTCTTCCTGAGATCTCATCTCAGTCTCCCCTCTTTCAGCTTAAAATCCTGGGGAATAAAACCCTTCTGCGAGTCAATTCGTGACTACTGTGAGAACATAACACATACACTCTTTATCTACCTGAACATCTCCCTTCTCCTCCAGCTCAGCTTGCTCTTCTCATCTCCCACACTTAGACATCGGCTCCTGCGAAGGCACCAAATCTCATCTGATTTGTGTTGCTAAGTTTCTTGGTGCTCTTTCAGTCCAGCTTTGAGCCAAGCCCAATTTTAAGCGCAAGGGATAAAACCACACATGTTTAAGAGGAACTGGAGGACAGCAGGTTTGCGCTGCAGTGGGGATGGGTCGTGCTTGCCTGGATGGCAATCACTGCCTGTTTGCAAAGGGTTTGCAAACAGGGCCCACGGGAAAGGGCAGGATGACAGCCTAAGCGCAATGTCCCGCTAATGCCTCCAAGAGCAATTACAGCGTGGTTTGTGTCACAGCACTTAACCCTCTGCCTCTCACAGAGCCAAACGCCTTCGCTCTCTGTGCCCCTCTGGAAACCAGGCTCACCACGGTCTCGAGGATGGCCGCTGCTCTGCCAGGGCACCAAGCCCCATAGTCCACTCAGTCCATTCATGAGCGCACATCCCAGGAAGGGGGTGCTTGGCACAGCAAAGCTCAGGTCCCTGCACCCTCCTCCTTAGCCACGGAGAGGGCCAGGCCCACACGGCACCCTGGCTCCGTGGGACTATAGGGAAGATCTGAGCATTCCATGTGTTATGGAAAGGCTACATAGGTAAGGATGGAAGTGCACGGCCAAGGCTGTCCATCATCCCCAGGCAGAACTCGGGGCTCTGTCAGCCCCTGCCATGCACACAGAGCCCCAGTTATAATCTCGTTCCAATAACGGTGCCGCAATGGCAATTCCATTGCTCCAAAAGCAAGATTTCTGAGTCCATTGTCATGTGTTGTGATCATAACTCTCATGCTAATAGGAAGAAGTTTAAGCTCATTTCATTTTCAGGACAGTTAAAAACCTTGTAACCACACTCATAAGCCAGGGCTTCCAATGCCATAAAAGCAGAGTTGTGTCTCTGCACCGTGCGTGTCTTTTGTTTAATTTCTGTATTTCCTATTAATCTCAGATCTCCACTCCCAATCCACATTTTATTTAGATTATCATTATGACAGTAGAAAAAACCCTCACCCTGCATATAATTTGCATGATTTAGTTAGACTGTGTTTTCAATTACATTAATAACCCAAAATGAGGCAGACTGATTAGAGCCCTTCTTCTCACTTAAAACCAACACTTCCAGCAGTAACTTCTGCCCCTCCTTCCCCCAGTGTGCCCCACACCTCCCAAGAAAGATGTTCCACAGAGAAGGCACTAACGTGGCTCTCCAGGCACACCATCCTCTCTGGAACCTACGGGTGGAGTGAGTAGACCCTACAGAAGCCTGTGCGGCTGGACTGGAATCCTTCATCTCTGCTCCTCATCTGATGGGCAGATCATCTCCATTTTTGCCCTAAATACCTTCAGAGAGATACAATAAATATAATAACAGGGTTTGCACTGCAGGCATTGTAACGGACACATAGGAGATGTGATCCCAAGGGCTCTCAGGGGGCCCTGAAGTCTGCATCTCTCGGGGTAACCCAAACTTCCAAAGTTTCAGCTTGGCCTTTCCACTGATCTTGGGATGAGGAAATACTTCCCTTGGGGCCACCAGAGGGGAGAGACAATGGACTCGTTTGTCCTGCTGAAGCCACCCCATGGGCTGGAGAACTCACACCAGAGGCAGACACGGATGCTCTTTTTGAAAGGCTTTGTCTCTTGTGAGCCTCTCACTTGGTAAGGATCTCTTCCACATCTGGATCGGGTAAAGTTTCTTCACTGAAAGTGTTCTGAGGCCCTGGCAGAGGCTGCCAGGGAGGTGGTGGAGTCCTCATCCCTGGAGGGCTTTAACAGATGGGCAGACGAGGTGCTCAGGGATGGTTTAGCAATGGACAGGCATGGTTGAACTCAATGAGCTCAAAGGTCTTCTCCAACCAAGCAATTCTATGAAGAACGAGCGGACAATCACCCAGCCAGAGGCAGAAAGCCATGCTCCCAGGAACTGCTACACAAGACCAGGAGTCAGGAGAGCCTGCCTACAAACCCATCATTTCCTTTCATCCTGTTCACTGAGGGCAACACAACGCTGGCCTTTAAATATCTGAAGCCTAGGAGGCAGCAGGGAGGTGCAGCACAGAAGAGAAAAGGGTCTCAGAGCTGCAGCCTCCTCACACAGATACTGGCATGCTCCCCCACAAAGTGCCTGACAGGTCCAAGCCTGAGGCAAAGCTGTGCCCAGCCCCCATGGCAGCTGTTTATATGCTCGGTGGATGATGAAGGAGTTCTGTTCCTTCCTACAGAACTCTCTGCCCCAGCGCCAAGGGGAGCCTTGCCTGGGAATTGGACTCACACACGTGTGCTCCAGAAACTCAGCAGCATCTGTTCGTGCTCTGCAAAGAGAGGGAGTGGAGACAGCAGGGACCTCCCAGCCCTCCTGTCCAGCTCAGACAGGACGGGAGGACTCCATTCCGTGCCCATCGGTCCATGAGCACCCCCTGAAGCTCCATCCCCGGAGTGCAGGCAGAGATGCTGGGATGGGGGAACAGAACAGCAGAGAGGACTGATGAGGCCGATTCTGCTTCCCCCTCCAAACCCTGGCCTTCTTCACCAGTTCTCAACTGGGGCAGAGGAAGCACCTTCTTTCAAGCCCACCTTCACTCCAAGGGCTCACCAAGCTGCTTGGATCATCTCTTCACCCTGTACCACAGCCGCAACCTTACAGAACAAATTAAAGGAGGTAACTTCCCTCCCTCTGTCCCACAGCCACATTTATCCTGGCAGGCTCAGACCGTCTCCTGCCCTTGGTCTCATCCAAAACCCCATCCATCCCAGCAACACGCAGTCCCTTGGCCCCTTCCACCTGCTGCGCTGCCTCCAGGGCTCCGGTCCCTCTTCTGTTCCTAAATCCAGTTCAGAACACACTGAAAAAGACTCCTCGTGGTTTCTCGTGGTGGTGTTTTCCATGCACAATTCCTCCCTGCTCAGGTCAGTGCCTCCTTAGGACAGACAGACGCCAAACGCCAAGCACAGCCAGTTCTTCTCACTCACAAGCCCTTCCAGAGCCTCATGCAAGCAGCATTCTCTGTGCTGAAGTTCTGCTGGAAGCACCGTGCAGATGAAGGGTCAGGCATGAGCGTGAACAGAGGAAGAACACTACAGCAGCAGAGAGTGATCGACTTCCAAACTCTGGAGGTGAAGGCTGAGACATCAAGCAGCCTCAGAGACCATCCCCAGTGCACCCATGCGTGTTCCGACTGATGGATACAGACCTCACAGCACCACAGGTACGGATACGTGGAATTCACTGCCGGCACCACAGATGGTCCCTGTTACATGGAACTGTTCCCAGGGGGGTCTCCAGCACAGATCGAGATGCAGGGTTATGGTCTTGGAGGGAAAAGCATAACAAGACACAGAGGCAGGGCGTGACTCGCATCCGCCTGGCCACAGAGCCAGATTTGCCAAGAAGAGCACTTCAGTGTTCCAGTGTCCTGCCTCTCTCCAGGGCTCACCTCAACCACTTGCTTGCTTCAACATCTCCAGATGGAAAATCCCAATGAACTACAAATCAGGCAGCCTGACGTAGCAGCTCTGAGATGCAGCTGAGCCCCCCTTTTTCCAGTCTTGCCAACCATTCTGGGAAGCACAGGGTATTCCAGAGCACCCAACCTCTGTCCCTGCAGGGAACTGCTCCTGAAGCAAGGCCTCATGGCTGCAGCATCGCAGAGTGGGAGCAGCGAGAGGCACAGACCCCATCCTGCATTGCCCGGTGAGCTCCACACCGAGCTCAATACTGTGTTTCTGCTCAGATGCAGGCGGCAAATCCACCCTCATCAAACACTCACCCTTCGAACCAAAACAAAACAGGGATGAACACCACCACTCTGACTCACTGGCTGGGAAAACCCCACTTCTGTGCACGCTGTGGCCTTTGTGTGACCTGATGCATCGCTGATGACAAAACGCGCTGTTTGTGAGGAGATGGGTTCAGCAAGGTGGGGAGGGGCAGGAAAGAATGAAGGCTGAGGATTTCACTTAAACTGCTGGCTTTTGGGCACATGAGCAGCTTCCCTTGTCTTCCCATAGGCGAGCGGAGCGCTTCCCAGAAGACACACGGACCTGGCTGAGAAGGAGCTGAGGTGGTCTCACTTCCTCAGGCTGCTCTCAAACTCCTCCTGGGGCTGCACGGCCAGAGGCAGCAGCTGCTTTGAGAGATGAACCGCCAGCTGCACAGCCCTTGCAGCTGAGCTGTTCCAGGCCATCGTTGCCCTCGAGTGCCATTGGGCACAGGGGAAGCTGAGCCTTCTACAGAGCTGCTTTCTGGGGAGGAAAACTAACATGGGTTCTTTGTTATCAAGGGGAAGTGGGCAAAGGTGGGACATAGCAACGTCCACACCTTGGGAGCGCCCATGCATGCTTTCTACAGGAAACAGTACAGCTCCAGAGGTTCACCAGCCTCCTGCTGTTTCCTTCATTTGTAGTGACACATGAAGATCCTGCTGGAATGCCAAGATCCCACCTCACAGACAGGTTCAGGTTCCGTGGCTGCTGCATGTGGCTCAGTGAGCAGAGATATCCTGGCAACCTGTCCTGTCCGCGCTGGGTACAATCACAGCAGACACCTAGACACAAACAGCACCCAGCATCGGCTCAGCTCCACTCGAAGCCCGCAGCTGTGTGGTGGATTTCCCAGTCCCGACTCACGGAGAACCCTCCCACGCCGTAATGCCATGACGAAACCACCCACAGCTCTGTCTGTCGAGCACTGAAATAGATCTCCCACTCTTCAGTTGTGGAGGAGCAGCCACAGTGTCCTTTGTCTCACTGCCCAAAGGCACGAGCGGCAATGAGCTGCAGGTTTCAAAGTCATCAGATGAGGATACTGGCAGGAACTGGTAACACTGGAGCAAGCCACAAGCCTTCTGCTAGTGAATAAATCCATCTCTGGGCAACACTGTCGTGCAGGAGCAACACAAATGGTTTAGCCAGGCCTGCATAGTTCCCCTTTCTCGATGAAGCCTGAGCCTAGGCAAGGTGGGAGCCCTACTGAGAGAGGCACGCATTGACTGGCATCTGCATACGTGAAGCGATCCCAGCTCTGTGTGAGAAGGGTGTGTTTTCCTACAGCAGGTACCCACAAAGTGCTCTCACGAAGAATACACTGCTTCCTGACTGCAGTGGGAAGAGGGAAGAGCTGGTTCTGGGAAGCTAGAAGGGTTCTAAACCAGCCCAGAAAAAGCATTGCCACTGAGGGAGCCAGCAGAAATCGCGCTCTGCTATCACCAGGCAGCCCCGCTAAATCCTCCTTGGCTTTCACCACCTCTGACCTGGGTTTGCCCGCCCAATAAAAGAGCGTTTCCAGCAGTTTCCCAAAGTTTCCCCCTCCCTGCAGCTACACCAAGAGTTCTAGCACAGCCAGTGTCCAGCACAGAGTGCGACTCCAGCTGTAACAAAGATAGGTTTGAGATGGTCTTTGGCAGCATCATCTCAGACAGACTGGACAGAGAGGGTTGGTTTGGTTGCGAGACTGCAAATGAACATTGCGGTGCGTGGAAAAAAACAAGAACTGAGCTCTGTTCCTACACCAGACATGGGAAACGCGGTAAGACATCAGCCTACGTGTATTTCGAGACGTCAAACACAGGGGTGCTGATTCCTTCCCGCAGTAAACAGCTTCAGAGGCACAGCCATAGCTCGGGCTTACAGAGCAGCTTCTGCTGAGATACCAGAGCTACTTATCCTCACAGGCACCACGCGAGGAAGGAAACCATCTCAAAATTCCATTTTCTCTTCAGAAACTGAATAAATTTTTCCACCTTTTTGAGAACAAGCACTTTAGAAAGCAAACACAGCTGAAGCCACCCTTTCCCTCCCTGAACAGAACACTGCAGCATCTGCCCTCTGCCCTTCCCCTCAGTATTCCCAAGCACAGTAACTGGACTCATCCTCACCAAAAGCACCTTTGTCTGACACAGGCACAAGGCTGGCTTGGCTTTTACCACCCATTAGCGTTTTAGTTTAAACTCCACTTATTGTACTCATGTGCCCACGCTGGAGAGCAGCACTCCTAAACACCTCACCCTCTCACATTATTTTCAGGTGGAGGGAAGTGCAAAGAAGGGAACCAGTGTCTGGGGACCATGCAGGCTCTCTGGAGACGCTGTGGCTGGGCCAGCAGTGGCAGCTGCCCACCAGCGCCCGGCTCCAGCAGCAGAGGGCTCCCTGCCCGTGCCAGCCCCAGTTCACCTTCCAGCTCCTGCCCTTGCCTCCTCCTACATGAGATCCAGATGCTGTCACCTCTCATTGTTCTCAAAGCCACCCTAATACCAGATGATACAGAAACACAAGAGCTCAGAGCATTTAAACCCACTCAGCAGGAAAACTGGCGTACAAAGGCATGCATTTAGGGACATTTCACACCCCGGACTATCACAGCTGCCTCCAACATCTCTCCTCCTTGTGCAACTGTTGTGCAAATCTCAGACTGTTTCCATCTTCACCAACTCTCTGCATTCACACTTAGATAGCGGCTACTACCAACCAATATCAGACGTAATGAGAAGCAGGTACCACAGCTCAGCCCACCCTCGAGTCAGACACCAGAAAGAAGTGACGATTCAGGTCAAAAAAAGCAGTATGCAACAAATCTCCTCTCCATGAAGTCCTGGCAGTGACTCTGGAGACTCTGGTCAGGTTCTAATTAAAAAGGGTGAGGGCACGCACTTGTGATCATACTGGCTACACCCCAAAGTAGCTATTCCAGCGCTCTAGCACAGCTGTGACACTGTCCTTAACACAGCTCTTGACTGACCCATTTAAGAGATGCAGTTGAAGATCTGCAAGCAGGAGAGCGCAGCGAGGATGAGGACTCCATCTAACGGTGCTGACGGAGCACGAAGGCTGGGTTACTCCAAGCACAACCAGGAAGCATCACTCCTATGATCACTGCCACCAGCCAAGTGCTGACGAGCACAGACCTTGCCCCGAGGAACACTGCCGCCCTCTTGCAGCCTCATTCAGGGCACCTGTGTTGCACAAGTTCTCCTCTATTCTGCTCATCTCAGGTCAAAACAGCTTCTGCTCTTATCTGCCAGCAGCAGAGTTACACGCACCTCGATGAACACATTTCACAGGCAAATGAAGACCAGAGCAGCTCTTTTAGCTGCATAAAGCGAGCAGGCTTTGAGAGCAAACACAACAGAGCCAGAATGCAAGGACTTGCGTTCCCACCTACACCAGCCTCCTGCAAAGCCCACCTGGACCCACAGACCACCACCATGTCACTATTGCTGAACCCAAACCCAGCACAGCTCCTCAACTCCTGCTGTCAAAGAAAAAGTGACCATGTTGGAAAACAACAATTATGAAAACTACAGAATGAACTGCAGTGACCCAGTTATTCCTGCTTTGAGGCTGGAGATCAGCCCCAGCAAACATCAACACAGAAGGCAGGGACAGAATTTCCTTTGTAAGCACTGACAGATCCCAACACTTCTTACCTCCATCGCTTCTGGGCCTCTTTCCCCTAAACCCAGAGGCACTCCCTGGTTTGTCTGCCTTTCCGTCGAGCTCCAGCTGCTGACCAGCCACAGCATTCTCTCCTTGACAGGCTGCCATCAACCACTACCAGCTAAGTGGAAGGGAGAGTCAAAAGAGAAAGTAAACCCCATTTCAACAGAGACCATATAGACACCTCGAATCAGAACACCGATGGCAAATACTTAGGTGGGAGCAGATGGTGTCAGGAAACTCAACAAATTCAAGCTAAAGAAAGGCAGAACAATAAAGGGTGCTGTCCTTCGTCACTACCAATCTCAAAAATTCATCTTTCTATACCAGGCAACATCCTTTACCCTCTCCATGGACACATAAGACACATGAGAAGATCCAGACCATGCCAGAGGACACGGTTTCTTTCTCCTTGACCAGCCTGCTCTCCGATTCGTATTGGATGCATTTGATCCTTAAAGCGGCAGCTGCTCCCACTGACAGCCAGCAGCATAACCACGTACGGGTTTTACCAGTTAGCTAAGGGGGTTATTTTGAGATAAAACCTCATTATAAACCAGAACAAAATAAGTGATGTCCACAGAAAATACTAATCCTTGGACATGAGCAGAAATGGACTCAGGAGAAACAGAGCAGCCCGACATGTCTCACTGGACAGACGGGCTCTCCAAGTTACTCATGAGACTAAGCAATTGGAAAATCACATGAGCCACATGAGATAAACCCCTCACACCCTGAAGCTTTAGGAAAACCACTCTGCATGAAGTGTTAGACACTAACCAGCTACCTTTTTTTTCCTCTTAAAGTAAAAGTAATCTTGAATTCCACAGAGATGGTTTTTCACTGTCTCTCTCTGCACCTGCAGGTGGAAACCCAGGCCAGTGACTTGCGAGGGAGTGCTGCATCACTGAGCCCAGCAGAGGGGATCAGGGGAACATCAGCCACACTGTCTTCTTCCCCCCTAGCAGGGGTGTCTGCTCCTTCCCACTTGGGCTGTGGTGTTAACGCACAGGCAGAATCCCCCTTGCTGTTCTGGGCCAGGGTCTCAACTGGCATCAGCTGGTACCAGCTCTTCACACCCCAATCTGTACCAGCTGAGGCCCTGGCTCCGTCCCCCATTCTACCTTTTCTTTGCCTTCACGCTGTGAGCACCCCATGGAGGCAGCCATGCCCCTCATCTCTTCCATCTGACTGCCCCCACATCCCACCCCTTGTTGCAGGAAGCTCTGGCCCGGCCCACGAGGGCTGCAGGGCTGGGACACACCACTTGCACACACGAGTAAACAAGTGTCAAAGCTCTGGTGACACAGAAGAGGAGGTGTGTACCAGCAGCTGTAACCTGGAGCAGATGAGAAGCACCAAGGACCTGCTCAAGCTGTAACCACTTGACAATTGGTTTGATTTCATTTCCTCTGTCCTCACAGAAGCACCAGTAAATTCATAGCATCTCTTTGTCCTTGAAGGTAAACACCCAGAGAAGAAACCCTCCAAGAGAAGCCACTCCCAACCTCTCAGCCAGTATTTCTTTCCTATTTGTGGGAGCCCCCAGGGACAGGACTGTGCCAAAGGAGCCAGAACAGGAGAGGGAACAGTGTGGCCGCCTGCTCCCCATCACCTGCTTTCAGCCAGGGCTGTGGGCAACAATGCGCTCTGTCCTCACCAAGTACCTCAGTGGATCGACTCCAGCACAGACAGCAAGACACAAACTCGGCAAGATGTAACAGTCCTCACCATCTTGTCACCCACTAAATGGGAGAAGCACAGTTAACAGAGCTAGAGAAATGTTTCGTATTTGATTTTATTAACTGATTGACATGAATTAATGCATCGGGATATTTGATTGTGTCATAAAATGTGTATATGAACATCATGATTCAATTTAATGTACCCATTACTGCTTGATGTGCCATTATATTAGACTAAATTAAAAGAATTTTATGGAAAAAAAATTGCAATTAAAGACTCAAAATTGATTACATTCATAACTTAGAGGATATTCACTTCTATTCATGTTTTGAAAAATGACAATAAAAGATCCAAACAACGCAGACCATGGAACGATGAACAAAATAAAGCGTGGCAGAGACAGTGTGAACGCCCCTGAAGCCCCACCTTCCCACGGACTGGGAAATGGCTGGGAACAACCCTCAACACAGCAACAGCAGCTGCTCCAGAGGACTCCTCCATGCCTCACCACAGCACAGCTCAAGGAATGGGCCAACGGACACTGCTCCCCAGCTGGGGACCTGTCAGGTGCTGGGGGAGGCGCTGGGGTGGTATTTCAGTGGTGCCCCCTGCAGTTATTTCTATCTCTGACCACAGCCAACATTCTTATCATTACAGCGTTGGTTCCAGGTGTCTGCTCAGCTTTTGGCAGGGTGACGATTGCTCTGCTCCCACGCTGGCTTAAAGAAGAGCTTTTTCGCCAGCATCTGGGGTCTGAAGCAGCCTGGTCCAGTGGCAGTTGTCCTGCCCACGGCAGAGGGTGCGATGGGCTTTAAGGTCCCTTCCAACCCAAACTATTCTGTGATTCTACAGTCTGCCAGAAACAAAGGACTCACATCCACGCTACAGAAATGAGAACTGAGCAGGAATCACAGCTCCTGCGCATGCACTGCCACCCCTCCCACTTTTGGTCACCCACCGCTCAGTGTCCCCAAGGCAGGGTGATACACAAGAAACTGGCAGTCGACCACAACTCCTGGCTCGTAGCCATCTTCTCCAAAAGGAACAACAGCCTGAACCTTTGCGTGGGTAACACCAATGGTCTGTACTGACCTGAGCAGGGATTCATGCTGAGAGCACACCCTGGGTGTCCAAGCAGGCAAACAAGTGAGAGGAGGTATCACACCGCCCTCTCACAGTCCTTCTCATCACCAGTCAAGCTGCAGGGTCACCATTTGGCGACCCTACAGGCTAAAAGCAGCACAGCTGCACCCAGAGAAATGAGAACAGGCCGAGTCCAGCAGGCACACAGCTCAACCACCAGCTCTAGATCCAGAACGCCAGAACATCCTGGGCCACAGCACATCCTCAGCTCCCACCCACTGCTGCCTGTGATGTCCACACAACCTGCAGGTGGCTCTGTGGGCAGCGCGGTGCCCTAGTTCAAACCAGAGCCTTTGGCCCAGCTCGCCTAAGTCATCAGTGAGCGCCATCAGCTTTCACTGCAACAGGCTAAGAAGATCTACTCATCCTGGCACGACGCACATCGACAGCTCACGCTCCCTCTTCTCCTCCACCCGCTGGCCTGGCCCTGGCAGCTCGGGAGGCAGCGCAATGCCTTGATCCCACACAGAAGCATTCTCACACAGTCTTACTCCACTGCGCTCAGCCAGGGTGAAACGTCTCAGGTCTGTAACACAGCACTAGCACTGTCCTACGGAGCTGAAAGAGAGAAAAAGGGACAGGAACTCCCAGAGGCAGCGCCAGAACAGAAAACTGGGAAGTAAAACCTCAGAATGCACTACAAAATAGGAAGAAAATCCATGGAAAACACAGGTGTAAGACCAAAACAGAAGGGGTAGCAATTGTCTACTTTTGCTGACACCCAGCTTAGACTCCCACATCATCTGCGCTTGGCAGATGGGGTTTATGTGCGTGGAAATTCAGGCATGGCTTTTCCAGAGCATTTCTAGGCTGTTATATCATGTTTTACCTAACCCAGGTGCTCCTCACAAGGCGTTCTGCACTGGGGCACACGGGTGAGCCGTGCTCGGGTCACCCAAGTGCCAAACCCTACAGACCCAGAGAGGGCTGGGGGCTGACAGGACAGCCGTACTGGCTAAGGGAGCAACCATAAACGACCCACTCACCAGCCTCACAGCCACCAATAATCCTGGCGGTACCATTTCCAGTACATTTTCTTTCTAGGAAGCTTTTAAAAGCACCTGATTTTCCACTGAATCCTTACCCAAGAATCTCCCACAACACTAAGAACCAGTTATTCTTCTCCTGGGAAATGAGGGAGTGACCATGGGGATGTGCCAGCCCGCCATGTCACTCCAGGCATCAGAAACAGGCTGATTTCTGAACGACAACCTGGACTTGGTGAGGTATCTGGAGGAAGAAGTGTTGAGGCCCTTGTGGAATTTCCTCTTGAGGAGATGCCAGCAAGCAAATTGTTGAAGAAAAAAAGTACAATGCATGTCAGATTTTTAATTACATGTCTATTTTCCCAACAAAGGAGGGCAATTAAAGTTAATCATTTCTATTCTATTACACAATGCCTCCACAGCTAATGGAACCAGGAATGCATGAAGGAAAAGCACATTAATACACAAACCCCCTTTTCATACAGATGACTGTTTTGTGCTCCCGACACATCCAAACCCAGCAGCGCTCAATTAAGTAGCGCCCGCTTTACACACAACCATGGCAAACGCCTTTGGGGCTGGGGAAGAAGAGAGCACGAGGACACCACGCAAACTTCAGCCTCCCTGAAGAGGTTCACCCTTCAGCAAAACCCAGCCCTCTCTCCAGCCTCCTCTGAGTCCCTGAGTCCCAGCGCCACCCTTCAGAGCTACAGGAGGTTCAGGATAGAGAACGAATAAACCAGCCAAGACCAGAGCCTTGTGTGGTTTATACAGTGCAGCACAATCTGACGGAGCTTGAGGGGCACCCAGCTATCAGGATAAATTTTGCTCTCTGGTGTCAGACCAGAGTAGTGCGGTTGTGCTATGCAGGGACAGGAGCTGCACCCCATGACCCTTGTGGGTCCCTTCCAACTCAGGGCATTCTGTGATTCTGTTACTGAACCGGGGTGGGAGAGGTTGTCCCTGAGTGCAGCAGCTGCAATAACAGCAGAACCTGACTTTTTTTAGCAATCACAGAAAGTAGTTTTTGCTCTGATCTATTTTTTGAGCTCTGGTCTCATGGGAGGTGCCCCTGCCCAGGGCAGGAGGTTGGAACTGGATGATCTTTAAGGTCCCTTCCAACCCAAACCATTCTGATTTTCACAGACGAGCACGGTGCTGCCGTCACCGTCAGGTTCCACCTTCACACTGCAGGCGCACAAGACAGGACCCCTCCAGCTGGCACAGAGGAGGTAGCTCACACCCAGTGATGGGGCTGGTGCTTCCTCGCTCCGTCCCTGAAGCAGCGGCCGCTCTCTGGAGCATCCAAGGGCAGCTCCTGCTCCCATAGCGCGTGACCTGTGTCCAGGAAGGCCGGGTCAGACATGAACCCCTCTGCAGCAGGCACCCCTGCCCCCCGCTCGTATTCTTTCCCTCCAGTAACGAATGGTACCGCCCAACGATACCATCAGCTGCCCTGCAGGAAAGCGCATTGAGATTCCACGCATGCCCTGCTCTTCAGGCTGCACCTCCAAGGATTCAGCCTCCTCTCAAAGAGCTTGAAAGCTGAAGATGGACATAAGCAGAAGAAATTTTCATGCCAATTCCAAATACCTGCTGCTTTAGTTCCTCTTCCTGACCCCTGGGAAGTGGACACAGACAGCTCTGGAGCGTAGGGCTGGAATTACTCCTGCATTCGCTCTCTTGCCTGGCTGGCTTGGGAGGTCAGTGCCACCGCGACATCCAAGCCCATCCTGACCATCAGAAACGCTTCCGTTCTGGGCAGGAGGGTGTGGAAAGGGTCTCCTGTCCGCAGAAGCACTGGCTAAGAGGAGCTGTTCGTTTATGGCACTGCTACATGGAATCATGAACACACACAGTCATTGTGCCATAATGGCATTCCTGTCGCTAGTCCGTTATCCCAGGAACGGCAATGGCAATGCCTGTGGACAGCCTGGCATCTGCCAGAGGCATCCCCCTAAGTTGGGTCAGTCAATAGCATCAGGACAGACAGACAGACTGTGCCACACGGGCCACTGCCCACAGCTTCCACAAGCTCTGGCTCTGAACACCTCTGCTACAAAACCCTCAGACCCCAACAGGCTCTGCTTCCTTCAGGAGAGGCACACAATCACCTTCTCCAGCAGCCCATCTGCCTCAGAGCATCCTGAGATCTCCCTACAGCAGCCCAGGGCTCCCCAGACAATCAGTACCTGTGGCCACCGACACATCCGTGCCTTCCTCGGGTACCACAGCACACGCAGAAACGCTGCCTCGGTAGCGGCAAAGGAGTCTGGGATTACATTTTTCAAGTCTGTGTTCCAGCAGGTCACTCCCTGGAGATCCCCAGATATCTGAGCTCCCACTCAAGTGAACAGCCTGTGTTCCACACAGGGATCACGCAGCTGGGACCATTCATCTGACCTGGAGCTCTCTCTCTGTTCCTCAAGTCCTCCTAACACAGCTGGAAAGGAGCCTCTCCACCTCTGAGAGGCACTCAGGTAGTGACGGAATCACGTGAAGGACTGAAACAAACAGTGGGTTTATAAATACCCACAGCACTCAAACGCAACACTGAGCAACTGAACTACGCAATCATTTCACTCCACAATTGACCAAGGACAGGAACTGGACATGAACTCACCACGCAAGAATGAAGCATGTCAAAGGCAAAGGAGTCCTGCAGACACCAATGTACCAAAAGCAGAGTTCTGCAAAGCCCAGCAGCTTGCTTCCAAGTTTCTAGTAGCTCACTAATTCAACCGACTTCTCCCGAGTTCCCTTTTATCTTTGAGTCTCTGCCAGCACAGACAATTAACAAGAAACTTTATGTCCTGGCTGCCTTTTCCTGCAAGGCTGGTAAGCCCGTGTACGTTCAGATGGAGCGCTGACAGCTCTAACTGCTTCCACTGTGCTGATGAACCAGCTTGGAAAAAAAACCAAACCCTGAAGAAGCAAATAATTTGCAGAGAAAATATATTGGTTTAATTTCAGCAAAGGCAACACGAGCCAATAACCACTGCAGGACACGGGGTACCAAAGCTGTCTGAACTTAACACACTCTGCTCCTCAAACAGCAAAGCCTAAAAAAAGTGGGTTGTACCGAGGCAGGGAAGAGGGGGAGAAGAGATAAAGCCATCAGAAAGCCCTGGCAGAGGCTGCCCAGGGCAGTGGTAGAGCCCCCGTGCCTGGAAGCATCCAAACAACACACAGATGTGGCACTTGGGCACAGGGTCTGGTGGGCACGGTGGGGCTGGGCTGATGGTTGGCCTGGATAAGCTGAGAGGCCTTCTTCAGTCTTAGTGATTTGATGATCTATTTCCCTTAAACAGAGGCTCTGTGGCTGGCAGTGAAGGGTACAGAAGTGATAGGAAGTGTCCACCTGAGAAAGGATTTGCCAGTGAGGGAGAGGAAATGCGGCAGACAACCATGGGAGCAGAGTCGAACCCACGTACTGGAGATTAGAATCAAATACTCGAACTCTTTAGGAGCCTGCTCCATCCCATTAAAATATACACGCTCTTCTGAAAACATCACTTTGCATTCGAGATGCAGAGTGCCAAGTGTTATTGAAGAAGAAATGAAGTGTTTTGTGAGATTAGGTTCAGAAAGTCAAAAGAGCATGAAAGAGCAAACATACGATGGGACTTCCCAGTCAGCAACTGCTGTCAAAAAGCAGCATTCAAAGGGGAAACCAACAACTCAATCCACGTAATGGTTACAGATGCGTCCATTACACACATCTGCGCCGACTGAAATTCAAGCTGTTTGCCTGCACAACCTGATCGACATCTCAAACCCCTCCACCCAGCACATGGTGCTGATGGAGCAAGAATGCAAGAGCAAATTACTTCAACCATCTCAGCATGGCGACTGGAAACCCTTCCAGAGACAAGACTTTCAGGTATCTGCACTGTGTTGTCACATGGAAGGTTTAGATGGCCTTGAAATGACAGCTGCTGTTCAGCAACGAGTTACACGGTGCCCCTGACCCAGAACCACCACGATGTTCAGCAGTGATCATGTACTGTTTGCTTCCAGACTGATGAAATTAACCATGGACAAGCACTGGACTCCACGTCCTCATGGGTCCCTTCCAGCCCAGGGCATTCTGTGATACCTGAACGCCAAACCAGCCTTTGGGGCCACCGTGCAGACAGAAAGATTTGGGATTTATACCCAAAGATAATAAAGACAAAACCAAGACACTACACTTTCCCAAAAAAGACATTGGTTTTCCCAGTTTTCTGCACTGTCAGCACAGCATGAACACCGTGGAGGCTTTGGAAACCGGCAGGCAGGGAGCTCGCTGGGATCAGACACTGCTCTGCTCTCCTCTGCCCCTGCTCAGCCCATTTGCCTGCTCTTTAAACTCATTTGCTTTCTAACTCTTATCCGGGCTTTGGTTCCGATTCCTGCAGCCACAACACAGAAAGCTGATGGGTCTAAAGCCACAATTTACCAGAACAATCTGTGTAGGTGTATCCAATGCTGCTTTCTCGCAGCCAGCCAAGATGCACAGCTCTGACAAGCCGTGCCACGGGATCGCCGGCCACACGATGCCCTGCACAAAGTGTGATTGCAGCGGCACCTTGTTCCAAGCGTCACTGGCTGCTGGAGCCACCGGGTGTGACAGTGCAGGTCACCAGTGCTCTCAGACAGATGAGACTCACCAAAACATCCAGCAGCAGTTCCACCTGAGCACAGCACGGGTGCTCCTCTGTCGGCCACGCTCCCATCTCAGGCCTGAAGGTCCGAGCTCCTTGGAAAGGAGGCGACATATGGAAACAAGTTCTCAGAACCCTCGCCCAGCAGAGCCCAGTCCTGCTGCCCATGGCGTTCCTTCTCCTCCTGCCACCGACACGTCGCAGCACATGGGTTATACCAGCTGCAGACACCAACCATAACTCAGCTGTGATCACTATGCCAGCAGAGAACACTCAACTCCGGCCTTCACAGCCAAGGGGAGGTGCTGACGGGCCTTTGTACGGCCACGGTGCCCGCAGCGCCCAGCCTCCTGCCTCGCCCCCGAAGCAGAGCAGCTCCCCAACGCGGGTTGTGCCAGTGTTTACACAAGCAGATTGCACCATTGCGGCCTCATCAGTTCAGCTATTGTGTCTTGTTAGCTTAACTAAATCCCAAACTCCGTACGGAGTGCTATTTCCCCCTGAAGTTATTAGAGGGTAGATTTCTTTTAATTAAACTCATTTACATGACTAAATTAGATTTAATTACTCCCATTCATTTCGCTAATACCTCTCTTTGATTGGAGAAAGGCAACTTTCCTAATGGCTTAAACCAGGACGCGGTAGGTCTGCCCTCGCACAAGCCAGCCAGAAGGAACGCTCTCTCTGCGACAAAGGGAAGAGAGAGCCGGGCACCGAGTAGGACGGGCACCGAACAGGACGACTGTTTGCTCCTGGGCTCGCGTTGTGCACGGCGCAAACCCACAGCCCAAGAAAGTTATTTCTTTACACCCACCAAATCCAACGCTCACAGCATGAGCTAAAGCAAGGGAAAATGCACTATAAATGCTCTTCAAGCACCTTGTACCTATTCAAGAGGAGTTAAATAACAATTCAACCTGCTGTCTTTCTTTGTACTTTTGGAATTTGGGGAAAAAACACAGCAGAAATACTAAAATTTGAAAAATACTCCAGAAACTTAGAAACCGAAGGCTGAATGCATCAGCCCTGGTTACCAGCTCTTCAGCATCTCTGCCTTTTGGGTGGAATGCTCCCTGTTTTCACTAAGAAGTTTCATAATTGCTGCTTCTGACACTTCTTTCACTTGCAAAATTTTAGAATTTGGCATTTCCAGGGGGTGGTGTGCAATTTCCCAATCTTTTGCCCAATCTGACAGAGTTGCCACCATCCCTAAAATTCCCCCAACAGCAGTTGTAGAAAAAGACAAAGCCATTCTCTCTCACGAGATCCCACCTGGAGTCCTGTGTCCAGTTCTGGAATCCCCAACATAAGAAGCATATGGAACTGTATGAACAGGTCCAGAGGAGGCCATGGAGATGATCCAAGGGCTGAAGCAGCTCTGCTATGACAGGCTGGGAGAGTTGTTCAGCCCGGAGAGGAGAAGGCTCTGGGGAGACCTTAGAGCAGCCTCCCAGTACTGAAAGGGGCTCCAGGAAAGATGGGGAGGGGCTCTTGATCAGGGGGTGAGGCAGGAGGCTCGCAGCAAGGACCCCAAGCTTTGTCCCATTAGTAGGAATGGACAAGGACACCTCCATGCTTACTCACAGTAGACTGACATGGACGGCCAATCTGCACCTTCTGGCTTTAAGGGCTCCGCACCACTAACAATTAATTCCATTTATGGCCCGTTCAGTGAACACCTCGCTGAGGTAACACAGCCTGCAGAGGACATCAACAGAGAACTCGAGGCAGAATCCTCAAGCTCCAGCTCCAAGGATGCCAGCGCAGAGGCACACGAGCTCACCAGGTCAAATGCACTCCCTAATGTCCTTCCTTAATTCCCACAGTGGCTTTTGACCAAAATCCAGCGGCCTTGAACCGAAGCTGAGCTCGGCAAAAAACAGCACAGCTAAACACCTCTAGCTAAAGATTCTGCTTACAACACGCAGTCTTTGTGCTTCACAGCAGAGTTACCAACACATCCACGAACTAGACGATTGCCCCGATCCCATTCGGGAGCTGCGCAGAAGCAGACCATGGCCACACCTCCCACAGTGCCACGCGAGATGTCCCAGCTCGGTCGAGGTGGATGAAGCTGATTTCTGTAAGACAAGCGCAGATCTCTCTGCTATTTGGCACCACTTCCTTTCATTAGATGCAATTCTTCTGCCCCCTTTTCTCAACATGTAAATAGTATTTATCCAACCACGTGTGATGTGTGGCCTAATTATCACTCTAATATTTTTCAGGAATAAAAATTAGTGTAATTAACAGGGAAATAAGAAACAAGCCCCTCCCGCCCTGCTTTTTCTTCCTTGTTGTTTTTAATCAGGTTCAGTAGCAATCACAGTGGTTGGACTCAAACGTGGTGGTTTGGTTCTTTGCCAGCACTTAATAGATTTGTGAAATTGATGAAATCTTTCAAAATAAAAACCTTACCACTTTTTGGTTGCTTTCTCTCCTCGCCCCCCAAGGAATTTTAATATCGTCACAGTTCTTCATCAAAAAAGGTTTTGAGTAAACAGTCTTATCAAAAAATAAGCTAAAATATGTACTTTTTAGGGGATAAATCATCTGAAATGATCACATGGCAAACGTGATCCAGGTCCACAGAGAAGGGATTTCTGACGGGGGCAGAAGGGTAAGCAGAGCTTCAGGTGAGTGCAAAGAGCAAGGCAGCAGCCAAAGGCAGGAAGAGACTGGTTCGCATTGGGAGATGCAGTCAGCCCAGGAGCACGCAGTACTGTGCACACACACAACCCAGGGGCCAGACACCATGCGTACTCCTTGGAGTGCACTTCCCAGGAATTGTGCAAAACAACTTCTCCCCATTCACGTTCATTTCTAGCCTCTGATTTCATTTGAAGTTTGGGTTAAATGACTTCAAAGTTCAACCATAAATGCAGTACAAAGGAACTGTGAGCTTCTCCCAAAGCAATGCCTGAACCCCTGTCTCCGAGGCGCCCCCAGCTCCAGCACATCCCGTCCCACCCCAGCACAAGCTTGAGGCAGCATTTCATGCCTCTTCTAGTAGCTGTCCCTCTCTCACACCCTTCCTTCTCCAGTACAAAACCACAGCACAAACACTGGCTGGACGAGAGCCTCCTGCTGCACCACCATCACCACCAAGCAATGTCCTTCATCAACATTTCACAGCTCTGACGTAGCGTTCCTCACAGGAAAGGACGGGCATCACATCAACCACTTCCGATCCGTGTCTGGAATGGGAGAGGGCTGCCCAGCTCACCCCGAGCATCCCTGCTCCTTCCCCATGCAGCATCCATTGTTATCCCCACATCGACGTTAAATGGAATTCAATATATAAGGAGAGAAGAGATGTCTGGAAGAGGAAAGCACCCATGGGGGCCGTTCGCCACCCTTCACCTGTTACCAGCATGAGCTAGCAGCCGTGCCCTCTCTCTGAGGCCACTGGGGATTTGCTGAGCAGCTGTGAGGGCATTTCTCACCTCTCCAAGCCAACACCACCCCTGAACTCCAACTGCAGGGACTGCTGGACAAGACCATGGCTGCAGCTGCATGCTTATGCAAGGTGCTACTCTCTCACTGGCTAATTTCATAAATACCATGCCATTATCTTTCCAACTCTAGGTGAAACAGCTTTCCTGGTTCTGCTTTCTCACGACAAACTCCATGTGCCCATCTTGCAATCAGCTTTCCTGTTTTTACAAGAACAAAGGTGGGATGCATCAATTGGCCTGCAGGTCTGGGTCTGCTCTGACTCCAACCAAACCCCTTAATTCCCCCAAACTTAACTGAAAACGTGAGTCAGCACCCAAGTGCTGAATCATGAGGGAAAAAAGGGATGGGGTTTTTTTTGGTGGGGGGGAAGAGGTGGTGGTTGTTAACATCAAATAAAGGTTGGGGGCACTGCCTGTCCAGAAACATCTGAACAGCTCAGGGCTGTCTGCAGGACACATTGCGCAGGGAAGCTTTGTCTTTCAGAAGAGGGAGAGGGTTTGGAGAATGTAAATGCCTATATGAGACGGGAGTGCGCCTTGCAAACCTCGATCCAAGCGTGCCCCCTAACAAATGCTTTGCTGTTGAGCAAGGGAAAAAAAGTGCTGTTTAAAATGTTTGATAATCTGACAAGGCCATAAGGCTTAATGGAATCAATGATTACACACAGATGGATGATTAACTCTCGAGGTTTAATGTTAAAAAAAGAGTGCTGGATTGCTACTTAATGGAATTACGCTGCCCATATGGAAAAGAACTATACCCTGCCTGTACCCAGCATTATGGAACAGGTGGCAGATCTGGGCAGGACTGCTTGGAATGCACAAAAGCATTCTGAACTTGCAAGTGCCAGAAAGAAGAAAAAGAAAGTCTTCCAAACTGTGTTAAACTTTTCACATCTGAGTATTGTAAGTGGCAAAAATTAACGAAATGATCCCCTGAGCCCCTTGTTGCAAGCAGCAATCCCAGCAGCAGCATCTGCCGGCGTGCTGCAGCCTCGCAGCGCTGCGCGATGCCCAGGTGTGATGGAGCAATGCACGTGACTGGAGGCCTTCACCTACACCTGTGCACAAATGCTGCCATGGGCCATGTCCAGCTACACCGCATCCCTAGAGAGCTCCAGACAGCTCACCTGCTCTGCCGCAGCGATCCCCAAAGGACAGCGTTTTAACCTTTGAGAGCATCCCACTCTCACCAGCAACTTCTTGCTTAGAATGAAGGAACCCCCAGGCCACTGCACCCTTGGTTTCACTGCAGTGTCACATGAAGAACTGCCTTGTTTTTCTGGGAAGAAGCCTATCCAATTCCATCCTCAGCAACAGCCGGGACCTCTCCCTCACCATCCTGGATGAAAACCATCTCCCACCCTTCCTGCTGCTGTTTGTCTGAGGGCTCCTAGGTTGGCCAAACGCCCTACTGCAGCGGCTCGGAGGAAATCCATCTCAGACAACACACCAATCCTCCAGAACTACTCGTGGGATGCAGGCAGGAACAGATTCAAAGCAACCCTTCACACATGCCACACCTGAAATCACCATCCTTGAGCAGACGATCCATATCCCAGCCTCCACAGCAAGCAACACACACAGCCACCACTCTGTAATTTTTGCCTGCAGTTCATTTCTCTCCTGCTGTTCCTGTACAAACCAGGCCCCTGGGATGTCACCTGGTGGTTCACCTACAGACTCCACCAAGTCTCTCTCTCTGTGTAACCAAGGTGGAAAACTGTTGCTTTGAAAACCTTTGTTCCACTCCTGGCTTTGTTACAGCCCCATGGTTAAGTCTTTTCTGTGCCCCTTGGATGAAAAGCATTTTGCACGTGCCAAGCAGCTATCGACAAAAGCTGCTGTCCACAAGACAGGAAAGCAATCCAGCAGGGACCAGATCTGGGATTGCAGTGGAATAGCTGCAGCTGCAAGAGCGGAGATGGGACTGGGGTTACAAGAAAACAAGGGTAATGTGTTGTAAGACCCCCAGGAAATATGGTACCTGCATATCGAGTCTTGCTGGAATGAATGAGCGTCACTGGGATATTTACATAACAAACACACATAATTACAGCAGCACAGCCATCCAGAGGGTTCTGCTGAATTTACACCAAGAATAGCTTGCTTGTTCAGTTCAAACAACTCCCAAAATGACATCAACTAGGTCAGAAAGAAAGCAGTTTTAAGTGCAAATACAGTAGTCCACAAAATTATGTTCCTGGAGAGGAAGAACATTAAATTCACACCTCACACTGGTGAAACGGCTCCATATGGAAATACCCAAAGTCACACTTCTGCTTTGCAAGCCCAGCAAGGAGAAAACAAGGCTCCACAGATTGCTAAATTAGGCTGCAGACCTCAATTTGTTTCAATTCGGAGACTGCCATAAGTAGGGGGTTACCTTAGCCAACAGCTGTGGTGGGATCCAACTCCACAGCCATTTTCCTGCCCCGATCTGGGAGCCAGCAGCCACAGCTCCAGCAGAACTCCTGGCAAACACAGAACCTCAGGGCACTCTGTCTGCCTGACCGTGGCCTTTCTGCCCTTTATGCAGGTGAGACAGGCGTTTGCGGGGAGGAGGAGCTCCTGCGCCTCCCTCCCAGCACACACACTTAGAGGACTGGTTGTCACAAATGACCACTCAAAGCGCTGAGGGGGGTTTTCCACGTAATTTATTCATCTTTTTCTGTAACCAAGGAAACAGAAGGGATTTTTCTCTCTTGTCCAACATTTGCTCTTAAGGGTTGTGTTTTTTTCAATCCATAGGGTCTAATACTTGTTGAGAATTGAGCGTCAAACAACATCCAAAGCAGGTCAGCACTTCTGACAAGCAATCAGGACCAAGGTCTCACTCCTCCCATCACCTCCACCCCAGGGCTGCCAGCACCACCAACTGCCCTCTCCTACCTGCCCTGTCCTGTGCAGCTCAAGTGCCCCTTTGCCAGCAAGGACACACTGGTCTCAAGCACAACGGAGCCTGTCTCCAATGACAGGACACACTCCCGGAGTCACTCAGGATATCTCAAACACAGAACTGCCCAAGGGCTCCCATTATCAGGTATCTGGTAGCCACTGACTTTAGTTAATTAATGCCTCCTAGGAATAATGACCGCACCGAGTCTCTAAGAAAAGCACTCGCCCTTTTAAAGTGTTTCTATACAGCAACACCACCAGACTTACAGCAAACACAGACGAAACAGCAAAGGAGTCCGGCTACGTTGGCTTGGCTTGGTTCTCACACCAAGCAATTTAACCCCACTGACCTGAACGCCAGCTGTGCCACTTCTTCCCACTTCCACCTTTCTCTTCCTTATCCTTCTCTAAGTCTGGAACGGTGCTCATCTCCTGGACGGCACCTCTTACCCTCCCACCACCCCTTTCCTGTTCTATGGAACCACTGCTAGCTTGGCATCACCCTTCATACACCATCCCCACTTCTGGTGTGAACAACAAACCATCTGTGGCTCCAGTCACGCACCAGACTCCCTAGGTGTCCCTCCAAACGCTCCCCATCTTTCCTGTCCGTTACCACACCATCACTTCCATCTTGCCTTCCTGCACCCCGTTCCCTTTATTCCAGACATAAAGCGCAGTGTGCAGCACTGAACTCTGCTGCTGGCACTGCAGGCACTGAGCCGATGGGCCCACGGGCAGGAAGCCATGCAGGGACAAAACCTCCCGGCCCAGGGAAACGAGGCAGAGAGGCGACAAAGGGCAGGGAGGGCTCCGCTACAGAGCGGGAAAGAAAATGGCCAGAGAGACTGAGCATCCTTCCTAGGGCTCCACGAGGAGCTGGCCTGAGAAACGACACAGCCTTTCCAAAAGGCATGACATCCTCTCATTCGTAAAGCAAACAGGATGAGTTTTCAGCACAAGGCACCTCCATAGAGCAAGTCTTGTGCTGGGCAGGTGAGAATTCCCTGCTCCTGCAACTCAGAACACCCAGTACTCCTCACCACTCACTGCCCAGCTTCACATTGGAACAAACAAGAACTCCCATCGCGCTCCCGTGGGTGCTAAGCAGCACCACCTCCCTGAAGCAGCACGTGCTGTGCTGGAGCCCCAGGAGAGGCTGTGACGGTCAAAATGGTCTCCTGAAACCCTCTGCTGACGGATTACAAAGGCAGAACATCCTGATCTCCATGGCCAGTCACTTCCACATACTGCACCATGGAGCAGGAAAGCTGCACCGCTCTGGCCAGTCCTCCTGCCTCTCCACCTTTGCTCCTGGGACTCAATCTAAAACAGAGACTCCTGCAGAGGCAGCCGCAGTGCCACAACAGAAAATCCCTGTTACCTCTCACAGTAATTAATTCTGTAATATTAAGCAGCACAACCTCAGCAGCCACCGCCCCATCCAGTGGCCTCTGGACACTCAAGCTCTACAACTTGTGCGCTCGCCTGCTCTGCCACCACGAGAAACACAACACGAACCCAATCTGCTTTCGAAGATACGCTGGGCAGAGGCAGAGTCTTAACCAGACCCCAAACTTCAAACACTAGGGCGCTCTAAATGCACAGAATTCAGCCCATTTGCATCAGTAACTCACTCGCTTCTCGCTATTCAGCACTTCTGATGGCAGTAACTGCCAGGAGAATTACTGCACCGTGTCATCCTTACGGAACACAGGGTGCTCTCCAATTAATCGGTACCGCTTTGCGCTGCCATTAAGATGACTTATTTGTTTCTGATTAATTAGGTTTCAGCTTCTTTCTTTTTGGCATCGCGCTTTCCTCCTGTTCTGTCTATCTGGCCGGCCTGGGTCTGTGCTGGCACAGATCAGTCACTGCAATCCTGGATTGGAAATCTGTGGCTCTGATGAACCCAGCTTCTGGTTCCCGTCAATCTCGGTGCTGGAGCATCACAAGCCGTGCAGGCACAGACTTGCGAGCACACAAACAATACAAAATCTCTGCAAAGAGGGGAGAGGGGGGAAAAAGGCAGCTGTGACAAGGTTGGCTTTTTTGGATCCACTGCAAGGTGCGAAGCGAAGGTCCTGGCAGCTTGTCTGCCAAGGCTCAAACTGCTACCGTGAACATTTGTCTCCTTGCTCATTTGAAGGCCTCGCCACGCCTGGAGTGCGGGGTGGCTGCAGGGAAAGTCTAGGCGGGAGGACAGAGCAGCGCCGGCATCAACTGTTGCTGTGCCTCTGCAGCCGGTGCAGCCACGGGTCTGGCCATCGCAGTTCTTGGCACAGAGGCTCAGCTGAGCTCGCTTTGCTGACACCACTCGTACATGGCAAGGGGAACCATGAATGAGGAGTTAAAACTAATGGAGCTGCAGCAATTTAAGGGAGAGAAGAGGCTGAGGTATCTCCCTCCTTCCATGGGAAATTATGTAATGCTTGGAAATAGTGCCTCTTTTTGGCAAACAATATATGGGGTCTCCACCGCGCAGATGGAAGAGCAGCTTATATTTAATAAAATAGAATTTGACATCCATGGCACATTATCATATACAGTCATACATTATGGATGATATAGACTCGGCGGAGTCTTCATGCAGCCTCAACGTTTATCCTACAGATGCACAGGGAATTAGAGGGATAATAGTCTACACCATAACAACATTCTAAATGTGCTCTTGTCCAAACACAGGTTCGTGGAAAACCAGTTGTAATTTTCCACCAGCCCCCTTGCTTTTCACACCTTGGGGTAAAGGAACCGCAGAGGCACCAGCACAGCTTGCCACTCCCGCAGAAGAGTCCAGAGAGTGCACTGTGCTCTGCTCCAGGAAGTGGCCAGCGCCCCAGCACCACTGCCCGCATCCCAACCCTCAGGCAAACAGTCATTCCAAGTCCTTTGCAGCAATATTCAAGGTAATGGTTTGCTCCACAGCCATTTCTCATGCAGTTTTAGACTCGAAGTTCCAAATTAATTACAAGCACAAAACAAATCACGCTGTTAAAACATATATTATAAACAAATTGTGCTCTCAAAATCGGTAACTTACAGCCTGGAAAAGCCATTGATAAACCTGAAGTGCTTGCAAATAATTGTGAAAATGTCAGCTTGAGTGATCACTGAGTGACCACCGCACAAAACCAACCAGCATGGGACATAAAACACAAACCGGGGCTGCCAACCCCTGCAAATAAAAGAGATGGGCTTTTTCCTCTTTGAGTTTCAGTGCCCAAGTCCCAGGCAGCATCTCCAAAACAAACCCCGCTTTCTGTCAAAGGGCACTCTCAGCCTTCAGCCTCACCGGGAGCCCCACAAAACAGCAGAAAACCTCGTCACAGAGGGGAGGGAGCCCACAAAACAGTTGGCAGCATCACACAGCCCAGAAGTTTCCACACTCCCAGCCAACTGCTGGAAAATTTGCCTCCTCAAAGGCTCCCTGAACAAAAACTTAACGCCAACAGCCAAAAGTCAGTCTTTGTCAACACTGTCACGGACAAAACTTGTAAAGGAGTGAAAAAACCTACCAGCAAACAAAAATTCCCCTCAAAAAAAAACCAAACCCCAAAGTCCTGTCAAAATAAATGCAAACCCAAGCCTCTCCTGAGCACTCTGCTCTTTACATAAGATTGATACACAAATAGACAGATACACACAGAAAGTTGCACCAGGGCAGGTTCAGATTAGACATCAGGAGAAATTTCTTCACTGGGGCCCTGGCAGAGGCTGCCAGGGAGGCTGTGGAGTCCCCATCCCTGGAGGGGTTTAACGGATGGGCAGGTGAGGTGCTCAGGGATGGGTCAGTAGAGGACAGGGATGGTTGGAGTCGATGATCTCACAGGTCTTTTCCAACCAAGCGATTCTCTGACTCTGTGATCCACTGACTCTGACATAGAAACATTTTTGTTCTATAATCACTTAAAAAAAAAAAAAAAAAGGGATATCAAGGCCCTAACAAGATCCTGCTTCATGGAGTCATGGAACAGTTTGGGTCAGAAGGGACCTCAAAGCATCCAGGCCGCTTCCCTTACTGCAGCGATGCATCCTTCCTCGACGACCAACAGAAAGCACGAGAGAACAGAGACATCTGTCACAGGCACCAAAATCTAATGGCCTAACAGACATCACACAAGAAAAATACTCGCTTATTCATGCAATCATGGCATGGCCTCCTGCTTTATCCCCACCAAATACACATTGAGACCCTGTCAGCCCTCAAGATAACAACTGTCCTGCATTCAGCACTAGCCAATACTGAGACCTGCGCAGCACAGCGACTGTCTGTGATGTTAACTGACAGTCACCCAAACATTACTACCTTACTGACAGGAATATCCAGGTACCCATCTCCTCGTTTATATCCAGGCTCAGTTCACTCTAAATTACAAGTATTTTTTCACCCTGGTTTAGTACTTCTGTTGAATGTGAAAGAGAAACCCCTCTTCATCCAGCAAAGATCTGCTGGAACACGGCATAGATATGAGCATCGTCAAAGAGATCTGGAGTTCGAACACTAACAGAGGTGACACAGATTTCCAGGTTACATGAAGACAATAAATAATGAAGAAAGTCATTCCCAGTATGTCCTTTGTGATCAAATTCCCCTATGCCTCATTTCATCACCTGTAGAAAAAAGGATAAGATTTATCTCCTTACCTGTTTGCCCATCCTGTCCTGGTAAACAACGATGCATTTGTGGAGGAAGAGTTTTATACCGTTCACCACAGACAATCTTCATTGTTGTTTTATCATCACAGTTAAACGTGTAAACAGCAATACCCACACTGAAAAGCTTTTAAATTGTAGAAGTGTGATTTAAGAAGAGCTGGAAAGAAATGTGAGCAAAAAGAGCCAAGGGACTCACCTTGGAGCAGGCAGCAGGCTGGCCGGGAACGCAGTGCAGATCCCATGGCATCAGGCTAAGCACTAACACTGTCTAACACTGCACAACTGCCTTTTTGGGGAACTTCTTGGAGTCTCTGTATCTTTCTGAAAAGAAAGACAAACAACAATAAAACAGATCAGTCAGTGTTTTAAATCCCAAACCATTCCCTCCTGCGCAAAACCTACACAGTAACACGCAAGTTGTGTGACCGAAACACTCAAACCTGTTTTTCCCCATTGCTGGATCTTCCATCCAACCGTTAGCTACGTACACCTACTTTACAACCATCGCACATGCACTTAGCGCAGCACTCATGACAAACTAAACACTTGCATGGGTTTGTCTTGACTCTGAAGGGCTCACAAGGGAATGGCAGATAGCAGAAGCAGCAAGGTTGTGAGGAAATCCAGGGACAAACACGCGATACCTCTGGATGAAGTTTCTGCCACCCAATCAGATGGGGAACAGAGCCAAGTGTAATGCAGAGCCAGGTCTGGTCGCAGAGCACAGCCCTGCTGCTCACAGCCTGGACAGCTCCCATGAACACCTCAAGCCACGAGCGCGGCCCCAGTGCCGCAGCCGATGCTCCAACAAACAGCCCTTGAAGGGAACTGGGGAGGCAAAGCAGGGAAGCAGAGAGGCAGAGCCCATGACAGGCTTTCTTTGTACAGAGCAGTAGGATTCCACCAACTCCAGCAGTCACACGTCATCCTAGCAAAGGATCAGAGCCAATACCTATCACACTGCATCCCGTTCTGATGTCTTTTAGACCTGAAGGTTTGCCAGGACCCAAAGCACCTCAAGGAAATACAGCATCCAACTCGGACACCAGTGTAAGCCCTCCCCAATTACTCCTTCTCCAGACAGGAAAGGATCAGACCGCCTGATGAAAGAGCCCTTGAGCACCCTCACTGAAACCGCTCTTCCCTGGCCGCCAGAAGCCACAACTCTGGTTGTGAAGCTCCAGGCTGTGCAGCAAGACTGCTTTTTCCCTCTCCTGATTAGTACAGCTCCCGACTTACCCCAGGTCAGACCTTACTCCTACGTCTTGTCCCACCTCGTTCACCTGACAACCTCCTCCATAACAGACATCTTATCAGACGTGACTGATTGCTGTAATCTGTACTCTGAGCAGCCATTAAGCAAATTACCTGAATCATTGCAAGGATTAGTCTCATTAACACATGATTAGCATCAAATTAAAATAATGAGTGTTTAACTTCTGATGTCTTCCAGTTGTTTGAACAGCTTGATCAGCCACACCAGGCGGGCAGGGAGGTGGCGAGTGTCAAAGAGTCAGAGAGCAAAACACAGGAAGGGATAAAGAGGGAGGCTGCACCCCCAGGAAGGGCGGCAGCTGCGCCGAACACAGTGGAGCCACTTGCAGCACCGGCTCCATGAGGAGTTCACTGCCAGCAAAGAGCAGAAACAACCAGCCAGCCCCACACCTGCCCAACAGGTAACACTGCCTCTGCTCTCAGCCACCTCTGCGTGCAATAAGGACCCTCTCCAGGCCAGAGGTACAGAACGGCAGGAGAGCCCGTGCAGAGACCTCAGTGCAGGCTGAGGTGAGCCGATACCCTCATGGCCTGGTTGGCTCCTGGTTGCTCACGTACATTGCCTTTACAAAGAAAACCAACATCAGGGCCCAAGTTCAGCCAGGCTCCAGCTGGGGCAGCCCTCACGCTTCCAAACAGCGCCAGACTTCTCCCCGGGCACACTCCAGGCTGCCCTGATGCACCTTGGCAGCAGGGGTGGCACCGACACACTCCTCTTGGGGCACCCAGCACATGAGCCAGCAGCCTTGGGCCCAAAGCTGCGTTCAGCTGAACGGCAGCACGCTGCTCTGTGCCCAGCAACGCCGGTGCAAGGGGCCTCTACTAGGCAGTGCCCTCTGTGAGGGACCGCACTGACTGATGACGCCCACAGCAGTGCTGAGGAGCCTCTCCAGCATCACCCACCTCGTTACGCACTAAGAGAACACCACTGCTATTGTGTTCCTCTCTGGACAATGGGAAGGGTGGCACAAACGTGTGTGTTACACCTGCAATCAAACCCCATATTCCAGAGTCCCTGCACCAGTCGGGATTCCCTGACCTGGCACAACTCGGGACAGACACCGCCCCCCTCCTGCACCTCCTTCTCAAGCACACTCTACACAACAAAGTGAAGCACCTCCAGTTAATTGCTAATTGTGACAGCACTTTCCCAAATTCAGGTTTCACCAGCACGAGCTCACAACTGTCCTGCAAAGTTCACTAGAGTAACCCAGCTATGGTTATTCCAGCAGGGAAGGGTTTGCTCAGCTGAATTCCAGCTCTAAGTGAAGACACACAGCTGAGCTGATCAGAATCTCACAATCCAAATGAGAACTTCCTGTCCTGCAAGCCAAAAACCCACTGGATTCACCTCAGCTTTCTGCTGCAAACCCCTCCTTTTTGATCTGGTAACTCATTAATATCACCTTTTGTCTGAGTTTTGACCCACAGTCAGCTCCTCTCTCCTCCTGGCAGCCTCTCCCCACCTGCTGCAGCTCATTCCGGTTTATCTGTATGTGAATTCAACAAGTTCCTGCTGCCTCCAGTGCTCCTGCAGAGCTGAAATCCAAGCCCAGCTTTCCCCTGCCTTCCCCAACCACAGCTGACTCGTTGGGACATTTCCTGGGCTGCCTCTGGTTCGGTTCCCTCCCCATGCTACCTTCCCTGGCTTCCGAAGGTGCTGGAGATGTGAAAATGCAGGATTTGGCCCAAATCCCCACTCAGAGAAGGAATTGACAGAACATGTGCAGCAGCCAATGTTTAAGCCTCAACATCTTGGTTATTTATTCTTTGAAATGCCACAAACCATAAGTACGTATTATAGACAAATCACTTGTCAAAGCTCTTTCTTAATTTAATTAAAGACATTTTTTATTCATAGAAGTGCAAAGAAGCAACTTAAACAGATAACATTTTTCACACTTGCATGGAATGAAAATAGCCAAACTCGATTTTGGCAAAGCACATCGCAGCACGGAATGCGAGCGAAGCCGATCGATGTGCCAGCTCCCATCTCTGCTGAGGCGCTAGCAGCAAGTCATACGCACCATGGCTCCCAGTTAACATTCCTTACGGACCCCTGACCCTCCGGGCGCCCCAGACACACTGGTGACTCTTACAGAGGAGTTACAGTCTGGCTGAGGGAGCATGCTTCTCCACAACACTGGGACTTCCTGGGCAGCAAAGTGCTGCTCCAGTTCAAATGCTGCATCCCCAGTGTGGCAAAAGCCTACGGCGAGTGTCAGTGAGGGCGTGCCTGCCCACAGCTTTCTGCTGCAGCCACTGATCGTTCGTTTGGGGAGACACCAACAGAGCCACCCAAGCCCCACTTGGCATGGAGTGAGAACAAGAACGGACAACATCAGAGTTCAGGTGTCAGGAGACAATTCAGAGCAGGTTTTCCTCTGGCAGCATACACAGACGCGACCTCAACATGCTTGTGCACAATAATTAAGGCCTGGGTTTGACAGTGTACAAACCAGTTCAGAGTTCTAAAAGAGCCTTGGGAACAGTTTTCCACCACTGCCTTCGCCAAAGACTCCAAAACCCCATCTGAGTTTGCTGTTGCTGTGCTGAGCCCCACCTCCAGGATGAAGCAGCCCCTGAGCCGCACAGTCCTGAGGGGGCATTTGCACACACACTGATCGCAGGCAACCTTCAGAACCCTACGGCACGGCCGGTCCGGACAAGGAACACCCTGAGGCTGAGCACAGCTGACAAGGGATCAGGGATGCCAGGCACCGGGCTCTGCTCCAGCAGAACTTCACAGCAACTGCCTGGGAGACGAAGGGACAGAAAAACTCCCTGCCTTCCAAACACAGCGACAGATGCCAGGCTGTAAGAAACATCACCACAACTCGAGCCCAGAGGCAGCGTAAGGGAGTTGTGCAGGGGCCACACCCACCACCCAAGACTGTGATTTCCTATCAGTGTCTCCTACCAGGACCGATTTCCTGCACATGAGCATCCACGGTCCCCACCCAGAGTAAAACAACGTTCTGATTCCATCACGTTTGTTCACACCTACTATGGCAAACAGAAAATCATGTATGTATTTACCTTCAAAGCCCAAGTTTGCTGCTGTGTGATCCCTCCCAGCACTCAAATATCTCGATTTAAGCAATACATTCAGCCTCCATCTGTGCATATTATTGACCGTATTATGTAAACTACACTTTAGCAATTCACACTTGCTTGATTCCACAGTACCTGTGGGTGCCAAACATATGTTTCCTATTCTCCTTGCTTTTCCTGGGCCATATGCAGCCCCCTCAAACCATCAGCTTCCTTATAGACGCAACGTTGCTGCTCAGTAGGCTCTGCTCACATATAAATTGCATCAATGACAAACACTGGTTGTGAACCCACACGTGCAGAGACTCTGTGGCATTCAACCAGCTTTTCTGAGGTCACAAGCGCTGCAGGCGCCAGGCAGCAAGGTGGGCACTAGCATTGCTTCACGCCAGGCCTGATCCCTGGAAGGTGATGGTCCTGGAGCGCTAAAGGAACCTGGCAGCCAAGCGGCTGCGAAGGCAGCACGAACCATCACCCCATACCTAAGCACTCAGCCTCCTGGGCTGCCCTGCTGCCCTTCTCCTGCTCAGGACAGACAATAAAATGGAAAGCCAGCATGCCAAAACCCCAACGGGACTGGCAGTATCTGGTTTTCTGTGATGAGACATCATTCTGTTGCTAGGCAAAACGTAAGGCTTGTTCCTCCTCTTGTTGGAGAAGCCTCTGCTCTCTCCTTGACGGGCAGAGCTGAATTCCATAGGCTGCAGAACTGGAATGATAGCACACAGATCTGCTTCTCATCCCAAAGCATGTCTCCAGCCTGCTCCCTTTTGGAAACAACACCCTGTCCTCACCTAGGAAAAGCCCACCACCTCACGGCTGCAGCAGGATGGCGTCAGGGCTCTGTGGTTGCTCCTTAACAGTTTATGCCAGAGGAAGGAACAAAAAGATGGGACCTTCAGCAGATCCCATGTGCCAAACAGCTTCAAGCCAACAAAACAAGAAGGTCCAGTCCATTCACAGAGGAAGGGAGTAGTAGTCTGGCAGCCCATTCATTTCCTGGCCTTCCCCTCACGGATCCATCACTTTGAGTGCTTAACACTGGGACGAGCTGCTCTTTTGTTCAAAATTCCACTGGTAAGATTTTATAGCAGAGGGGGAGTTTAAACACTCAAGCATATCAGCAGTGACCTTTCCCCAGCACCAGAGCTCAAGATAGCTCAGATCTGCCCTGAGTCTGTGCAAGCGGGCATGGCACTGCCTTCCACAACACAACCATGGAATGGCTTGAGTCAGAAGTGACACCAAAACCCATCCAGTCCCACCCCCTGCCATGGGCAGGGACACCTCCCACTGGATCAGGGGGCTCCAAGCCCCATCCAACCTGGCCTTGAACACCTCCAGGGATGGGGCAGCCACCACTGCTCTGGGCAACCTGGGCCAGGGCCTCCCCACCCTCACAGCAAAGCATTTCTCCCCAAGACCTCATCTCAATCTCCTCTCTTTCAGCTGAAAACCATTCCCTCTCATCCTATCCCTGCACCTCCTGATTAAGAGCCCCTCCTCAGATTTCCTAGAGCAGCCTCCCAGTACTGAAAGGGGCTCCAAGGTCTCCCCAGAGCCTTCTCTTTTCCGAGCTGAATCCCAACTCTCCCAGCCTGTCCTCATAGCAGAGCTGCTCCAGCCCTTGGATCATCTCTGTGGCCTCCTCTGGACCTATTCATACAGTTCCATATCCTTGTGCTGGGGATTCCAGAACTGGATGCAGGACTCCAGATGGGTTTTCACAGAGCGAAGCAGAGGGGCAGAATCCCCTCCCTTGCCCTGCTGGCGGTGCTGCTTTGGGTGCAGCCCAGGACACGAGTGGTTTCTGGGCTGTGAGTACATGTCAGTTCATGTCCAACTTCTCATCCCCCAGCACCCCAAGTCCTTCTCTTCGGGGTTGTTCTCAATCTCATTGTCCCCCAGCCTGTACTGCAACTGTGGAGGACCCCAAACCAGGGGCAGGACATTGCACCTGGCCTTGCTGAACCTCATGAGGTTCTCATAGACCCACTTCTCCAACTTGTCCAGGTCCCAGAAAGACGATGTTGAACCAGGATCAGTGTTCTTCAGGGTTTAAGTGCTACAAGAACTTCTGTGCACAGTGACACCGGCAAAACCAGAGCAATACTACAGATGTGCTGCATTCACCTGCCTGGCGAGCTCATCACCTTCACTTGGAGAGAGGTGATGGCCAGAAGGCTGCCACGCACCAACATCTGAGCTAAGAACACAGCTGCGCCCCGTGAGGGGTTACAATCCAAGCGCATGCTCCTCCATCACCCTTGTATGCAAGTGCTCCCCGCCAGCTCCAGAGCAGCACCGTTTGTTGCTGGCTGCTACTAAACAGATGACGACATCCCATCAGCCTTGCACATCTGTGCAAGCCAACACATCACAAATGGCAGGAACCCTGGCTCCCAGGGAGAATAAAACACTGCTCCCTCACTTCTGCTCACCTGTCTTAAGGTGCAGGGACTCAAACAGGAACAGTTGGGGTTTACGGCTCAGCTCTGGTTACAAGCTCAGTAATTAAACAGATAACTCAGCCTAAACATCGCAACAGCCTAAAGTAGAGTCTGGTAGCAATGCACCTGGATCTCAATAACCATTACCTTCTGCTACCTATAGGTAAAGGTAATTATCCACAAGTAAACGATTACCTAGGCTATAAATTACCTACAAAAATCTGGGCTGGGTTTTTGCCAATCACCATTCCAATTAATTAACCAAAAATTGACTCGCTGGCTCCAGCGCAAGCCTCTCCCCATCAGTATTCACTGCCAGTGCCAGCGAGATGAAAGAAACAAACCGGAGAGGGGAAGAGCAAGAAACCCCACAAAGGTTAGAAAGGGGCTGGAGCAACAGCGAAACAAGAGGGAATGGGTTTACAGTATTCGCAGTGAACGTTCCAGCTCTGGCACGGGCAGGGTGTGCACACAGAGCAGCACTCGCAGCCACTCGCATCAAGGGCAGGAGCCACAGCCACCAGAAGGAACAGCAGAGCTCGAGTGTGCGAGATCCCTGGGCTGGGCTCCGGGCTGGCTTCCAAGGGCTGGTACAGCCAGAGAGGAGAGTGTTGCTCTCAGATCAGAATGGCTGGGGTAGAAACAATCATGGGGCAGCAGGATTATGGAATTCTCAGCTCCACCAGGTTGGAGGAGGCAGCCAGACCCCACAGAAACTTCCTGTTTCAAAAGCCAGAGAGACAGAAACATTGCAGGAATGGAAGTGAAGCTTTAAGCTCCCAGCACCCTCCCTGTAGCGCGGCCAGTAGGCAACACACACTCTGTTTTAGAGAGTGCACACACAGAACGTTAAATACACTCCTGCCATTCCCAGCAGAAGGACCCTGTGTGCCATCGCAGGCAGAGACTGGTCCAACATCCAAGTGCCCCGTGAAGATCCGTAATGGCAGAAACTGCCATTGGGAACAGTGACCCAGGTTCTTTGAGCAGGCACCACCTCTGGCTCTGCACTGGGATACCAACTCTCCCAGCCTGTCCTCACAGCAGAGCTGCTCCAGCCCTCGCATCATCTCCATGGCCTCCTCTGGACCTGTTCCAACAGCTCCATACCCTTCTCATGTTGGAGACATGCACACAGGACTCCAGGTGGAGTCTCACGAGAGCAGAGCCAAGGGGAAGCCAAGAAACTCACTGACGTGACAAGCGCTGCCTCCCAGATCGCAGTCCATGTGCAGCAGAGAGGGAAGGGCTCTGGTTACTGCAGGAGAACCAGCTGCGGGCACAGCTCCCACGCTGCTGCGCCGCAAGGCTCCTCATGTCATCAGCTGGGTCTGTTCTTCCCCTCTTACTGCTGCCAGCACTGCCAGAGAGCCTTGGTGTCTGTGCAGAGCATCCTCTGTTCATGAATACAAGACTCGGGTACAGGTTGTGTTCTACAGCTCCAAAACGCTCCTAAAGGCCACAGGAGTGCCGGCTCCCTGGGAACACTGTCCAGGAACCGAAGACTTTACGAGAACAGAACTGAGGTCACAAAGTCAAGCTGTTTCTTCTCACTCAGATCCTCTCTCCTCTGTCACACACAGAAATGTGCCGTTAGCTGAAATGGGACTGGAATATTCATTGATTTTCAGTGCCACCTCACGCTTTGTAAAGAAAGGACGGAGCTGTAAGCACTGACAACACCAGTCCCTGGCAGCTATTCCAGGCTGTTCTGGAGAACTCGTTAGGGAACCCACTCCAAATCAAACAAGCTGCAAAAAAAATCACTAATAAGGACAACCCCGTGCCTCCCACATCACCTCAAAAGCAGTTTCCAAGACGCTTTTCTCAAGACACCACAAGTTCCTGATTTATTAAAAAGCAACAAGATATTTCACTGCACAAAGTAAGATTTTTATTTATTTATGCAGACCTGTCAGTGCCGATAAAATACTGTGGATTGGAGATTGCTTGCACTCCATATAATTAAGTGGAAGGCCAGACCTTTGTGAAAGCGCTCAATCCCAGCATTCTGATCCTGGCCAGGCTGACAGGGAGAGCGGCTCGCAAGGGAGCAGAGCCCCAACCCCACCAGTGACTTCAACGGCCCCCAGCGCTCCGAAACCTTCCTGGCTCTTCCCTTCAGCCATGCTCTCCAGGGGGTGTCAGACAAACAATGCGAGAGGATAAACCTTCCGCAGAGGTCAGAGTAGAACCCAAACCCAGCCAACAAGGACACAATCCACACAGAGAGCATCAAAGTTGAGTGGTTCCACGAGGCCCACCAAGCCACCACCAGGCTGCAAGGACAGAGACCTCTCCCAGCAGCTGAACCTCCACATAGCTCTGCAGCACCGCAGAACCCACTGCTGTCTGGAAACACACTTCCTCTGTCTGGAACTGCATTCAGGCACCTGTTACAGTGAACCCACCACTCCTTCCTCTGGAGTTCCTTTAGAGCTCACTCAAACATTTAATGGACAGTAAATCTCTGCACTACCTAGAACTGCTCTGTTTAATAAACTGTGTGTGTTTCATTGGCACCATCCAAAGCTCAAACTCACTTGAAGAAAAAACCCCACATCAGTCAGTACCTGACTCCTCTGAAGCCTCAGCTGCATCCCAAAGGTTCAGAGCCATCAGCTGAGTCAGATCTTCAAGTACTTCATTGTAGAATCTCCAAATGAAACACAGATTTCTGAACGCGTTCCAGCCTGTAACCATACTGTGGGCACTGCAGGCGCCTCTCGGAGAGCCCAGAGCTGCACCTCAGCAGCGCTCAGTAAGCGGCAGGAGCTGTTTAGGGGTAGAAGACTGAGAGCAGCTTAACCTCTTGCAGAAGTTGCTCAGGAATGGGTCCAGACAAAGCATTTCCCACAGGACTACAGCGTGCATACATCAAGTCCCTCCTTACTACTCTTTCCTTGCTCGTGCTTCACACTGTCCTTTCTGCTGCACTGGGGCATGTGGAATGTCACATCTGGGCCACCTTTCAGACACACCTGGCTGCAGCACCGCTCCCAGGCAGCAGTAAAGGGCTAAAGGACTCTGAGGACAAGGGATCACAGGGCAGGTGAAATTCAGAATAAAATAAACCCAGGGAACACCTCCATCTCCGTGGCAGAGGTTCTGGTACAACTCAGGAGAAGCACAGGAGACATCTCAGCCCAGCAGGGACCACCGCCAGAGAGCTTTGAACGGGTCGCACAGAGCCCCGGGCTCTAGCCTGATGGGCTGAGCCAAGTCCAGACTGCCAGCCCCAGACTCGCCTCTCACCAAGAATACAGACACCTCTTCGATGACCCAAGTAGAGACTGATCTAAACTGAAAAGCCTAGGAGATTCAAGAATACGAAGTGGAAGAGAACATCCTCCTGCAGGTCACAGCGCTCTCCAGCAGTCAGTTCTACATCAGAAGTCTGGATTTTACCCTTCGGAACGCTCTCTTTGCTGACATGAAGCCAAAATGAAGGTGAGGTGTTTTCATCAGGTGGATTTTACTCTTTTGTCCCCAAAACACAATAACAGGTGCTTGGGAAACTGTAGTTTGGGTCTGATTTAGAATGCAAGGAACCTCACCGCATCCCCACTTCGATCCCAGTGCAGCAGAATGAAGGCCCTGGCTCCCACTCCACAGTGTCCCATCACAGCACCAACTGCGACCGCGCTCGGGGTCTCCAAATCCTACAACCCTTGAAGCACTTGGGCTTCCTCTGAAGAAACACAACAGGGAACAAACCCCAACCACGAAGCGAAGGCAGCTGAGGGTGCTCAGAGCCCCTCAGCACAGTGGGAGCAGCTCCAGGTCCCACTACAGATGCAGTGCCACCACACACACACACCCCGGGCAGTTTGCAAAGTCCCTTGTTTCTTTCTTCTCAAGGTCACCCCTTGTTTATTTGATGATCCATCGTGCTCGCAGCCTGACGGGTCTAAATCCCTCGGCTGGGTTCTTAACTTTAAATGAGTTTCCAGAAGAGCCAGGCTGCCACCTTGCTGGGGCAGCAGCTTTGTTTTTAACGCACCAGTAACGGATGCCGCTGGTCCTGGGGGAAGCTCTGAGGACCTCAAAGGCAATAGTTCTCTGCCCAGGAGCAAAGAAGCCATTACAGCTTGTACTGGAAGATTTAATAGGTGTCATAATTTATCATGTAAACCGAAAAGTGTTTCTTAATTAAGTGCGTACGTTAATGAATTTTTTAATTTGATCCCTGTAAGTACCTTGCTATACTAATTGCAATATTCTACACATTAGTCATCCGCTGTTGCCCTTGGCTATTTTCTACCCTGAGAGGGACAGATAGAGCTTTGCAGTTGAAGTTCATTTAACTCTTTCCACCCAACAAATTAAATTTCCTGTTATTCACACCAGAGAGTGACAACTGCGTTCCGGTCCCGCAGCCCTTGAAGGATGGCATTTCCATGCACATCAGCCTAGTCTTCGGCATCATCTCCCATGTAGAGGGAACAAGAGAGAAGGCACAAGCAGATCCACAAGGGGGAAACATCCCTTGGCACCACAGAGGGCCAGACACTCACTCCTGGCACTGGAACAGGCACATCACAGGGATGTTACAAGCGATGGACACTTCCCAGCATGGTTTCCAATGCACACTGGGGTTCATATCACTGCCTTGTTTGAAGACAGTGCTGAATGACACGAGGTTTTCCAGCCCACATGTTCCAGGTGTCAATGTGTGCTTCAGCAAGAGCATCATTCCCTGATGCTCTTCAATCCCACCCAAATCTGAAGAGCGAGGGGCTGGGACACTTGCCACTGCACATCCCGAGAACAGGAGGGAAGCAGCAGCAGCTGAGGGCCCAGACACAGCCCACCTGCTGCAAACACCACTACAGGAGCTGCTCTCCACGTGGGACAGGACACTGAGTGATACTGAGGGAGCTGATACACCCAGGCAGGCATCACTGACAATTTGATGCTGTAGCTCATTTCTGGTTGCTGCTTAAATAGGGGCTTTGAAAGCCTCGTAATCATTACAGCCTACAAACCCCATTTTCCTTCAGTGGGGATAATGCTCTTGTTGTTCTCTATGCCAGTTAGAAACACCATTCCAAACTGAAGACTCCTCACCTCTACCAAGGGCACCAAATCAAGCAGTCGGATCCCTCTGGACTCTATGCGAAGAGAGGGCAAAGCACGAAGGTTATCCCCACTGCCAGATGAGCAGGGGGTGCAACTGAGAACACACAACTTCCTCAGCCGTACCCTTCATCTTCTGCTGTGTTTCTGGAGTCTGCCTACAGGGGCTCAGAATTTCAAGCCAACAATGAAACAAAGCGAGAATTTTACGTTTTCAAAGAAAACCTTCACTGTTCTTGGGAAAAAAATTAAACTATTATCCATCCTGCCCACTACCACAGAGCCACTAAATGTGGGTAACAAAAACCTTTCCTTTCCCAGTGCTTCTGTCTGGCACGTTCCCGCTATTAACTGTTTGATCTGTGAAGCCACCAGTGGCTGAAGCACATTAGTCCAAGATGATTAAAAGAAATGCAAGGCTTCCTCCAAACACCTCTCTGCTCACACACCAGACAGGTATTTACCATACAGCCTTTGCTGTGCATAACCCAATGCTCTCCAGAACTAAGCACTGAACTCTCTCAGGTTCTGGGCTTCGAACAAGAAGTGCAGCACTTGGAGCTTCCTCTCCATGTGCCATCAGTGCTCACTGCATGCTGAGTACATGTCACTGGTACGTGCCTCCTACTGCAGTGCAGGTCTGACCCCAGCTACGTATAGGGACAGGAAAAACATGCGGTACCTCTAACATCTGAACCTTCCTCTACCATTCGCTTGTACTACACCATCAGCCTGTTGCGCACTTTAATAAACACACTGCAAAAGTGATCAAAACCATAATCCTGACTGTGTAAAAGCTGCTATCAGGAGATCAAGTGGCAGGAACACCTTCTGACACCATGGGTCACACACTGCTGACTTGATGCAGTGAGGCCTCACAAGCAGTGTGTCCACACCAATTCCTGCCTACCAGCACCACCAAGGGTTCCCAAGGCAGGCAGAGCCATGCAGGATCCATCCCAAGCAGGGACAGCTGCAGTGCGACTTCCCTCATGGAAGCTGGGCCAGACCAAGGGGGAGTGGCCACCCTGTGCTATCTCCAGTGTTGACCTGCCCTACAGCTTGTCCTCCTGTCCGCCTTTCACAGCACCCACTCCAGACTCCTTGGATATTCAGACTCAGCAGCAAGGGCTCTGGTTATTGACACAGAACTCAGGACAATGAGCCGGAATCATGCCACACCCCACCCGTCTCCCTCCCGCCACTCCCAGGCACATCAGGTGTTACTGCTGCTGGAAGCTCCCGACAGGCTTGCACGTGCAATTAACCAGATTACATGGAAGATGTTTCTGTAGCCCTGGAACTTCTGAGTCTGCAGTGGCTTTGTGTAGAGCTGCATCACTCATCCACCTCCCTGCTCGCCATTGGAGCTTGCGAAATGAATAGCCACAGCGGAGCATAATGCAGTTGGAGAAGTGCAACTCCTTGCATGGGTGGTTGTCACCTGCTTCTCAACAAACCTCAAATGCTGTTGCCTACGGCATCCTGTCCCATCAGAGAAAACATGTCCTGACATCCTTCTCGATTTATTACGCTCCACTGCCAAGATACTGAGATACAAACCTCCCTTAATGTTAATCCTTCACAGGAAGCAAATGCTGCCCAGTGATGCCAGAGGTCAGAGGGCTGATCGCGCATCCCACTGCACAGACACACAGCTGCCCAAGGGTGCTGACTGCACCTGATTCAGAAAGCATTCCCAGGTGCCCTGACAACACACAGTTATTTCAGATGAGTACGGAGGTGCTGCCTCTATTGACTCTTCCCAACTCGGATCCCTGGCTCGTACAACAACATGGCTCCACGTGCATGACACCTGCATCAGTCAGCCTGGCCCTTACCCTCAAAGGACATCTGAACTTCCAGCCCCACACATTGAGTTTGTGACGGTCAAACTAAGTCAAAAGCGCTTTCTCTACAATAATGAACCCCATGCTCAGCCGCCCAGCCCTCTTGCAGTTCCAGCAGCCTCAGCAGAGCCGCGAGGAGGAATTGCACCAGGGAGGACTGGCCAACCACAGGGAGAGGCGAGGGACCGGCTAACAGCAAAACCTTCTCATTCCTCCAGCTCTGCGATGTGAATAATGCAAGAGTTCAAGAAACGGTATTCATGGTTTGGAGAGCAAAAGCAACCGATTTCCCCAACTCCCAGCACAGCGCTGCTGAAGCACAGCGCAGGTAGGGCTGTCACACAGCCACCTCCACCGCTACACTCACCATATGCTTGGGAAGACTCAACTTACACATATTTGATCCTCCCGTCGGATCTGACGTGACAGTGTCAAACACAGCTTGCTGTTTGTCACTCAAGCAATCACATTCCCGTCGTATTTATACTTCAGCCCTCCCGCTCACGCCGCTTCCCTTACACATCCTCTCCTTGGGTACGCAAGAAGCTGTCGCTGTGATTATCCAGAGACAGACAGATGAACACACAACTACCAACCTGCACTCCAACCCAGACACTCCTCCAGGAATCAACTCTTCCACTTTGGGAAAACTGAAGGGCTTCTCTCTCAAGCACCTTGCACGTTTTTGTGTGGCTACACCTGTACGAGTCCTTGTTCTGATCCCAAACCAGCTTTCACAAATGTGGAATCATTACATAAAGCACAATGCAGCAGAAAGCACCAGGCTGACCTCTCATCTGGACCAGATTTTCAGCTGGTGTGAGCGTAACACCACTGATACCACTGGAAAGGCACTCAATTTACACCAGGTAAGAACCTGGCCCTCTTGCATGATCCGCAGTGTGATTTTGCGATCACAGCACAGCACCGACCAAACGTGCAAGCCTTGATGAGCGTGAGGCCATTTTATAGATACCTCTCACTTTAGGAAGGAAAAGTGGGTATTTGTGTTTTCAGTTTTCTGGGAAAGCTTTGAGAGAGCTGAAGGCTACTCAAGCAGAGCAATAGCACAAGCAGAGCTGCCTAGACCTGAACCAATTCCTGCCTTTAGCCAGTCACTCTCACCCCAGGCCTCTTCTGTTCTGCATGGCCGCCCCCTCTCAAAAGCCCTTCTCCTGGTGTGGGACAAGTGGATGCAGGTGAAGCAAGCACTGCAGATCTGTTGGCAGTCTGATACTCACCCTCCTTCTGACAAAATCACCTGACTTCTCTGTACAAGCTGTTCCTGCATCGAAACCAACTACCTGCTGACTGCAGAGTGACAGGCAGGTAACCACGGCCAACATGCTTCTTTAACTGCACATGCCAACCTAACTGGAGGCCGTAAGAGCTACCTAAATGACAATAAATCAGCCAAGAGAGGAGCTGAGGAAGTGCCTTCTCACCTGGGGGCTCATTTTGCCTCTTCACCTTTTTTCCCTGTCACACTGAAAAAACACTGGAGGGAGAAATGGTTAATGAACATTAAAGGCACAAACTGAAGGACAGGCTTTCTGTGAAGTCAATACAAGCCACATGCCTGTGCACACTGATCCCACAAATACCCTGACTTCTCTGACAGTTGTTGATGCTGGCTGTACTTACCCGTTACACAAAGCCCAACCCTTGTTTATCAATCCCTCCAATATCACCACAACACAGTGAGTACAGCTTTTGGGGCTCAAGCCCAGTCCTGAACCAGCAGTCTCCTTGCCCCGCCTGCCATGGCTGCCCTTTGACTTTGGACAGGTGTAAAATCAAGGTGAAAGCCCACCCGCACAGGTACTGCCGTACCCTGAGCTCTTGGGGAGGCTTTAGCTCTCGGACAAGAGCTGTGCCCTGAGGATTCCCAGTGACAAAAGCCTGAAGCTCGCTGACCTCTGGCCACACCCCTCTAGAAATGCTCTTTGAGGGAACAAAACCAAACCCCAGTGTGTGAAATGGATCCAAGGAAATTTCCATGCAAATCCTGTGTCCAAAATAGACTCAGGGAAGCTTCCATGCGTGGTCGTTGACTGCACACCCAGCATCCCCCAGCACAGGGCCCCGGAAACTGCCGGGTCCTGCTCAATGACATCAAATACCCAAGACATCTGATCTGCCACCAAAAGCAGCCCTGAGTGGTTTGGTCAGCAACAACATCGGAGCCAAATGAGCTCATTACTGCACAGGACTGCCCTTTCTCCCCCAGCGACACAGAAGCCGACCCGTGCTCCCCCCTTGGCACTAGGTCCCATTCCAGGGTATGACCCTACTGCGGTAGCCACAGCTTCGCACTTACAGAAGAGATTCCATGCCTGTGCTGCGCATCGCACTAAAGCTGGCACATCTGCTGCCAACAGACCCTGTCAGCTCTCTCACAAGCACATTAAAAAATAATAAATAAAAGACCCAGGCAGAAAATAAGCAGGAGCAGAGCAGGACAGGGCAAGGCCAAGGCCTGAAATGGCTGGAGACACTAAAGTCTGAGGGCTCCTTCCAGTTCACTTCTCTCTGTGCTGCGGTGGTGACTGGAAGCTCCAGTATAACTGAGGATGTTGCATTCACCCTTCCATGTAAACCCAGCACATCCAGCCTCAAAGCCACCACAGAAGCCCAAAGGGAATCCCCATGCAACCACAGCCAAGACCAACACCCGCTCTCTTCCCCATTCCTCATGCTCTGGAAGTGAGGACCCACAGCAGGAGAACAGGTACAGACTCACGAGGCTGCCCACAGTGGGAGAGACAACACCTGCTCTCCTCTCAGTTCCTCAGGGTCTGGACCCAAAAGGAGCCACAGTGGGAGAACAGGCACAACAGCAGTGTGGAGACAAGGAAGAAGGTGGGAGAACGAAGAATCAAAGAATCATAGAATCATCAGTTGGAAAAGACCTCGGAGATGAGTCCAACGGTACCTATGCCCTTATTAAACCCTGTCCCTAAGAAATTCATCCACCCATCTTTTAAACCCCTCCAGGGATAGTGACTCCACTACCTCCCTGCGCAGCTGTGCCAGTGCCTGATCACCCGTTCAGTGAAGAATTTTTTCATAATGTCCAGTCTAAACCTCCCCTGGTGCAAATTGTGGCCATTTCCTCTCGTCCTATCACTGTCACTTGAGAAGAGAGAAGGTCCCTCAGGGTGAGCAGCAGCAGCGTGCCCTTTGTCCACTGCTTTGGCCAGCCCTCCAAATGCTGAACACCACTCTTCTGCGATGCCTTTGAGCCTACAGGAAAATACAAGTCTCATGGTGCAGCAGTGACACCATTGGCAAACCAAAAGAAGTGCAGTGGCTCCTGGTTTCAGAGATGATGATGATGTTTCCACTGGCAAAACCAAAGCAGAGCAGCTTCAGCAAGACAGGTGAACCACGAAGTAGCAGGGAAGCACTCTGGTGCGACTCTCACCTGGTCACAGGTAACAGTTCCAGACACTCCCAGCCAGTGGAGCGACCCATGCTGGCATTCGTCAGACCCTGTATCACAGAGGCACCGTTAGTTTTACCCAAACCCTGGAGACAGGGCTGTAAATGATTCCCCTGAACACATCAAAGCTGTAGCTGGGCTTAAAGCTGACCTCTGAGAGCTTTATGCTGCAGCTGGACGGAAACGCTATGAGGAGGACTATGGCCTGAAGCCCAGGTGCCCAGCCACCCCTGCGCCAGCTTTTTCCAAGCCCTTTACGAAGCCAAGGGCCGGTCCCAGCGACACGAGGCCACAACTCCTCACCCCAACACAGAGCACAGCGAGACCAGCGCAGGACAGCCACGAGCACCAGCCTGCATCCCAGCACCCACTCTGTTCAACAGCAGAGCTGCACTTGGGCGTACGGATGCTGTTGGGACAACGTGGAGCGTTTTCAGTGCTGCACTGGGTTTGCTTTGTCCAGCAGAACCATCAGCACAGTGGAGCTGTGTGAGAGCAGGCTCTGTAGGGATTCCCAAGGACTGGGGCACTACAAGGAATCTGAGGGGCCCATCTTCATCACAGCAACAGTTTTAACTAATTAGAACTCATTTATACAATTTTAATACCCAATATGAAACCATTTAATATATGATTTATGGAAGCGCAGGTTTTAATATGTCTTAAAAGAGCTGTTAACGTGAACAGGACACAGAGTTTTTCACCCTGTCCAGACAGGCATGAGCAGACGTGGGTCTGACCTGTTGAAATCACACAAGAACTTTGGACAATTAAGAGCAAAACAGCAAATGGAAATGGCTGGGTCACAAAAAGAAAGCTATTACAGGATGAGCAGTGATACAAACTCAAGTTATCTTGCACTGCAAACTGCAACTACTGCTTATCGAGATTTTCACACTATCTTTTAAAAACACCTAATGCAGACTTTCTCAGCACCTCTTGCTATTTCACACGGAGCAGAGGATAAGGAGAGCACAGAATAACACCCCACACCAGGGCGCCGGGCACAGAGATGCAGTGCTCGGCTGCACTGCTGGCATGTTTGGGGCCGTGAACGAGCCCCTCATCTCCTGCGCCTCAGTTTCCTCTGCTGTCAAAAAGACTGTTGTGGTATTTGTATCCCTTATCAAACACTCCAGGAGCACAGATCACAAAATGTACGTAACAGCAAGGAATAATAATAGATGTTATTGATTTTCATACCAACATCAGAGTGAGTGGCACTTGGCAGATTCGTTTCCTACAGCACGTCCAGAGCTCCTGCAGCGATCCAATGGAAAGCGCAGCTTTTTGGGAGCAGGAAAGGCAAACCTTTACTGAAATCAGAGGCAGGAAGGGAAGTCAGAGCTGCTCTCAGTAGACTCTACCCGTTCTGCTCTCGTATCCCTGGGCAGGGATGCAGGATGGCATCACAGCTTTCTGTAGTTCCCTGCCTCCCACTAACTGGCTTTTGAGTTCATTTCCCTCCTATCCTCACTTTCCCCAATTGCCCAGGCTGTGAGGCCTGATTTCCGTCAGTGGGGATGTTTTTGGAGGCAGACAGAGATGGCGCAGCGAATCAGATGGTGACAAAGCTTGTGGTGCAATGGCTTCACACCCATCTGGTCCATCTGCGCAAGCAGGAAGGCGGAAGGAGGCTCAGACTGGACACTTCCAAGTTCAAACACAGGTGAGGCCAAGGAGACTGTGTCTCCTCATCCCCAGGAGGCCATGGGGACCGGGAACACCAGAGACAGACGGGATCCCAGTGTCCCATCCACCCATAAATATTTCAGCAGCCCCTCCTCCCCATCTCCTCCACAACATATGCCCGCGTCTCCTCCAGCTCATAAAAGCCAATTCCCTCCTGCTGTTTGTGAGCACCAGGAGTCTCTGAGCGGTGATTAGTGGATTACGTGCATCCCAGGGACTGGGTCCAATCACTTTCCCCTGGCAAATTGCTCGGCTCCAATGCAGCAGCACAGCCCAGAGCGGGCTCTGCCACTGGGGCCTGGTCCTCATTACAGTCAGAAGACTTTGGGACTTTGTTTACACAGCTGGAACTCCATCCTCCTGGGTGGCTAATCAGCCTTTCCCCAGGGTTTCTGCTCTTGGAATACTTAAGAGTAATCACCACCAGCTCTTGGAGCCAGGAGGAGCATCTCGGCAATTTCCCCAAGTCAACTGACAACAGCTTGAGGTAATATTCACCCCCTTAGAGGAAGACAAGTGCTCTCCACACAAGGATGCTGGAGCTTAGCACCACTCAAATCAGAGCAAGATGCTGGAAAGCTTGCCATTAGTTCTGAGCCATTAATTTCTGCTGGGTCTTTGACACTACAGTTTGAGAGCACTGTAACCTGCTCTCAAAGTTCAATTGCAAAGAGCAGCCTCCCCAAAGGTGCTGCTCTACCAACCCACATCAGCCCTTGGCTCAAAACCTACGACGAATCGCTGCAGAGACGCAGGGCTGAAGGCTTCCTGCCGTGCAAGAGGTGTGAGCAAGTTATTCCCTCTCAAAACAAACCCCAGCTGGGAAGCCTTTGGCCCTGCGCAACACCTGTATGAGATTTCCACACAGAAGAAACAAGACGCATCACCACATGAAGCTCCACAGAACACCACCTTCCTCCAAGTCCTTCCCAGGAGCCTTCTTCCCAATGACTTAAATGCTGAAGGGATTAAAATCTACTGGGAAGTACTTGCCTCAAGTTCCTCTACAAGTACTGGTAAAACCAAACCCACAGACACGTTCTTTCCCTTGCCAGAGGTACCCATCAACTCGGGGGTTGTTTTTTGTTTCTAGGGAGGCGGTTTCACAGCAGCCCCTAAAATCCCATCCCACCCCATGGCAAAACAAGCGCCCATCAAACAACAGACACCAGCCTCACAGACCTGTAGCCAAAGGGCCAAGGTGGGACACCAGAGCTGCGGGGCACACAAACAAGCTCAGTCACCCCAGGAAAGCTGACTCAGGAGTTTGCATGACATTGGCTCTCTGTGCAGGGCGTGGACCCGTCCACCCACCGCACAGCACTGTAACAGCACTCAGTTCTCTCTGCTTCTGGATGAGGCTGTAATGGGGAATCCTAATTAAAGGCACAGAAGGAAAAAGGCCTTCCAGACAATTAACAACCAACCTAGCGTTAGGTTAAAACCGTGTTTTAATTGGACTGTAATGAGGCAACAACATATCTCTGATTCCATTCAAACTGAAAAGCCTGCTCCAGGTAAACGAAACCAGTACGTTCGTACAGACGGGCAGTTATCACCCCTCGTCCATATGGCATCATAAATTACACGGAGCAGGTAATGAAGCATTGCCAAAAAGTAAATACTCGGCAACATCGGTCTCCTTACATCTCTCGGCGGGGGTGTAGTCTCATCGTGGTGACCATGAAAGCACTTGAAGAGAACAAACAGCTCAGATCGCTCACTCTTTACTAAAATACAGAGGGTGGGATTTTTGGTTGTCCTCTGTGGGAAAGCTGTCCCACCCCACCAGGTATCAGCGAACCTATCCCTGCCCACGGGCTCCCTCTCCTGAGCAGGGTTCCACTGCAGTGCAGCTACAAACAGGCCAACAAATCCCAAGGAAGCCCTGAAACTGGATGAAAAAGCTAATGAGAAATGCAATTCCATCGTTGTTCTTGGAACCTTCTCCTACACTGGGTGAAAGAGGGAGAAGTGAAACAGCTGGAGACTGAGCTGAGACTGCAAACAGCACTGAGATGCATCACAGGAGCCAAGCACCAGGAGCTGCATCCAATCCTACTTGTGACGGATCGCATCTCTTCAGCACCACTGGAAACACCTGGCCCTGGAGGCACCACTTCCAACAGATCCATCCACATCTATTTTCCTCTTCCTGGTCCCTCTCCCAGTGCCCTGCCTTGCCTCATGCAGGCCTCTAGCACAAAACTCCTTTTATACCGACAACTCACCAGCCTTCCCGAGCAAACCCACTTCAACACAGCTGCTGCTCCTTTCCTGTTCCCCTCTCCCAATGGTCCCAAGTGCAAGGATGGCCCTTTCCAAGGCTCTTCCACACACGACCATCACCAAGGAGAAAAGAGTGACTGTAAGCTTTCTGTAACGGTCCTTCTGTTCAACAAACAACTCTGTTTCAAAATCACTATCCTCAGCCCAGAGAAAGCTCTATCTCTGATAACTATCCACCAAACTACATTCATGCACTAATACAGAGGGAAAAAATATTTTTTGAACAATGAAAATCACAGCCTCACTGTCACACACATGTACATATACTGCTCCATCTTTTCCAATACAAAATGCATGTTATTCACCACCTTTGGTGTCTCATCTTGTATCTTCTGCAGCCCAACTGCTCTGTCAGCACATTTGCAGCAACAGCCAGGTTTCCCACCATAAATAAGGCCTCCAATTCCATCAGTCAGTTAATAACATAAGAAAGCACAGCTTCTCTCACCCTAAACAGACTCTCATCATCACCTACTGCTGTCCACACCAAGCAGCCACATTTTCATGCTGACGAGATGTGTGATGGTCTGCAGAGCCGGCAGGACACAGACACAGATCATGGGGCTGCCCCACTCTGAAAGCACCAACTGGAGGTAAGCAGTGAAGAGTATCTCTTGCACAGGGCCATGTAGGCTACTGACTCGCCCTCGGATCGAAGCAGGGACTAACTCAGCCTAAATGACTCCCTGAACACAAGACTTTCTCTCTGTAGATGAGACACAAAGATTGGAAATACTCAAACATGACAAACTTCTTGCTGACAGCTCAAGCTGTCTTTAATCTCTCACTCTGATTATCAGTGGTGCTTCATTTTAGATGCAAGGGTGAAGAACACAACTGCTCAGCACAAACCTGCTCAGCAGCCATGCATTCACCAATAAGAGTGCTCTCCTTCCTACCTGGGCCAGGGCCGGCATTCCTGCTTTCCGTACGCAAACAGCCAGTGGATCAGGAAAGCAAGCACAGGCTGAGCCTGGAAAGAGAAGGGCTCCATAACTCAGCTCAGAGAGCTCCTTTGCTGTAAGACATGAGTATATGTGAGACTGGTTTTATTACTGTTATTATTTGCAGGCTTAACTAAATTGTCATTTAAATAACATATTGAAAGGTAAAGCGCCACCTGCTCCTGCCAGATGTTCTGCGGATCTTTAGCAGCACTTCACGCGTGCTGCAGTACTAGGGGAAGGAGGAGGCTGGACCTCCAAGGTATTCCATCTCCCAGCCTCCTACTGCATTGTAAGGAGAGTTCTATTATGCAGGCTCATCATCAAAATAACGAGGCCCGTGCTCCAATCACTTATCTAGGTGAGAACACACAACAGCACATTCCTCATTATCCCAAGGATCCAAAATTGCCCAAATATATTTTTGAAAAGCAATGGCAATGTTCTTTTCCTTTATAGCACCCACAACTCCTGTGATTATAAATAAAAGGCTGTTCCGATTTCCCCATCCGAGTCTCCATTCTGTGACATCCCCACTGAAGCACTGGCATGAGACTGTCTCAGTTAGCACCTCCCACATCAGGATGTGCTGGGGAAGAGTTCTGCTGCACCACAATACAAAATCCATTGTTACCAGGCTGTCAGGGCTCTACTTCTTACACTTCTGCAGTGAAGTTACCCACAAGAGCTACAAGTGAGCATCAGCAGGGTAAACTGAAGCCTTTTCCTGCCTGTTTCTCCACAGGTGTAGGTGGTTCCTCAGAGCAAATGAGCCTAGATTGAGAACTAAGAAGAAAAGCACCCACGCCTCATATTCCTCAGATGAAGAAGTGCCTTGCATTGCAACTGCACGCTCTGCTGCTGTGCTATTTCACCAGGTTCGCTCACCCACCTGATTGAGCTGTCGGAGATCGTAGACCATCCTGAGTTGGAAGGGACTCACAGGGATCATCAAGTCCAACTCCTGTCCCTGCATAGGACAATCCCAACATTCACACTGTGTGTCTGAGGGCACTGGCCAAACACTTCTGGAATATTGTCGGATTGGCACCATGACTGCTCCCCTGAGGAGCTGTTCCAGTGCTCCACCACCCTCTGGGTAAAGAACCTTCTCCTGATATCCAACCTAACCCCTCCCAGCACATCTTCCTGACATTCCCTCATGTCCAGAAAGAAAAGATCAGCGCCTGCTCCTCCTCCTCCCCTTGTGAGGAAGATGCAGAGCGTTATGTGTCTTCCCTTCAGACTCCTCTTCTCCAGGCTGAACAGACTCAGTGACTTCAGCTGTTCCTGATAAAGCTTCCCCTCGAAGCCCTTCACCAACCTTGGGTGCTCTCCAAGGAAGTGCCTCTCCAGAGAGGCAGCCGGGCCTCTCCAGCAGGGCACAACATGAACAGCACACGGCCACTACATGCAATAAACTTGCTAAGCTGTACAGTTTTGCAAGCAATGCTGATTCCTTTAAGTGCTTCAAAACAACAAATCACCTGCCCCCTGCACCCAGCAGCTCTCAGAGCTTGCAGCTCACGTTCACTGCAAGAGCCACAGGTCACTTTTTGCAAGAAGCTGTTGGCTGGTAGGAGCTCGCTGCCCGCCTGCTGGCAAACAGATGGGACCTCTGCACCCTTGCAGGCAGCAGGATGGCTGCAAATAAAGATCAGGAAAAGAGAAAGACCGCAGGCAAGCCTAGGAAGAGAGGCCTGGAGTCCACCATGTAGCAGTTTGCTCCTGAGCATACAGCCAACCTTCCCCTCTTCCCTTTGCCCTGCAGAAAGCTGTCCCCTCTCTCCCTGTGATTCGTGGCACTGCCTGATCGCTTCCATCCCGGCCACCTATGCAGCTCCCTCTGGAGCTCCTGCAGCACTGCCGGTCTCTGCAGGCCTCTTCGCCACTGTGATGGAAGGCAGAAAAGTCAGTGTACGCAGGAGTTGTGACACTGGCCTCCTCCCACCCCCCAAGCAGCCTGTGGCACCCATCTGCCTCGCTGTGCCACAGCTGCAAGGGCCCAGCTGCACAAAACACAGCAGCAAATAAACCAGACAGGCCTCTCTGAGCACCCAACGGCTGTCAGTGCGCGCACCTCACTCCCCCACAACTGACGTTCCTACCTGCAAAACTGTGAGTAGCCAAACCCTCTACTGTTTCATCGGTTCCACATGCTCCCAGCTACTCTCCTGACAGGTGTCTCACCACACAGAAGAGCTGAAGATTACCACTGAGTGCTGAAGAGCTATTGACATCCCAGTCCCAGTGCCCCTGGCTCCTATTCCAACTCTCTCCTCAGCTTTTTCCCTCCTTAATTCCAATGAGCTGAGTACACTCCTTCCCTAAGAGAGCACACATTCTGGTTTTTTGGTCTTTATCACACGTTCCTTCAAGATCTCTTTAGTCTCCCAGGGCTACCAACTAGAATAAGAGTCCTAGAACTACCCACAGCTTTAAAAAAGTCACAAGCCCTTCTGGGCACAGGAACACTTCAATCCTCCAGCTTTTCATTCCTCAGTGTCTTTCAAGGACACCAAAAGCCCCTTTGGTCAGAGCACTGCCCACCTCCAGCTCTTGCATCATTGAGAGCCCCAGCTCTTGTTCCCAGTCGCTGCTTTCCTGATAGGAAACGCTCTGCTCCCAGACCCATGGCTTTGTATTTCACCACATGGAGGAAACTGCTTCCTGCCATCATAAATCCATGTGGCTCTGCCTCAGCACGTGGTCCCTTCTGCTCCTGAACACCCCAGACACCTTCACGCTGTCGCTCAGAATGCAGTTATGTCCCTCTGTGCCAGCAGAAGAGGATAAAGAGGTTCAGCAGTGCAGAACTGAAAAGCTGTTCCTGCCGGACACCAGTAGAATCCCACCTGCTCAACCCCCATGATCTGGTTACAGCTGCATTTTAAGACTCCATAATTAGAAAACTTTAATCCATTTAATAAAGTGTTATGTGATAATTCTGTATCATTCCTGTTTCTTAATCAAAACATCATTCAGCAGCAGAAGTCGATCAGTCAGACTCCAGTTCATCAAAGAAGATATCAAGTTTGTTTGACAAGATTAATTTTCCATACAGCCAGGTTGATTGACATTAATTATATTCAATACTCTTTTTCTGCCCCTGACTGCCTGTGTGTGGGTGTCGCTTGCTCTTTACAGGCTTCAATCTTCATCTTCCTGAGCACATCACTGCGTCCTGCTCATAGGAGACGATGAGGATGCATCTATTGGTGCTTACACATACCCGAAAGTTGCACCAACCCTTGCCAAAAGCAAAGCCATGAGGCACCCAACAACACTTCCAAAGAGAACCAGATGCACCATGGCATCCAGCTGACCCAACGCCCACCTCCTAACACCCAACAAACCAAGAGGCAGAAACAGCTGGGAGAAGCCTGACAACAGGTAGCTCAGAGGACATCACATCAGCTCTTTGTAGTCAGAGTCTCAACACCTGCAGACCTGTGGCCTCTTGAAAACACACATTTTCATTAAGCAGCCATGGATATTCCTGCCTCACAGAATCACTTGGTTGGAAAAGACCTTTGAGATCACTGAGTCCTACCGTACCTGTCCTCTACTAAACCATCCCCAAGCACCTCATCTGCCCGTCTGTTAAAGCCCTCCAGGGATGAGGACTCCACCACCTCCCTGGGCACCTCTGCCAATGCCTGATCCTTTATTAAGATCAACATACAAGGAAGGAGGAACCAGCTTCATCCTCGGAGACAGAGTTTTTGCAGAGGTGACTAAGGAAACCAGTCTTTCTCCATGATCCACCTGAAGCTCAAACATATTCCAGATCAAAGTCTGAGGTTCACTGCACATGCTGAACAACAATATTTACGTATGTGTGGACCACAGGAGTTTAAGAAGAGGACGTGCTGCCTGTGCCTTGTCTCATGTTTTAGCTGCCATAATGTAACTGAGTGCTGCCTTCCCCAAGCCTCTGTCAGAAACGAATCAGTGGGACAGTTGGTTCCCAGCTGAGCATGCGGCCCTCGGATATGCTCGGCACAGGGAGCTTGCAGAGCCCAGGACATGGAAGCGGGAAATGAGGTCAAACATTTCACAGCCTGAGAAGTGATTCTGCAGGCTACATGGACAGAAAATACATGCAGCTGCAACAAAAAGGCTGCACAAGCTCCCAAGAAAAATGCCTTCCATACCACAACTGTAATGTGATGCCAGTTAAAGGAAAGGCAAAGCTCCCCAAAAATTTAGTAGATATCAGAGCAGACCCTCTGCACTCACTGCAAAGACACCTAAACCCAAGGCTCCTCCTTATTTCTAGGCTTTTCACTCCCTCCCTTCCCTCTGAGTGCCAACTCCTCCCTTCTCAAGCACTTGGCGTGCCTGCCTGGCAGCCAGGGGCCAAGGATGCATGCGGGCACAGCAGATGACAGAGCAAAGGCAGAAGAGGGACTCAAACGCCACTCACACTCCCAGCAGAGGGGATGCGCCTGCTCCGCATGTGGGGATGAACAGCACGATTTGGGCTTCCACACAAAGAGGGAGACGTCTCAATAAGCCGCTGTGAGCGAGCACACCTTCCACACAACACTTTCTCCCAGGAAGCGCCCAATGCAGCTTGCCATGATAACTAAATTTATTATTAACTGTGTATTTCATGATGTTAGTGACAATATGTTAATGTGATTTTTCACGTCCTCCTGCGGTGAGCAGATGGCTCCTTTTACTTTACTTTCCACATCAAGTGTGATTATTTCGTGGTGCCAAAAGCCACCTGCCGCTCCCTGGTCTCCAGTCTAATTTTTTATGTTGGTAAAACACAGCAGGACTTGTTATCAGTTGGATGGCATCTTAATAAAAGGAGACACGCCAACATATTGACATCATGTTCAAGGGGAAATCTGAGCCCCATCCTGGCCCCTCCCCCAGTTCATAACAAATAATCAAATGCAACCAAAAAAAAAAAGCCAATGAGCCCCCCAGGCCCCACCAGCTTCAAGATGCTCAGTCATCGCTTTTGGGCCCCGTGCCAAGACGCAGAGTCAGCCTCCTTTTGTTCCCATCCCAAGCACCTCAGTCGGGGCTCTGATCTCTCGTCTTGTGTAACGATAATTAGCCATAACATATTCCGAAGTCAAATGTAAGCAGGAATACATTAACATTGAGATCAGTGCTGGGGTAATTTTCAATGGGGGAAATGACAAAGAAGGACACGAAAATTAAAAGAGGGGATGCAGAGATCCTGGGTATCGCTTTCACCAAGCTTAAGGGCAAGCTCATTTGGTTGTCAGTCACGAGCTGACACTCAACAGCCAGCTGTGGTGTACAAGAAACAAACAATGCGCCTCTGAGAAGCTATTCTAGCCCATCTCCACTGTACTGCATACTGCTGGAGACAAAGCCACACACGATTCCAATGGAGATACTCAAAACCAAAGGCAAAAATGCAGTAATACACCTGTGTATTACGTCATTTCTCCAATATGTGTCCTGTTTTGGTTGCTCTATAAACACAACGGACACTGGCCATGTGGAACAACCATCTCAACAAACAATGAGCCTGAAGGCAGTTCTTCACAAAAGCATTGCTCTGAAGTAACTCAACATCTCACGCCAAGGACAAACACAAGTACCTCGAGGCAGCCCAGTCACAACGTAGGAATGGCCTAAGGAGTATCACCAGTCTCTTTCCTTCAACATCTGTGTGACCAGAGCAGTGGTGGCTGCCCCATCCCTGGAGGTGTTCAAGGCCAGGTTGGATGGGGTTTGGAGCCTCCTGATCCAGTGGGAGGTGACCCTGCCCATGGAAGGGGTTGGGACTGGATGGGCTTGGAGGTCCCTTCCAGCCCAAACCACTCTATGATCTCGTCATGCTTGGAGGAGACTAAGTGGCAAAGAACACGCTCTGGCCTTTGTTAAACAAATGACACACACTCACTCAAGAGCTGCTGACCCCACAGCCCTCCTGTTCCAGCACACAGAGCAGCAGAGCCATTAGGTTTGACTGTGAACAAGATGCCAAGTAGGAAAACAAAGAGGGAGTCTCAAATACATCCACAATAAAGCTCTGGCTTAGGACAGCCCACCAGCACTCTCCTAGCAGCACTCCTGCACACATGCTGCTCAATTACAACAAAGTTTTAGTTACTAAAGCCCTCACAGCACTGCGACCTAACGCAACACCACAGTGAATTACCACTGATCCATGAGAACACTCTTCCTTGATGGCACCGAATCAGCAAGATCCCCAAGCACATGGGGAGCATTCCTCAGCACTGATGCCAGGGCTGAAATGGCCCTTCCAACTCTGCCCAAGTAGGAAACCTGTCCCTGCCTTCTACAGCATGGCAGGAGGCACCTAAACCAGCTCGAGCCATCAGCGCCAACACAGGCAACTCCTTGGAAGTCAACTGTAGCTGCATTCACCTCCTGTGTGGCTGATCACAGTGTAGGGCCACATCCTAATGTGGTCTGATATCCAGACGGATGCTTGGACAGGAATTTGGGTTTGCAGGGGGGGGTTTCTGCCCTGTTTCATCCTCATGCAAGGTGGCCGATGCTCCGAATGGCACTTGGTGCATCTGTGTCTGATGGAAGGATTAAGCTTGTCATTAGGAATCATTCCGGTGGCTGGAAATGCAGCCTCTCTCCTGATAATGTTGGCTATCATTTAAAACAAATTAATTTCTCATTTCTTGCTGCTGGTCACGATTCGCAGTGTGGGACACATCAGAAATGACCTTAAGGATGGACAGACAATAATAATTAGCAAATTGGAAAAAAACAGCAACCAAAAAACAACCCAAACCCACTACAGCCCTGTTTTTTGACTCTATGTTCCTGCAGGTTTTGAAGCTCATTTTCATAACAGAATTCACCTGATAGCAGCAAATCACAGCCCTCTCTTCCTCGAGGCAACTCCATCACCTCTGTATGTTCTATTATGAAATTGGTTAATTAACAATTTCTCTCTATTGCCACTAAGCAGAACTACAGTGAAATTACGATGACAGTGCCTCGTTACACACACATTCCCATACACCAAGCCATCAGTTACTGTCAGCGTGTGCCTGCACACACACCAATCGCAGAGTAGGACCACACTTTCCCCCGCAACGCCCTCCTGGGCTGCTCTGCCCAGTGTTAACAAGTCGGACTTCAACAGAGAATGAAGGGGTGGGGTGGAGAGAATAGGAGTACAGACAGGAATATGCATTGGGTAGGTGAGCGCAGCTGGAGCCCACCGTTCGTTAGCCCAACTGAAGGACTAGGAGTGCAGCGCAACTCTCATTAGGGATTTCCACAGAGCCTAGCTCGAGCCTTCGGTTCCACCCGCAGCCACAGGGAGTGCCACAGCCTCTACAGCCTCTCTCTTCTCCCAAGACACACTGAGATCAACCACACAAACCGGTTCTGCGAGGAACAGGCTGCCCTGAGCCCTCTGTTAGAGCACGGTTCTGATGCCTGTGTTATCATTTTGACATTAATGCCCATAATCCCCTGGGAGCAAGCAACTGTTTGTCTGAGTAAGCTCTTACGTAAGACTAAACATTAAATTACACTATCATCCACCTTGATGCTACATTATGCAGCCACTATGTGTTAGATATTGAAAATTTGTTGCTGCTGCTTGGGTTTTTTAATCACGCAGCCTAATCAGATCCCCGTGAGTAATCTCTGGGCTGAGGGCTGCAGTAAACACGATGCCAATGCCACCAGCCTCCCTGCTTTGGCCACCCATCAGAACTGTAGCTACACAAGCTTTTCTGATTGTTTCAATCAGAACAAAACCAATAAACTCAAGCTGGGGAATACTGAAACACCTGCTCTGGTTTCCAGGAAAGCCTTCGCCACGTGATTCATACGCCTTGCTGCTCAGCACACATTACAGCGCATTTCTGCCCTTGCAGCACTGTGTGTTTCTTTTGTCTTTACACACACACACACACACGTGTATTATTTTATCTCTGAAGTGATGGCTGACATCAGAGGGTTGCTAAGCAAACCTTAGAGTTGGACTGCTGAGAGCTCAGGCTGGTCAGGAACACACCCAGACACCTTGACACCTTCCTAAGTCATCAGAGGCAAGTAGAGAAGGGTAACTCTTCCAGCCCTTTGAGCACAGTGCACCTGAACCACACTGGCTCAGGAGGCCACACGTCACCAGCCTTGGCTTCTGCTTTTCCAACTTCACCACTGCAACAAGAAACACAGTCTGGAATTTCCCATTCCTGTATCCCCTGTCTCCTTGCCTATGCAGGAACATACTGAAAGCTACCCCCCCTCCCCAGTTCCCTCCTCAGCTCTTCTGATGGCAACACACCTTCAGGCAGCAGGAGCAGCGATGGCAGCTCCCAGATGTGAACCTGTGTTCCAAATATATCAAAACAGAGAGCTGGTTCTGGTCTAAATTACCATAAATACACACAGTCAACCAGTGCACAAAGAACACAAACCTCTCTGCCAAACTGCAAGCCACCAGGGCTGCCAGTTTTTCCTAGAGGAACTCTACCTTAAGCACTGATTTCACATTGGGATAAAGCCAAGTCCAGACTCACAAGTCATTCTGCCATGTCTGCTGCTGAATTAAACTAACCTCAGTGAGCTAAACAACTCAAAACTACCTCTTGTGCCTCAAAAAATGACCAGCAGTACTATGTGACATACCTACAGCATTACCTGACTATACACCCATGTGGGGACAGCAAACATAAGGATGGTTTCACCCTTCTGGTTGTAGCATGCTATAAGGAAGTTTCCAGTACACAGAATGGTTTGGGTTGGAAGGGACCTTAAAGGTCATCCAGGTCCAATCCCCCTTAATTCTTTCCCCACTCCCCTTTGGTCTTTACTCCAAGAGAGCCCTCCCCTCCTGTGCAACGACATCCTCCGACTGGCTCCACCCGGCCCCACACACAGAACATGGATACAGGGCTGCTCTTCAGCAGCACCACAGGGGGATCAAACAAACACACAGCACACTTCAAACACCTGCCTGTGCTTTCCTAGAGCCCAAGGATCACCTTTTCATCATATGATAACCCAGTTAATTACGCAATCCATTATCCCTCCATAGGTGATTGTTATCTTTCCATCATCAGCAGACATTTCCTTTAGCCAGAATTAATCACCTTCTCAGTCATTACCGAAAGCCTTCGGTACCACTGGGTGACGAGCACCACCTTCGATCACACACACAGGGCAGGATCCAAGTGACACACGCTCCAAGCACAGGCCTGTGTTTTAATTACGGCTATCATTGCAACACCCTGAGCCACTGCACAGTGCACAATGCACAATACACTTTATGATCAGCAACACCATACAGACATGCTGTATCAGTGTGCGTGTGTGCACGTACACACAGCCCAGACAATTCCATCCTGCAGGACTGCTTCATCTACAGCAATGGCCATGCAGCACTTCTTTTCAGCCCCCAACATGGACCTAACTGGAACCACTGGATCCCTGAGCACTGACTGGTGTTTCATGGATCCTCATGGCGCAGTCCATCAGCAGTCAGCTGTCTGTGTTGTCTCTGCACTCATAGCAGGGCCTGATCTGCTCCTGGACCACCACCCCTGACAAATCGCAAAGCCCAGGACCCCCAGGGTCACAACAGGGGAGGCCGATCCAGCTCAGACAGAAAAACCCAAGGGCTTCCAATGCACCAGGAACTCTCACCTCAAGGAAGAGAACACTCAAGGATGCTGGTGCCTCAGAGACTACACACACACAACCTGTCCTCGATACAGCCAAGGGATGCAGAATGTTCTGTGTTTAATTACACCCAGCTGCAGAAGCAGTTGGGCACCTCATAGCTACTCAGGTGTGCAGCAAGAACTCCACTCTCCAGCGCTTCAAACTGCAGAGCTCCAGAGGAGACCATGCAGCCATAGTGACAGACTCCATCTCGTCCATAATAACAGTAGGAAGAGCCAAAGGAGGCTTTAACAACCAGGTTTCCAAATGCTGTTCCTCCCTACCCCAGTAACACCACTGTTACCATCAGCCAAAGGGCAAACTGCCACACAGCAAACTGTTCAACAGTTACAACAGTCTCTGCTGCCTTCCTCTCTTGTGGTGGCTCTCTGCTGACATCCCACCGGCTGCTTTGTCTGACAGGCTTCCAGGGAAACAAGCCCTCTCACTTGAGGGCCAAGCAATACTTAGACTTGGGTTTATTTAAATTCAGAATCAGTCTCTTATTTCTACCAAAAACCCTACGGGATGAACCTTGGCAACTCGAGCCCTGAACTGCCGTAGTTTTGGTCAAACTGGCACCTCTCCTGATGACCCACACTGCATGTACCAACAAGGGAAGCTCTCTCAGATAGTAATGCAGCGTTACCTGAAAGGGTCTTAAATACCAGTTCAAGGTGTATCAGTAAACGAAAATATCTTGGGTGTCTGTCCCTGCCAGACTCCCAGGGATGATTTGGGATGAAATACCCTCTTTTCCTCCTTACCTGTTCAACATCATAAGCTCTTTCAGGCAGAAACAGTTTTCGCTGCGCATTTAAAAGCTGTGAGGTCTGGATCTCCCTGGGTTTTTAGGGCAGACTGTTGCCATAACCCAGTCCAAAACCCCCACCAGAGTGACATCCACAAAGAAAGGAAAATGAGCACAGTGACATCCTTACAGGGAGTGTTTAATTTCTACGAGCAGAGAGTAGCCACCGCTCGGCACAGCAGCTCAGGTTCATGAGTCCACGCTGGGCTGCAATTTGTTTCTTGCGCGCAAACCTGTCACTGCAATGGAGAATGTGTGAGGTCTCCAAAAGAACGTGTGAGTACAGGAGCAAGACACATTTGCAGGGGTCAGCCGTGTCACATCAGGGGACTGTGACAAGTCACCGGGACACTAGTCCAGCGCGGAGCTCAGCTTTCAGCTCCAATAAGTGTAAGCTGGTAACTCCACAGCAGTTCGGCGCTCCAGGCACCTGGAGAAACTCCAACAGTGTGAATATGAGCCCTCCCTCAGGCAGTGCAGGGTTCTCTCTGCATTTAGATGGGACACGTAAACCTGAGGCATGCTTACACGAGAGCCTGTTAAACAAGAGGTGACTGCATGGGGAGCAGGCAGCACGACTTAAGGCCACAGGAGAACTGGTGTTTAACAGGGATGTTTCCTCCCCGTAGGCTCATCCACAGCTCAAGCCAGAGCACACAACAGAACACCTGAGCCACCTCAGGTACCAGCAGGAAAAGTCAGTACAGGTAAAACTGTGCTGCTCTTCAAACAGCCAAAATATCACCTGTAATTACAGTTACATTTATCTTCACAATTGCAAATGAACTCTGGTTTTCCTTCACACCAGCACGTTGCCTGGCTGCAGTCAAGCCACCGCTATTGTAACCAAGTGCAGACTCCAAACAGGAAGAGAAGAGCCAAGAGAAACCATCACAGGATAACGAACGAACTGCAGCGACCTCGCACAAGCAGACACTGGGGTCAGAATATCTTCATCGACACAACAATCAGTCAAAACTTGCATGAAGAATTCACCACAAACTTCGGGACTGCCTCAGCTAACTACATGGAGGGATGCTGACACCAACGGGAACCAGCCATCTCCCAGGAAGGGAAATGAACAAAGAGACGGGTGATCAGCAGGACAGGGGCCCAGTCCTTATGCAGGATGTTCTGACAAGCCCTCAGTGCACAAAGCCAGAGTGGAGACACACTGGGCAAACCCTGGGCGACTATTCAAGAGTACAACAGCACTTCACTTTTGATGGCATCTGACTGCTCTGTGCTCTCAGTCACCTCCCTGAAGTCACAAATCTGGCTGAAAAGCACCTCCAAGTAACACCACCTGCCTTTGTACTGAAGCAAGCAGTGCATCATCAGGAACACAGCCACACTAGGATGCCCGCTGAAAATGCACAGGAACTTACCTATTGGAACTTACCTGCCCAAACAAAACCTTTTCTTTCCAGAGGCAACTGGAGGCAGAGGAGGCGGCTGAAGCATAAAAAGTGCCCTCTGTCTATGAACTGGAGGGAAAAACCCAACACTAAATATTCTGTAGAGCTTTTTTATGAAGCTGTTTCAGTCAGGAAACATTTTTTCACAAAAACGCCTACAACGGGGATTTTCCATTGAATTCACATCTTGATTCTACTTTGCTAGAGTATCATTGCATTATCCAGTAAACATGGGAGGCAGGAAACTCCTCTGGAGCTAGGAAGCTATTACTGAGCTTTCAGACAGCTCCAGTGACAGCCACACATCTTTATCAAGAGCAAACACAGCAAGGGGGGCAGCAAGGTCTCGCCCACTGCACTGGACATACCCCTTACCACATCCCTCTGCAGAAACAGCATCCAAACACACCGCTTCCCACGTAGGAATGAACCTCCAAGGGAAACCATGCCACTAACAAGGGGCACCTCTTTACAAAATTAAAGCAGCTGCTGAACATTAAGATCCAGCCACCTTTATTTCACACACAAGGTAAGGTTTACTGTTGCTCAAGTTAAATTAAACCTTTGGTGAGGCCTGCAACTGTGTTCAAGCTCCCCAAGAGTTTTTGCACTTACCCCTAACTCCCTTTCCTTTTTGTCTGTTTGCCAGCAACCCCAAGCACACAGGTCAGCCCTGCTATGGGCCATCACTCAGCTGCACAAGTGAAATGCTTATGATGAATAAATCATTTTTTCCCTTCTGCCCTTCTTTAAGGAGACATGTCAAATAGAAACGTTCCTGTAAGCCGGGGTACATGGGTAGCCTTGAGCAGGGTACAGAAACAGAAAACTGACTGAACAGGATAAGAACAGCAAGATATTGTCTGGTTTCAACTGCAGAAACACGTTCAGGGGTAGAAAAATTAATCTTCTTATCCACTATTTGCCGCAAGTGACACGCTGGCACCTCGTACATGACACTAGCATGGCACAGCCTATTATGTTTGCTGGACTCCCAGCTATGAAGCAACCAAACATTATGGAGACAGTAAGGCTTGGAACACAGCCCTGCTCCCAGCACCTCTGCTCCTGCCACGGCCTCCAGGCCAGGTACGCACCCTTTGCTGAGCACAGATGCTGTTGTTCACCCACCCAGTACAAACTGAGTGCTGACACAGGATAACAGCACGCTCCAAGGGAGCCTTCGGGAATTGCTTTGTGTGTGTGATCAGTTCTGCTTTGAGGGAGGATTCCCCACTAGCAAAAAATAACAATCGATCCTTGCACACACTCCAGCTCTGGCACCACTGACAGTAACAACAGGTTCTGCATTTCAGTCTTGCTAGGGTAAAAATGACTGCGGAATTCTTTGCATTTTCACCTTCCAGCTTCTCTGATCTGAATGGTTTCAGAAGCACCAACACCACCACAGGGATCAAACTGCTGCTCAGGTAACGTCTTCCCTCCTGCCAGACACCAACCAAGCTTGCTGAGATCAAGGTCAGCAGGCAGCCCTCGGCGTGTCTCGCGCTGGGCCCAAACAGGCTTTCACCACCAACAGGGCCAGTGACAAACGAGAAACCAGGCTTCCAGCTGAATTTCAGTTTAGTTATTTTTGTTTTAATGTATGTGTGAATCAATTAATCCTGTCATAGAAGGGCATCGTAAACTGTGTGCCAGAGTTAATGAGTCAGACATTATCACATCATTACACCAGCTGGCATAATGTAGCATGTGTTGTTTGTCATAATATACACTGCCATGCTTAACAACCATTAATTGTTTACACGAGCAGTCATATTTTTCTTCAAAGAACCTTCAGCTACTGGTTAATATTTTGAAAGCTTCTTAAGTAACTCTTACCAGTGAAAGATAATAAAAATACCCCCTCTCTCAAAGCTCAGCAGAACGGATTTCCACATTGTGATAATTAAAGCTCCATCTCTTTCAGTAATAAACTGCAAAACAAAAGCACTTTCATTCCAGCCAGTTCCACAAATGGCATCCCCACTGGCCAACACTGCCATAAATATTAATCAAGTGGATGCCACAGCCCTGCTCTGGTTAGTGGGGATCGAGTGGCACCTCTGCTAACAACAGAGCTGGGGTAGATGCTCCTTTTGCCCTAGATCCTCCCAAGGGAAGGAGGATGGCAGGCAAAGCCTTGCTGGTGCAAGACCGACGCAACACCATAATCAGATCTGCTCTTTGGAGCTACAGCCCTCTATTGCCTTGAAGAGATGCTGGGGGGTTCCTGTCGCTCCCTGCACCCACCGCCGGGGTCTGTCAGGTGAACACACAGCCATCAGTCTCACTTTATCACAACAGTTTGGCCGCTACAATTTCCTTGGCTGAGTAATGACAACATTTGGACGCTCTCGGCAACAAATCCAGGTTTACCAGCTTCCTGCGAATTGGATTCGGCCCGCTTCTGGCCAGATTTGCTGACCATATGGCTTTCCAAAGCCAAAGGCTAATAACGTGTTTAAGGCTGAATTTACTGCAGCAGCTAGGAGCACTGACTCTGACCCACAGGTACCACGTGTGTCCCTTCTCCCGCTCGCACAAAAACCTTTGTTACACTGGGGCTCTGCTTTTAAAGAAAGAGCCAATTGAGACAGGCAAAGGACAAGAGAAACCATTAGCAACCCACTGCTGTGGAAAAGAACATCAGCTCTAGGGCAGCCTGATAACTGAAGATACCACCCTTTTGGAAGACAGCAATGGAAATATGGAGTATAGATAACTCAAACAACCTTAATGTACTGCTAGCTGGATTTAAGGCACTCATGATTCCAGGAAGCACTAACAAGACCTGCTGCTCTTTTGATGGGAAGCACACAATCCTGCTCATTCACCTTAGGAAATTCTTTGTCGCCATCCTCTACTCTTCTGGGTGAAAGAAGATCACTAACACAGACATGGACAAGACAGCATCGTGCAGCAGCAAGGTCTCTCCAACATTTCAAACCTTACGTGCCACCCAGCGCACGCCCATGGCTACAAAAAACAGCTCCACCGACTAGGATTCACACCTAAGCAAGACCTGACTCAACAAAGCACACAGACATATGTTCAACCTGAAGCCTCTGAGCACTCCGCTGAAGTCATCTGCTCACACGGAGACGATGTGTTACCTTCTGCTCGCATCCCCATAGCCTGTAGCTCACATGCAGTAACGGAGGTCACAATTCATTCATCTCCACCATCTTTCTGTGTCTTCAATCTTAACTTTCAGTTTAATTACCTTTTACCTGAGCGTATTTCCTTTTTGGCAGGCAGGAAATCAATACCCTGCCCCACAGCTATAAACAGTGGCTGACTCACGTATCGGTAGAAGTGGTTTATTGTGCTTTGGCATCAATATTTACTACCCTGCTCTATCCACCTCCACGCTGCCAGGGCACACTCTGGGGATTCAGGGCCCACTCTGGGGATTCAGGGCCCTTTCACTCTGAGGGGAACACACAAAGCTCCTCATGAGCTTTTATGGATCCGAGCAGCTCTGAGAGCTGACAAGCTTCGTAGGAGCCACTACTGCAGAATTTGATGAAGGACCCATTTACTGCAACGTTGCCAGCTGGTAAAGCCACCCCAAACATCTGGCAAGTTCTACCTCAAGTATCTCCTTAGCACAAGTGCCACCAGGCACCTACTACAACCCCAGGATCATGAAGCTCTTTCACCTTCACTGCTTCCATGACCAAAAATAACCCCATTTCTCTAAGCCCTGTGTCTCGGCCCTGAGTACTGGGGTTGTACTAAACTCAGGTAATTTGGCACCAAAACTCGAATCCCAATTATTTCTTCTCAAATAGAAGAAAACGAACCTCTCGCCTGACACTCCAGGTCCTAATGGGTTATGCATTCTCCCTTCTGTTAAGGATCAACCATGCACCTTTCTTCAAGAGACTCGGGTTGGCAAGCACAGGGAAACACGTCCTTCTCAAGTCATTTTTAGTGGTATGACACAAGCCATCAAACCCATCCAACAACACAGCAGACAGGCCTGGGTCACACCACATGTAGAGGATGCTTCTGCTGAGCACAAACACTCAAAGACAAAAACCTCAAGTCCATAAGAAAATTCTCTTTCCTAAATATTACCCCTCAATTTTTCAGCTCATTCTCCCAGAAGAAGAGAGCTTCCTGAAAAATATTGAGCCATTTAACAGACAGACCAATGGCAGACATGCATTTGAAGATGCTCAGTCATTCCTCGATCACTCTGGCTGCAAGGACACACAAGTCCCACATCGCTTTTCCTGCAAGGAGGCTGCAATGGGCCTGGAGATCAGCCCAACAGCATTCTCTAGGTGGTCTCATATTGCATCACTCAGTATGACCTCACCACCAAACACATGCCCTGCGTGTGACACCCTGAGCGCCAGCATCCCTGTCACATTTATGTTCAGGCACCCAACAGCTGAGTACATGCAAAACTCTAAGCCCTTTTGCATGGTTTTCAGTTCAATATCTCTCTGCATGGCAGCGGTGCCCATGCAGAGCCATTGGAGCGACCTGTCCAACGTTTGTATTTGTGCTTTTTAAGAAACAGTACAGGGGCTTTATTCCGCCCTGTGACCCTCATTACCTCTGCTCTCTGCACTCCTGGTGCCTTCCTGCAGACTGCTTCTTCTTTCAGGTTAAATCTCATTTGCTGGATCACACCATGAACGTTTGCCACCTGGAGACTAAAAAAACCCCCACAATCTGCTTTCCCTGCCTCCTAAAAGAATATTCCCATTTATAAAGGAAATTCAGGATCATTTCTAAGTAGTCAGGAGTTCTCAGTTACAGTTCTGCCAGCCCTGTGCTTCCAGAGCCCCCTGCTCTATCCAAACTATCCAACATGGAGCAATAGATCATTTTGAGACAGTTTGCTCTCACAAATTCTAACATGCAGACATCCTCCTCCAACTCCTCTGTGACATTTCCCCTGCCTCATGAGGCTTTGGACAAGCAACTCCCTCTCCCAGCATTCTCCAAGCTGTGCCAGAAGTCATTTGGTGGTTCCTGCTCCACGCATACAGTAATCCTGGATCATCTGGAACAAAAGGTCCCCTGATTTTACATGAGCAGCCCAAGAACTCACACAGCAGCTCTCCTGGTTTTCCCCATGGAAGAGAAGACACGCACCAAGGTGGTAGAATTCTCAATGCTCTCACTCCCGTTAGCAGGTCCAAATCCAGAGCCTCGCTGGCGTCAGTGGAGGCAGAGCTGGGTGAGCATGACAGGGACAAAGAACCCTCATCCCCAGTAGAAAAGGCGTTCTGGTAACACAGAAAACAGAAGTCATTCAGTAGCATCACATATGCTTTGACTAACATTGGCTTTGGAAAGAGAACATGCAACTGAAGAGCCCTGGCTGTGGCATTTCTCAATTAATTATTTAAAAATATGCATTTTGGAAGCCTTTTGTTGGGGTGGTTTTTGCTGTAAATGCAAAAACCCTGCTAAAATACACCGTGAAAAACAAACTAAGAAGCCTGTGTAACGCTTTGCCACAAAGTTTCTTCAATGTTTTGTTCGTTCTGTGTTGTAACCAAGCTGAATCCAAGGCTCCAGGGTTGCTCACAGAATGGATCCACAAGGAAGGTGCCGTTAGCCACCAGCACAAAAGAGAATGGCTCACGGAACCGTGAAGGAATCAGGAAAGCACAGGCCCAAGGAATACTGATCCATGTATCTTTAAGAGCTGTAGGAAGGAGGTCCCAAGCATATATCACACCTGACGTGCCATATGTCTGAGGATATGAAAACCTAGATGAAAATGAAGAGGGATTATTATTTCCCTAATGAAATAGAAGCTGAGGGAAAGTCATGTCAGATCAGCATCCTCTCCTATTCCATCTTGAGGAAATGATTTTACCTCTTAGTTGGACTTAGGGTAATTGTATAAAGGCTTCCAATCTCTGAAATCTGTAATGAAATCTGTAATCCCGACCTGCTGGATATGAGCTATACAATTACTCCAAGTCTGTTTAGAGGAAATAATCCATCCCCACAAAGCTCCCAATATCCATAGCGGCTGATGCATGGCACAATCCAAGGACTGGATTATAAAGACTTCTGCAACAAGGTGGAAGGGCGCATCTGACTTCTGCTATGCCCTGCAAGGGAGCTCAGCCGCTCCTTTTGGCCATGTTGGAGTCATTAAGTCATGGTTGAAGAAATATTTCTTGCATGGAAGCAGATAATGGTGAGATAAAAATCCACAGCAGTGCGCTCACTGCGAACCAAGGCAGAACCACCCATGACCTACCCTGAGCAGGAAGCATCATCCACCCATCTTGCCCATTTCTGCAACCTAAAGCACAGATATAAGGCTCAGGGACACAGGAGTGACAACTGTTCTCACCAGAGAAAGCTTGTTTGATAGGGCAAAGGCTGCTGTTTGTGTTTCCCTCATTATCCCCAGCTCTCAGAGTGCCACAAGCTCTGGAAAACCCTTTTTATTATGAAGCAAGCATAGAGGTTTGGTGACACGGACCTACTTGGAGTACGAGGGCCCTGCTGCAGATTTACACAGAACCTCCCAGAATCCCGTGGCCACAAGAGCTGGAGCTCATCTGTATTTTGATTCTCACACGTCTCTATCAGCTCATCCTTGTCAGGAAGCCTTGAGGTACCAAGTCAGATGGGTCTACCAACCCCCTGATTTATCTAGGCGAGTACGTTGCCAGAATTCCAGACTTTAAAATAAACTTTCTGGTGTATTAATGACATTGCTAACAGCCTGCCAGCAACAGCAGATCCTGACCTTCCCAACCAACGCCCCTCTCTCTATTCTCCAGCCTCTCTAACTATACTGACACCAGGCTGGCAGAACCCTCTGCCAAAGGAACCCACAGAACCGCAGCTGATGTTCTTCCCCTCTGCATCACAAGTCATGTTTCAGCTCTGTCACTGCATTGAGCCATGATTCATCTGCTGGGGCTGCAGGGGAGATTTAGGAACAGGGAGGAGGGGTGCACAGACAACTCCAGCTGCTTTCACCGTCTCACCTAATAGCTCAACAACACTGAGACAAAAGTTTTGTGCAAAATTACACATTCCTAAACCATATCCTTTTGCCCATCAGCGCTCAAGTGCCAGCACGACTAACACCTGGATGCAGGCAGAATTCTTTATTCAAAGGGTATAAAGTTATTGGAAACAGCATTAAAATACACATCAGTGTTTCTGTGAAGAAGGAGAAAGCACCGTGCCACAGCATGCAAGGGTCAGGCTCACACTCAGCAGGACAAGACACCAGAAGCCAGTGCTTGGGACAGAACCATTGCTCAGCCCTTTGCAGGCTCCAGGTCCTCGTCCTGCAGTCATGACAGCTTCTCCCACCTCAGGCACACCATGGCCTTGCTGCTTCTCTACGGATTGCTAACGGGGGTCCTTTTCTCTGCCAACCACATTTTTTTTGGCCATTATATCAATAACCAAGCCCCTTTTTTTCCCCTCTGCATACAAAGTGCAATTTCTCAAGCAGAGCACCCAAACCACCCTTCACAACAGAATGTCTATCCAAATCTGGGCACTTCCACACAGAATCATGGAATAGTTTGGGTGGGAAGGGACCTCAAAGCCCATCCAGTGCCACCCCTGCCACGGGCAGGGACACCTCCCACTGGATCAGGGGGCTCCAAGCCCCATCTAACCTGGCTTGGAACACCTCCAAGGATGGGGCAGCCACCACTGCTCTGGGCAGCCTGGGCCAGGGCCTCCCCACCCTCACAGGAAAGCATTTCTTCCCAATACCCAGCATAAACCTGTCCTCTTTTAGTTTAAAACCACCACTGAGAACAAGTCATTCACACAGATAACACCTCCCTGTGGTTTGTGCCTCCTCACACTGGCCTTCCAGTCACCCAAGGCATAATTTTGTCTTCTGTTTAATAATTTCATTTTTTATTTAGCATTTATCTGTCCTGGGTATTCGTGTTTTCTTCTACCTTAAGCTCAATGCACAGAATAAGCATACAGAATTGTCTTAGGGCATGACTTTTCCTTCAAAGCTCTTCCTCTGATTTATTCCAAAGCTGGGAACTGCTGGCACATACAGACACGGAGCTGTAACTTCTTTTTGCGAGCTGGGAACAATCCCACGCGCCACTAAGATAAGGAAACCCAAACAGCTGCAATGTTGTGACAATGCAGCACACACCTCACACCCACCCAGTGACTGACATTGATCGCTGCTCTTCAACAGTCCTACGCCACTCCCTCAGATAATCGTGCAGTGACCCAAGCACACACAGCCCCAAAGCTTTCAGTCTCACACTCAATGTTAGGCATTATTTAAGCACTCATGAACTTAATCAGGGCCTTGTTTCTTTGATGGATCAGGTCCAGCATTCCACCTATTCTAAGACAAGTCCTCCCATCAAGATTCAGACAAGTTGTTTTTATAGAGGGGAAAATGCCTACAGACAAGGAATATGCAAGCAGAGTTTAGCACAGGGAGCAAAGACTCAGGCTCCCCAAGTCCCAGCCTACCCCCATCCAAACAGAGTTCCTTGCTAGGAGGATGTGAACAGATTGTCTAAAAGGGTTAAAGCAGCTGACCACACGGCTCTCCGGAGCGCGGCACCACACACTGTTTGGCACAATTGTGATAGAGATCTGCATGTGTACGTCGTCAATAATTCATGTTGCAGCTTGTCTCACTGTGGGGACAGATGTCAGTGAAATCAGTGACAGCCGATCACGCTGATCCCTCTCATCATCATGTGAGAGATGATCTCGCAGCGACACTGAGCCCTGGGAACGCACCCAGCAATGCCAAGGCAAGGGTGACAAGGAAAGGCAGATACACATACACACATGTGTGAACACAGATCAGGACACACGCGACACCGGTGTCACCTGCACAGATACCAGAGAACACAGCTTCAGCAAGAGCCAGAGCAGCCACTTGGGCTGTTTTAGAGACGCTCAGAGTGAAGGATGAGAATGAGTCACCACCTGACAGCTTACATGAACACCGCCTAAGTTCCTACGCACTTCAAACCTAACCAGTGGTTTCCCCTGGCCTGCCCGCTTCTCTGAATGCCTCAAGTCAAATCTGACAGCACCTTCTGTGACATCTTGACCATTTGCACCGTATCAGCTTTCTCAAACCTTACTGCAGATCACAGGGGAAGGCAAAGTGCAATTACGGCCACTGCAAAGCTCAGATATAATCTCTCAGGGAGAGAAAGTGACTTAGTGATAATTAGAACGATTGGATCCTTTCATCTGATTCGAAAAAAATCTATTGTTGTTGGCGAAAAAACACATTATTCTCAGTGTTAAATGGGTTCCCGGTATTTTTTTTTTTAATCCAACGTCTAGTCTGAATTGTTGTGGCCTCTGTTTTGCTACTTAAAAGAACAAATCGAGTTCATTATTTGTACTGTGGATTTCACATACACACCTACTCATTTCAGTTTAGACAGCATTCTAACCACATGTACTCATCTTCGCTCCCTTGATTTCTGTTTTCAAAGCAGCAATTAATAACATCCACAGCTAAAGTAACTGGCCATGTTACACCTTCTATCACTGGCAAAATTTGACAGGCATTAAGTTATACAGGAAAAATGGGAATTAAATGAAGGGATAACTTTTCCCACTTTCATGCAAGCATTTTGGAAGCCCAAGTGCCAACTCTGTCTCACAGTTGCGTATCAGCTCACTACGTGTCTATACAAATATGTGTGCACATGGGGTTTCTATCCGAGTGACAAGGAATTCCAGGGCCAAACTCCTGTCTGTGCAGGGAGATGCCCCAGGCAAGGGCTTTCAAAGAGGCACCTATTTCCAGAGGGGGCCACAGCACTACGACAGTCACTGGGAAGCTCTGGCAAAGCAGCTTTGTCTTTTCATCGCTCTCCATCCTTGTGTTACCCGACCACTCAGAGCATTTTCCCCAGCAACACCAGCCCCAGAACAAACCTCACCTTAGATCTGTATTTAAAAAGGACATTAATTTCTCATTATACTGGGATCAGATTGTTTTCGAGGCAGCATCCTGACTGAGTCAAAGCGTCTCATTAGAGCTGCCACGCATGCTGTTGTTTAACATCATGTGCCATTTCTCTTTGGAAGGTGCATTTACATAAACATTTCTCATCGCAGCCCTGTAAAGAGACACAGCATAATAATTTATGACTTCTAGGTAATGTGTCATATGAATCTTAACATATGGCACTGCACTGTACGATGGCAATCTTGGCTCTTCCATGGGAACCTGGACAACATCCAGTGAGACGGGAATGAGCCAAATGCAACAGAAAACCGTATCAATGCTAATCCAGGTTTACACCTTTCATTCCGCGCTCCAAGCTTCCCACCAGATGGTTTTTGCACAGAAGTATTAAAGCCAGAAATAATTGAGCTGACTCCCCCGGTTTTCATACGTGCTATTCCTGAAGCTTCCAATGTGGAAACAATCCTCGCGAATGGCACCAGCAATCCACAGTGCAAGACGCTGTTTGACACCTTGGAGGTGGTGCCGAAAGGTGACTCAAGCGCTTCACCGTCCTAGGGTACAGCCACTTTGTGTTTGGCAAGGGCCGTGCCAGGCCACTTCCTCACCTGTTTTACAACAGCCCTTTGTCAATAAGAGCCAAAGGAAAGGAACACAGGGCAGAATAACTTGGAGCAGCACACCAACTACCAGGACACTTCCCACAGGCAGCCAGTTTCATCACCACCCAAAGGAGTGGCTGCAGACAGCGGGTCAGGTAAAACACTGATGTGCACCCAAGCTCACTCTCACTCATGAAAAGACACCATGCACTGGTTCTGCCATTCCACTACCCGAACACAAGGGTAAGTATCCATTCTGGAATCACGTTTTCAAGCTCCAGTGTCGCAGGCTCCACAAGAGCCTGCTTAAATCCAGATTTATAACTGTACTTACTCAGGTGCCCATGAGGAATCCCACTTCCAGGCTGTGACAGGGCGGTGCAGACCACAGAACCAGTGTCAGCGCAGCCAAGCATCACACCTGGGTCAGAAACATGGCCTAGGATTTCAGAGACCACTAAGGAGCTGACCCCAGAACAAAACCACCTAACCGCGCAAACGGTGCCTAGACAGCATCCTTACAGACACCAAGTTGGTCATCATCCATGGCGAACAGCCAGGAACATGTTTGTTCAGGCACACACACTGCCGTGCTTGGGTTACCCTCAGCAGGTGAGGGAGGGGCTGTGCTTACACTCAGTAGTTAATACCTAGCATAGAGCAATGTAATTCTAGCAGGAAAATACAGTGTACGGAAACATTAAACAGATGCAGCTCCACTGTGGAAACCACTGCCCTGCTTTAACTGCTTAGCCTGGGAGTCCTGTCCTGCCCATGGCTTTTTCTCAGCATCCAGCTGGGCACTGCAGCCCAGGTTTATTCCTTTACCTGTATGGATCCTCCCTCATAGCTGGTCACCTGGGTATTGCTGTGAGCAGGAACCTGTTCCAAAGGGTCTGTCCTACCCATCTCCCACAACAAGGCCGACCTCCACTCCTCAGCGTGCAGCCAGCAGTGAGACTGAGCAACACAGCATAGGCTCCTCTAGAAAGACAGGATAAGGCGGCAAGCTATTCCCTTCTCGGAGACCAACACTCTCCAGAAGCTACAAGTACTGCTCATAGCAGGTTTAAAAGGGTAGGCTGAGGGAGATCAAAGAGAAACTGCTTTCCAAGACATGTGTGCCCAAAGCAGGGACATAGGTAATGCAGACAACGACACTCCACACCAGCGGCAGGAGGAAGGTTACAGCCCCACAGGAACCCTGCCAAGCTCACCAGCCCATCCATGTCACAGCCCTTTCTCTGCACCTCAACCACACAGGCTGCATCCCTCACCTCGAGATGCACAGACACAAACAGCAAACTGAACTGCTCATGTACCTGTAAGTCTCCAGAGAGTTACAGGTCCCTGCCTGGCTCCAGACCTCGCACCATGCACAGCAGCCATCACAGCCTCTGCATTCACCCTCACTCATTCAAAATGTGATCAGCTGTCAGAAATCAGCAAGTACTTCTCGGTTTTGTCCGTGTTATTCCATGCATTATCACTTCCGTGTATTATTTTCCTTCTATGTGAAATTGTTCTTGGAAGCTCCAATTTCACAAAGTGTTTGGTTTAAATAAATATCGACAGTGAAATGTTTTGCCTCAGGTCACCTGCAAAGCCCGTACCTGACTCCAGATGGCATCTGCTACATCCTCTGTCCCTACAAGCTATTAAGAATTGTAGAAACAAAAGTGTCCAAACAATTATTGTTGAAGAACAACGCAAGCCCCCAGAGAGGCTGCTGCAGGGAGCCTGCAGACTGGCCATGACACCCTCATGTCACTGGAGGGGATCGTGTTGGGTGTTTTGTTTTTAACATCTCATCACAATCACAGAATCTTCGAGGTAGGAAAAGACCTTTAAGATCATCAAGTCCAACCATAACCCTCACGCTGCCAAGAAACACCCTGATCCCAGTGGACTCCATCAGCCTTTGGAGTCAATGAAACCACCTGACAGCACTGCCCAGAGCTACCTCAAGGCTTTGATACCCACACCACTATGAAGTCTTCCCATACCTGACCCTACAGACGATCCAGAGATGAGACTTCAGCTGCTGCATGGGCGTGGCCAGGAGGAACCCAACAGAGCCGTTTCTAACCACTCCTGTTCGCCAGCCCACACAGCCCTGTTCATGCCTCCATACCCTGACTTGCTCAACACTGTACCATGTGTGTGGTCCCTTTGTCCAAGGTATCTAACATGGTGTCTCCCTGGTGCCAACTGCTGCTGGCCACAGAGGATGTATCCCTTGGGTGACACACACAAGGGATACATCTCATAACAAGGCTGACCTCCACTCCTCAGCGTGCAGCCAGCAGCGGGACTGGCCAACATAGCATAGGCTCCTCTAGAAAGACAGGATAAGCACGTGTCAGCTTTCTACTTCCCAAAAAGCCAAGAGTCCCCTGGTTCTCCACAGCAGCACCTGCACGAGGAGCCAGCTGTCAGGCAGACACAGTTTTAAGCTTCCTACCTTCACCATTCATTTCCAGAGTCGCTGGATGCAACAGTTTCTTGCTGACATAGTTCCAGAAGTGCAAGGAGGAAGAAAGAGAAGCTGTAACTTTCCCTGCTCTTTTGTAGCAGAGGGGGCTCCACAAGACAACGGCTTTGTTACAGCACGTTTTACACAGGGCTGAGGCTTTGAATATTCAGCAGGGCTCCAGGCTAGTGATTCTGCTGCAGCTAGGTTTCTTGTCTTCCAGGAAGCCCTTGACAAAGGTCACAAACAATTTGCTCGTTCCTCTTATTAAAATAAAGATGGAAAGCACTGATGATAGCTCTGCCCAGCAGCTAACTTCATCATCTGTAGCAGTTCCAACATATGCTCATGGGATAATGAAAAATACAGCATTAAATACAGTGGCAGATTGAATCTTGTTTCAGGGTAAATATAGTAAGTCATTTTTTTCTCCTCCTCATTTCCTCAGAACCTGTTTAGCATTAGGCTGTTAATATCATCGCTGAGACATGACAAAACCATTGCAGAATATACTGCATTCAAAGCCAGCTCCCCTGTAAAAGAGAGCAATGAAAGTCCAAACATTACTCGGGCATCCGTAATAAAGTGCTCCAGGCCAGCCCTCTTCCGGCACATTTCTATCTGCGGGCCTTTGGAGAAGCTGGCTTTGGGCTGGGATGCGAACCTCCAGCTCTCACCTTCAACATCAGACTCACGACCACCGAGGTGCTTCAGGCTGAATTCCAGTCTTCCAACCCTGTCCTTGGCTTTTGCAGTTGGCCACAACTGTGTTGCTCACTGTCAACGTGCACCTCAAATTCTGACCTCATCAACATGTAAGACAGCTGGTTTATTTTCTCCAAGGAGTCTTTACTAGAAGCCTAGACAGGATTTTTCCCAGCTTGCCACTGTTCCATGTGAAATACATGTTGTTGGGTTCCATTTTGTCATTACCCACGACATGAAAAGCAGAAAACAAGAAACCAACTTATCTCATTTCCACCTGCCTCCACAGCCTTTGTCCTTAGGGCAGCACCTCCACTCAGGCTCCAACTGCCCTACTCAAAGTGCTCCCATTTAAACTTCAGACAAGTGTTTTTCCTCCATTTAGCTTGCAGTCAGCATCTTAAACCTTGATACTTCAGCTTTCCTGCCTATTTCCTCACAATTTTACTGCTGTCAGCTCTGGGGCTGAAAGACGCCAAAAAAACCCATTCCTTACAACATCATGGATAAGAACTCCACCCACATCTAACAAAATATCAGTGTTAAAAGAGCCAATTAGTTTATTAGCACTTATAAAAAAGGATCTGAAATACTTTAGGTCCTGCATTTACATTTCTCTGGTGATGTTATAGCAAAGAACATTCTCTTCTGAATGGCCTGAGGAGGTTTTAGCCAAGGCTGCAGTGACATACAGATATGTACACATCCCTGCAGTTTCAGTTACTGCTGACATTACCAGCGTCACACGTGGCTTTTCCACTGCCCTCTCAGATCATGAGAGCATTATTACATCAATTAGCCCACACTGCAGCTGGGAAAACTGAGCCTCAGCAGATAAAGCTGCCCTGGCCCCCACACTAAAACAGCTATTAGAGGCACTTTGGCGCCAAGGGGCATTAGCCAGGACGGGGACACAAGGCCATTACAGTGGTTCTTCAGCTTGAAGGCAATCATCCAGATTTGCTCGGAGACAGATAGATACAAGGTGGCAGGAGGAAAGTGGGAATAACCAACAAGAAAGGAGACAAGCACATTTTGAAGTGCTTTGTGCAGATTGAGCTGTTTGGTGTTCTCAGCTGAGAAATGGAACTTAATGATCAAAACAGCTTTCCTGGATGAGAGAGGTATCAAAACATTCAAGTGATTCAGTTCAGCTGAACAGAGTTGTTGGGTCAGCTGAGAGCCACCACACCACCAAACTGCACGTCTCCCCATGATGGGATTGCATCAGCAGTGGAGCTGCACTTCCCCTGCTTCTGGTGTCCTCATTTGAGAGCCCAGTCGCTCAATGGCCACATGAGGACACACTGCAATGGACTGCTCTGAATTTGCTCGCACAACTAATTGTAAGGCAGATAATGCACTGAAATACACAACTAAGTTCGAAGCTGACACCTTGGGTAAGCTCCCACTGAAACCTCACCCTTGACGTACCAGAAATTAAATCTATCAAACATGGCTGCAGTTATTGTCACACTGCCAGGCAGATGGTTCCTGAACCATTTTGACTTGTCAAGCCAATATAAAAACTTGGCAGGATAATCCAACTCTCCCGTTCTTTCCTTTTTCATTTGCCATCTCCAGTGCTCTTACCACACCCATAGCATCCTTTGCCTTTTACCATATCCCAGATACACGCAGATCACTTCAGCCAAACTCCTCAGCACAAGGGGAGTTTGGAATCTCAGCACAGGTTGGAGCGACCACTCCTGCGCTCCCTCCACCCTTCCCAGGCAGGAAGGCTGATGTGAGCAGGAGTGAGGAACTGGCCAAGCAGGAGTTCCTATAGAACCACACAGTCACCATGAAGGTGAGATCTATCACCAGCTGCTGCTCATCCATCCCCCCAATCAACATCTGGCCACTGACCTAATGTGACTTCAGAATTCATCTTTCCCAGTTTCTCTCTTGACATTTCTATCTCTTTCAGCCACTCCTGCTAGGAACCAAGTGTGCAGTTTGCTACTTCCACCTGCAATGTAAATTGATTAATCACAGGCAAACATACGGCATGTTCTCCTGCTGAGGAGGAAGGAAATCTCTATCAACTCAACTCTTAAACACCTATATTTAATAAAGCTTCCACCAATGCTACACCTCCAGCCTGCACTCCAGCTCAAGACTTGACTTTCTTCTGGTTCAAGACTTGACTGACTTTCTAGCGAAAAAGGAGCAGCTTTTCAGAAGGCTTTTGAACTCCCTGGGAATCTCGGCACAAGAAACACAAAGACCATTTCCTTTCTTTTAGCCTAACACAACAGATATTTCATCAGCAGGCAGGACGGTACAGATGGATACTGCAGCAAGCAGACCATCTTTCAAGGGCCAGTTGCGAAGAGACACCATCACTTTGTTACTCCAGCTTCCCACTTCAGGCAGAGCTGGAAATCCTTCACGAAGCAGCATTCTGCAGATGGCAACACATACATGGGATGTACATCACCTTTAGGGAAGCCGAGAGGTTATGCAGCATTCTGAATGTCCCTGGCACTGCCATCTGTCACATTATCCAAGTGAGAAAGGTTAAAAGCTACCCTCCCTGGAGGCGTGTCACTCCAGCCCTCTGGACTCTACCAAGAGGTACGGAAAAGTCTCTCACACTCCCCTTGGTGAACCCAATGACCACCTGGACAACCTCCAAAACACACAGCACTCTCCCCTCCTCAAACAAAATGACTTCACCATTGTCTTGCTGAGTGCCAAGTGTCACCTCCTGTCCTCATCTCCTTCGCACAGAACCCACCTCAAAAACAGGACAGCACGTGCCCGATTTGATGACCTCCATACCTTTCCACTGTGACTTAACTGACATGAACCTATGCCAAAGGAGGAAGTCAGCAGTGGATATTTCACACCATAACAGCAATAAGTCAAAAGACACACCTGATAGATATCTATATCCAATATCACACAATTACACTCACAAACCAGCCATAGCACGGGCCTCCCGTTCATTCACACTCCCTGAAGCCAGGCAATACCCATCTCCTGACTGACCAGCTCAGCAGTCAAGCCCTGCAAGTGAAGAAGACCACACATTGTCACAAGCAGCAGCAAAACCAGTAGAACAGCAGTAGACACAGGTTAGAAAGCTGGCTGAGCTCACTTTCTTCCCTTGCTCCCACAAAGCTGCTTATCCCAAAGCAGCAGGATTTACCCCTCAGTCTGCCCTCAGGTAATGACAGCTCCCCATTTTATGTTCTACATAAACAGCCTCTTCCAGCTCCTTTTCTCCTTCCCCTCCTCCCACTCAGCCCATGCAGTAAAAAAAAGAAATAATCATCTTCCCATCCCTCCCACAAGCATGTGTTTTATCTCTTTATTTTTAAATGTTACAGCTTCCCAACATCTGTCTATGTGCGGTATAATCTTACTGATGAAATATTTCATGTTCTCCTTGAGCCCTCATCAATATGTCTCGATGTTATCAGCTTAGCAGAGACACAGAAGGAATAACCTCAGCTTACCTGGGCGATTTCTTCTTAAATACATCCTTACTGCACTGCGGGACAAGGACCACAGATCCACCAGGAAAGCCACTGGCACAGCCAGGAACTGAACTCACACTGAACGACACTGGTACTGTCAATCTACCTAGCTCTTAGCCAGATGACTACTCTTCCTGAGACGCTTGAAGAATCGCCACTGAAATGTCTCCAAGAACTCCAGCTTGCCATGAAGCTGTGCAACATACATTCCCAAGTATTTAAAAACTCACTTGGACAACCCCAGTGACACCAGTGGGTAATTTGTCCCTGATTTTGCCACCCCAGGACTTGCTGCCTTGTCTGTAAACTGTGTGAATGCCTGTAAAACTATAGGCCCCACACTCAGGGAACAAGCCTTAGTCACCTGGAGCACTACAGCTCCCCTGGGAAGCCACAGAAGGCACAGCAAGTTCCTCACTCACCTTGTGAAGGATGCCTGCAGGGCCTGGTTATTTAAGCAGGCTTGAGTGTCTTAATTCCCCTGCTTCCTTCTGAAAAGTCTCTGCTTAAAACGTTTTGGTGCAAGCCATACTGAGACTCCTCCAGCTGTTAACAGGACACAACTTGGCAAACTCAGAGCCAGACCCTCTCCAAGATAAAAATCACCCTTTATTCTGAAAAAAAAACAAACAAACAAAAAAACAAAACAGAAAGAATCAATAACACCACCAAATTAATGCTTTTCCTGCTTACACTTCATACTTTGGAGGTTCCTCTCCTCCACATAAACATTCCAGTGATGACAAAGAGCAAAGAGGTTTCCCTACGACCTTCTCACAGCTACTGAATTCAGTCTCCTAAAGCTCCACTTCATTTCTGGTGCAGCTGCAATTATTGTTAGCTCTCTGATGTACTCAATGACATTTGAGCCTGACACCACACAGCGACAGCTCCCCTCTACTGGACCCATAAAAGGAGACGGGGTACATCTTCTGTTACAGCTTCCCTTTCACAAAGCACAGGAACCCTGCCCCACACTCAGAAGCAGCGGTCTGAGAAACCACTGTGACCATTATTTACCAACCACTGAGGCCACTACAGCCTAAGGCAGAGCCCACAGTCATTAAGGTTCTGGCAAAAAGTGCCACTCGTATTTGGCTGAACAGAGGCTCTGGCCAAGCCACAAAACCCACATCAGCTGACTGGAGTTCTTTGAGCTGCACTCAGCACAGAAACAAACCCTAAGTGCTATGAAGTGGGGCAGAGGAGGTACAGGAGCAGCCTCCCAACAGCTGCTGCGGCCTCCACTGGCACCCACCCTGTGCCCTCCTCGCACCATGCCCCCACATAAAGGGGAAAAAAGTGCCAGGAAATGCCAGTGGGAGGGCAGCCCTAACACTGCTACGGAGACAAGCTCCTCTGCCCAATGGCAGTGGGGTAACAGCACGCCCGAACCTTGCCCAGGGTGCTGAGCAGTTCAGCCCAACACATCAGTGATTACTGAACTCAACGTTGTTTGTTGTGTGTTGGGGTGGGGGGAGGTTTTTATTTATTTGGTTTATAATCCCATCTGAATAAAGGTAAACACATAGGGATTATACATGAAATAAATCTGAAGCAGAATAGAATGGGGGTGATAAGGGAAAAAAATCTCAAGAGGGTCAGGAGATAATGAAGATTATACCTCAATATTGGGATTATGATGTTAGTTCTTTATTTCAATAAAACTAGATAGAGATCTTTTATATCAGGGACAGAGCTTAGCTGTAAGGACAAAGTAATCTTCTGGGAATTATGCATACAGGCTCAACATCATTTTTATTGGATGGCTGATGAACTGGAAAACTCCAGGATAGCCTGGTTTTAATTTGTAATCTTAATTTTCATATAAATCGGTACAGTTGGAGGAAGGGGGGCAGATGCAGAGGGACTCAGATGCTGTGCTAGTATCACAGCATTAAGACAGCACATGCATTAAGGCTGCAACTGTAACCTATCCAGTATCTGATCCTGTCTTTTTGTCTATCCATCTCCCATCTTCGCATCCACCCGTCACCTCCTCGCCCAAAAATCTCAGCAGTGCCCCATGAGCAGAGGAGACCGAATTAACCCAACATTTCTCCATCCACAACCATCTCCCAGCAGAGGCAGCGCTGCAAAGGAAGTGGATTCAGACAATCCTATGGTTTGGGACCAACTCCATCTCAAGCAAGAATACTCTATTTACACACAGGGTCACCTACACGTGGGTCATGCATACCTGACTGTCAGAAGGGTCGGGTATCCACAATGTTTGCTGCCAGCCTGTCAGGGAGGAACGGTGCAGACATTCAAGTCTCTTAGAACTTTGCTACTGTACGTTTCTCATTCTACAAGGAGATGTTGCTTTTTCCTGAGGCCTAGGAAAGGTTTCTCCTCAGTCCCAGGAATGCCCACTACAGCGTTTTGCTGCTTCAAGCCCCACTGCACAGAGCAATGAAAAACAGCCAGTGCAGCTGGAGCTACAGGTCCACATCCTGGTACAAAGCATGGTGCTCACTTAACACAACTGTGACGCCAATAATCACAGACATTGCTCAGTCTCTGCCTTAATACACTAGAAATTATTTATCAGCTCTTCTTTTTGTTCCAGAGGTTTTCAGTTGCTTCTCCCACTTTCACCACCTCCTTCAGGAACAGGAGAAGAAATCTGGAATGCACCACAAGCAAGATGGGATCTGGAACAAACCGGTCGTGGTGTCTTAACCAAAGAAAAGCCCACTGGAGTCTCCTCAACAGTTCTGTCGCATGGGGTTCCTATGCACACTGACCTAACAGTCCCAAGGCCACACAAGCCATCAGGAAGGAGTAACCTCACTGGAAGTAAACAAGCACTGCACAGCAGCAGCCAGGGTCTCCCACACTGTCGGAAGTCCTCTACCTTTGGCAAGTAGCAAATCCAGTGCATTGACAGAACAGCTGCTTTCATAAGGGCAGCAATAACCTAAGCAGGTCCCAGAATCCTGCATCGTTCAAGCATCAAAATAAGATTTCCAGGGTGAAAACTGAAACGTCAACAAGACTGATATTTACTCATACAGATACCCTGCAATCCTAGCCTTTAAAACATGGCCTATTGTATCAGTGCTCAGGGAGAAAAGAAAGCAGAACAAAACATCGTTCCACCTCCCAAACACACAGCTCCTGTGAAACGCAGAATAGGCAAGGCTGGGTTTTAATACCTGCCCAATATCTAAATAGGGAGAGTAAATGACAGGAAATAATCTGGTCTACTTGGACATAATCCTCAAGTGTAAATTTCTCTATTTTACCACTGTTGGGAATGCTTTAAATCCATTCCTACATCTGCTTTTGTTTCCAAGATGACATCATGACACGCTGACAGAAACACTGCACAGGCAAGTTGGAACAAGGGCTCATTTTCCTGTCCCTGCTCTACTGCCGCCATGTACTTCTCTCCTTGAGTTCCTTCCCCACCACAATCCACCTCTGGGCAATCCAAGAAGTCCCTAAAGAAACCAGCAAGACCTGCAGTAGCACAGCAGTGAAAGAGCTCTACCACGGAGCCTAGGCAGAATGTGGAAAAGTCACATCAGATACCAGCATTGCATCAGAAGAGATGACAAAGACGTATGTGATAACACCTTACTGTGCACTTCCAACAAGCCTCCAAGCACCCCAGAGACCCTCCCACAGAATCAGGCAGTTGCACACAGACAGTTTGGCTGCAAGTTCGACAGAGGGATGAAGGGAAGGCAGGGATTAGGATCCAATGGTCAATTACTGTAATGGCTGAAGATTAAGGAGGAGGTGCCCCAAGACACTAAAACCAGAGTTATTTACGGTCGTTAGTGATTTAGAAAAGGGGCTGAGAAATGAGGTGGCGACCCATGCAGATAATACGGAATCACTTGGATTAGTCAAATCCAGGGAAGACAGCAAAGAACAGCAGAGATAAAGACACAACTGCAGCAGTGAAAGAGAGGTAATGAGCACTGGAACAAGTGACGGGAATGTGCCTGTGCCAAGTTCTAGGCAGAGATTTATAAAACAGCCAGGTTGTCAGACAGCAGGACAAGTAACTTGTCTGTTGCAGCAGTACAGATAGAGGAGAACAGAAAAGTGTCCTGGACATATCCAGGTACAGAAGCCATATGATAACACAGCTTCAGATACCAACACTGCAGACAGTCACAGACTCCTTGGAAAGGGCCTGGGTTCGGTTTTTCCTTTAATTACTCACAATCACTTCAGGAAGTGACAGAAAACAACCAAACCAGGGAAATGGAAACAAACTGATCTAACTACTCAGTATGAAGAGAGATTACGCTCAGTAAAAATGAAAGGCAGCCACACTGAAAATTCAAGATCAAAAGCCTTTTTCCTATTTTTGCTTCAAACTCATTGCACCCAACTCGGTGATGTTTTTTTTAAAATGATAACCAGGAAAACTACTCATCTTTCTGTATCAAACAGCTGCCCTAAGCAAGACGTCCTGTTTATGTTTAAAAACAGCCACCTACACCACCACGTACCAAATGTTCCCACTTGGTATTACTGCTGGTCCTCTCTTATTTTACAATAACCTGTTCTGCAATGATTTCTTCCCTGTTTAATTTTCCCCTAGAATATTCAGTCTGCTCATCAGCAAGAAGGTACAGGATTGCTTTATTGCTCAGGGTAATGTTCTTGTGCTTCTGCTGCATCACATCATGATAGCATGAGTACATAGACTTAAGAGACATCAATTTTACAACCTCTCTATACCCAGGTGATGACAAAATAACAAGCATGTCTAAACTAAAAGCAGCCAGTGAAATTTGGATGGAGAAACAGTATTCCACCCACAATGACTACCAGTCTCTACCAGTTGAACGACAGAAGTGGTGGGAAAAGATCCATTTTCTATCAGTACCACGCAGCGTTTTACAGCCTCATTGTGTTTCTGTTGCTTCCAACAATTCAACTTCTTAGCAAGCTATGAAAAGATATAGCAGAGAAATATCTCCTGGCTGCTCAGTGTGCAGTTCTCATGAGCCCATCACATCATTTGTCGGCTGTGACCAGGCCTGAAATGCATCCTTAGTGACAGCCCAGAGCCAGAGGGATCCAGCACGGTCTTCAGCAAGGCACAAAGTCCAGGAGCGCTCCCCGGGGACTGATGGCATGCAGAACACAGGCTGCTCCAGGTCACCTGAACTCCTCTTCCACCCCACCTGCAAAGTCTGTCTTGGCCTCAAAGAACTCTTTAGGAAGAGAAAGTTTAGAGAAAACCCACAGACCTACCATTTGCAGCCTGCAGACAGACACCCCAATACATCTCATCTTTAATGTGGAATAATAAAGCCCATGGCCAGTCCTAAGTCCTGCTGAGAGCCACACAGTTCCCTCCTGACCAGCAAGCTTTCACTGCAAGTACACGCAGCACCCTGCAAAAACACACCTCCATCACTGATCCTTTCAAAGATTCCAGCTGCTCAGGAACACAAGAACAAGATGGTTCAAAGCCACCGGGACAGCGTTGCAGCTGAAAGAACCCAAAGGAGTTGTAGTAACACTGCACAAGCCCAAGGGACAACTGCTTGTGTTTTGTCCTATCCAGCCACTCTCCAGTAGTTTCTGTATGGGAAGTTACAAACTTACATACTCAAACCACTTACAATTGTGTGAAGAAAGCCAAATATGATGGGGTTCTCCCCCAGGCAGTTCATGTTATCCAAAACCTCTATTATTCACTGCAGGGAACCCCTTCTCCTCTGTCCCAATACATCCGCTTTTAATTCCACCCCAACTAACAGGAGAAAGTGGCCGCATCAGGACAGAAACACCACTCCCAGTACACTGACTTCCCAGAAACCACACACACCCACACCAGCTCTCACCCACAAACTATTTTCCCTGTTTGTTGGCTACCCAGCTGCACTGTTTTAGGACCACCTGAAAAAAACACTCATTTGAGCTGAAACGCTGTTTTTCACAGGCATCAAGACTGATCCCACACATCCCTGCAATCCAGCAAGCAGTGCCAGCAGGAAACAAACTGGAGTATGGACACAGCTGAACACAACCAGTGCTCGCGAGCCACCTGAGCAAGTGTCACAGCAGCTCACAACTATGCACGTGCTTACACAGCTTGACACCAAGAAAAGACTTTCCTGCAGTTTCCAACTTAAAGTAGACACACAGGAACTTAGTTGTGTTTCTTTAAAGACTTCCAACACATCACCCAATTTCTGGGGTCCCTGTTCTAAAACAGGATTAACACCCTTTTTACACCTCTCCCAACCCATATGCTCATATTGCCTTTCCGTTTGTGCTCCCCACCAGAGCCTCACTTAGACCTCAGCAGTGCTTCTCCTGCTAACCCTGTGACCCACGTTGTACACTCTGGAACCTGGTTATCAGCACAGGCCTGTGGTTGTCTTTCTCTAAACACTGGGGCCTTCTGCCCTGGAGGCTTATAGGCCACTGTCTCAGTTACAAACGCTGTCCAAATTACAGAGCACCATAGCTGTCTCTTCCTGGCATTAGTTCCTGTTAAGTTCCCATCAAGGACAAGCAGAACCAACCTAAAGCTCCTCTGGGCTCCAGCTGTCATCCTCCCTCCTTATGCCATCTTTTCTTGCAATTTCAGGCTCACTCATCCCAAATGCGCTTAGTTAAAAGCTTTTCTTCCAGCTCGCAGGGCAAAGACTTGAGTACTAAGTAGCTTTCCCACTGTTCCCATCTAATCTTCCTATTTATCAACCTGGAGATTCCTCAGCTTCACTAATCTTTCCTGAGAGCACATAATCCTGACAGTGATTTCCTAAGCGAGAGAGTTAACAAATTGCTTGCTAATTGCCATTTGGACCTCCGCTCTCACTTGCACATGACGCTCCCACTCAGCCAGGACATGTTTTGATACAACACAACCATAGCAGCCTTTAATTCCCATTCTCTCCTTAAGGATTTCAAGGGACCATATCTTTTTAACTCAGCATAGAGAACACAACTTCCTTGCTATTCCCCTGGACTTCAGCGCCCACCACGAGACCTCTTTATCCATGCTGGCAGCGCTGTCCAGACAACAGCTTTAAGGACAAAAAGGTGCTTCTCATGGGCAAACAACCCACCATACCCCTTCTCCCAACAAGATGATCTCCAGGTAAAGCGGCTTTTCTCACTGCTGCGCTGAAGCAGTGGTGTGATCTTGAAGGCAGGACTGCCTTTGCTCTCCTGGCATATCCACGAAGTTCTCCCTCAGAAACATGAGTTGTTCTCCTCTGAAAAGGGAAACTAACAACAAAAGCCAGCCCTTGTGCAGACCATGACCTCCACCAACCATATGCTGCATTGCATCCAAGGAAGCATGGCCAGCAGGGCGAGGGAGGGGATTCTCTCCCTTTGCTTCGCTCTGGTGAGACCCTACCTGCAGTCCTTCACCAAGCTCTGGGGTCCTCATCACAAGAAGGACACAGATCTGTTGGAGTGGGTCCAGAGGAGCCCATGGAGATGATCTGAGGGCTGGAGGCCCTCTGCTATGAGGAAAGACTGAGAGAGTTGGGTGGTTCAGCCCGGAGAAAAGAAGGCTGTGGGGAGAGCTTAGAGCAGCCTCCCAGTGCTGAAAGGGGCTCCAGGAAAGCTGGGAAGAGGCTCTTGGTCAGGGAGTGCAGAGATAGAACGAGGGGAACAGTCTGAAGCTCATAGAGGGGAGATGGAGATGATCTTAGGGAGAAATGTTTTGCTGTGAGGGCATGTGAGGAGCCGGAACCCTTGCTCAGATTGCGCACCAGACTTTCTGCTGGGACAGAGAAGGTGGGTAGCTGATGGGCAATGCTGGGGAAGAGCACAGCTCAACTCACAGCTGGGGTTTGATCAGTGCTGCTGCGATTGTGTGTCAAGTACCTGCTGCTGCAGGAATGATTAGAATGGGCTCCAATCACTGTGTGCTACTTAAGCAATGTCATAAAAAGGCTTTCTTCTAACCTGTTCATTCCTCCAGTGCCGCTTTTCCAGATGGGAATTACAGGGCAAAACTCAGTGAAATCTGCTTCTGTGTTACTTAACAGAACAGAATTATAGTACCCTTTTCAAATCCTTTCATTCCAGGTTTGATTTACCTGCTACGCTTTGATCAGAAAGCTGTGTAGTTTTACAGGATTAGGTATTTTCATGTCCAGGTCTGGAATGAGCACAGTGTATAAAATGTTCCACAATGATTGCGTTGTGAAAGCTAGGATTAACCTGTGGTTTTTGATTAAAAAGATATTGCACAGTCAGGGGGTAGTGGTGGGTGTTTAAATTCTTGCCTAGCTGGGTGTTTCTCCTAGGAAGCAGAAGTGAAATGATTTCCCAGGCAGTGCGCTAACAGAGTGGAGAAACTGGGAAATGGGAAAAGCAGAATTTAAACACTTGTGAATTTCCTTTTCAACTGAGTGGCTGTAAGTAGCCAGGCCTTTGTTCACTGGGTCTTTGAGCACTGGAAGATCTCAGTGCATATTTTTTTTAGAGATATATATAAAGCCTAAATGCTTATATTGTACATGGCATTGTCTGCAGACCAGCACTGAAGGGTTTGCACTGCTGTGTGCAAATGTTTCACATGGAAATTACAGAATCACAGAATGGTTTGGGTTGGAAGGAACCTCAAAGCCCATCCAGTGCCACCCCTTGCCATGGGCAGGGACACCTCCCACTGGATCAGGGGGCTCCAAGCCCCATCCAGCCTGGCCTTGAACACCTCCAGGGATGGGGCAGCCACCACTGCTCTGGGCAACCTGGGCCAGGGCCTCCCCACCCTCACAGCAAAACATTTCTCCCTAAGATCTCACCTCAATCTCCTCTTTTTCAGCTTCAAAATGTTCCCCTCATCCCATCCCTGACCAAGAGCTCCTCCACAGCTTTCCTGGAGCCCCTTTCAGTACTGGGAGGCTGCTCTAAGGTCTCCCCAGATCCTTCTCCTCTCCAGGCTGAACAACCCCATCTCCCCCAGCCTGTCCTCACATGGGAGGTGCTCCAGCCCTCAGATCATCTCTTGTGGTCTCCCCTCTGGACCTGTTCCAACAGATGTATGTCCTAAGAATGTGACAGGATCACTGCTCAGACACCCAAAGGACCAATTCCCCCTCCATTCTCCCTTTTTTCCCCAAAATGAAGACTCCCACCAGAACCTCAAGAAAGGCTTGGAAATATGGCAAGGATAGGAACTACGCCCCGACCTAGCTCTGAGGCACCAAGGGACAACAGAACCTGTTGGTTTCCCTCTTCCTACACATGATCCAACGTTCCCCAAAGCCAAGAGGTCACCTTTTCCTTGCTTCACCAGGCTCTGAACTACCCTCGTGTGGCCAAACACCACACAGCAGCACTGGAATTTCACCCTGCTATGAGTGAAGATACAGCATGCAGAACTTTCTTCTCCTACTTTTCCTGAACCCCAAAATCTGAATGGCCCAATTGCTTCCCCCTGGAAGCCTGAAAGCAATCATTCACAACAACGAGTTGTCATTCTGTAACCACCCTGAAGGTGGTCTCCTATGTGCCAGCTGCATTCAGCAGAACTGCACTGCAAGCAAGCAGGAATGTTAAGGGAAGTCCAACCAAGCACGTTCCAGGCCCCTTCCTGTTACAGCACAGCTGAAGTGTTATTGCAGCATGCTTTTAAAACAAGGGAATAACCCTTGATCATGTTATCATTTGCTCCTTCAGCTCAGCTGCAGCCTTCTCCCTGTGGCACTTTGGGAGCAGGACAAGCGCTGCTCATGTTCTAGCTACAGTTTCTACTGCCTGCCTATATACATCTTCTCCATCATCACTTCTGAGCGTGCCTGATGGTGCATGGGCAATACCCACCTCACTGCAGCCCGAGGCAAGGTGCAGACAGGAAAACCACTACTCCAACAGCCAAGGCCTAGCAAGCAGCACTGAGATATCCACATGCTCCAATCATGTAGCTGGGTATAAAACCCAGCTATGGCTTCTGCATTTTGCCAGACTCACGTTTTGGCACTGTTCTCCCCCTCCCAATGCCACAAAACACTTCTGACCTTGAACAAGATCCCTATTTTTGCTTCTCACAACATATTAATTATTGTCCTGGCACCCTGGCCGCCTCATGAAACTGGTTAAGCATGAAAGCCTCTGCACAGAACAATATTTCATATTTTCCATCTTATGTGTTAATTACCGCCCTGCTTTTCTTTATTGCTGTGAGAAGGGGCAAAAACCAAGCAGAGTAAATGCACACGGCGTGCGAGAATGGACCAGTATGGCAGGAAAAGGAAAACCAGCCTACTACTATACTCTCCTGCCCACATCAAGACCATACCAGCCATATTCAGCCATACCAATGCATCTTCGAAATGCCTACGCTACAATTTAAGAACCAATTTGATTCATTCCACCCCACAAGCAGCCTGCGATTTATTAACCACCTACAGCTAGGAAACAAATAATTTTTTTGCCTGTGTATTTGGAAACCATATGTAAACTCTAAAATTATGCACTCCTGTCATACTGGAAGAAAAACAATGAAGGAAATCAAATTAAGATGTATACAACCTTGAACTGAAACACATACTTTGAGTGTTTGCTAATGATTCTTTCCTACAGAAAGATCTTACTCTGAAAATGTTAAAACAGATTCCCTGTCAATAGAGATTCCGGGGCCTTTTGGGCCTCTTTTTTCCAGAGCCAATGAAAAATAATGAATAAAAATTCCATATTAAAAAGGATTTTATATTAATTTATCCCCACTTTTTGTTTTGTTAAATACTTCTTGTTTAGCTTCCACCAGGAAAATCCAGTGTCATGATCTGTGATTCCACGTGAAGCCATAATGTTTTTTCTGTAGTTTACAAGGTGGAATAAAGACAACCTGAAAGATTTTGGCCCCGTTTTGCTTAACCAAAGCACCTCAGAGCCAAAAAAGCCCCCCTGGATAAAATGCTCGACTGTCCGGAGCTGCTGTTTTTTGCCAAGGCCTTCTGAGAATCAGGCAAGGAGCCTGACAACCAACTGCTTGATCCCAACATCTTAGTGTCTTCTACTCTCCAGTCCAGCCACTCTGCCCCAGCCATTAGCACGCCCCGAAACCCCAGCTCAGTGCTCAGCTGAGGCTGCACTCACACGTGCAGTTCCATCAACCTTGGCACAGCGTTCCATCACAACCGACCTTTACTCTCAGCTGTCGAAGCCACAGCAGCTCCAGACTCCTGGATATTAAGATACCTGGAGGCTGACAGCGAAGAACCAGGCATCTCACTTCTCTCTGCAAACCTGAACCATCCGGTCCCTCTGCTCTTCCCAAGAGGGAAAACAAACACCAGGCAAGTGCAGGTACAGGCCTGTTCTGCTGAGCTTCACCTCTTGTTCTTCACAGCTCAGTACTACTCATCAGTCCATGATGCCGTGCAGCCCTGCCAGCCCATCCTGATGAGGTAGTTATTTCCAATTGGCACCGGGGAGCAGTGAAGATGGGAGGCATCACTCATCGCCAAGAGTACAGATGTTTCTAATTGCTTTCCATTACCAAGAATAACAGCTGTTTACATCTATCAGCAAATAATTCACAAGAGCTCCAGACTATTAAGATAACAGACCCCACCTGGTCACCATCACAAGTTGTTGAGGCCAAGGCAGTGACTGCCAGAACCCCCTTCTGCATCTCTGCTCGCCCAACGACAGTGCGTGTCACCTTCAGACATCCTTACGCTCCCCCACAAGTCCCAGCTTCTTAGTGGTCTGACAGATCACATGCACATATGGATTCTTCATGGCTTCGCAGTAAATGTTTTACAGTTATACTGCAGCCAAGGGCAAACGGCAGAGGAACAGGGGACTTGCAAATGACCCAGTCAAAGCAATAGCCACACTTTTAATGAATTCGTTAGCAAAAAGGTGTGCCTGCTCTGCAGCTGTGCAGAGGATTGTATTAAAAACACAAGGTGGTGAACCACAGTTTCAATACAGGCTGGGGGACGACGTGACTGAGAGCAGCCCTGCAGAGAAGGACTTGGGGTGTCACGGGATGAGAAGCCGGACATAAGCTGACAATGTGCACTCACAGCCCAGGAAACAACCTGTCCTGGGCTGCACCCAAAGCAGCACTGCCAGCAGGGCAAGGGAGGGGATTCTGCCCCTCTGCTCTGCGAAACCCCACCTGGAGTCCTGTGTTCATTTTTGGAAACCCCAACATAAGAAAGATATGGAACTGTATGAACAGGTCCAGAGGAAGTCATGGAGATGTGAGAGCTGGAGCACCTCTGCTATGAGGACAGGCTGGGAGAGTTGGGGTTGTTCAGCCTGGAGAAGAGAAGGCTGTAAGGAGACCTTAGAGCACTCTCCCACTGCAGAAAGGGGCTCCAGGAAAGCTGAGGAGGGCCTTTTTACAAGGGCATGAAGTGACAGGAGAAGGGGGAACGGCTTTAAATTGGAAGGGAGAAGATTTAGGGTGGACATTAGGAAGAAATTCTTCCCTGTGAGGGTGGGGAGGCCCTGGCCCAGGTTGCCCAGAGCAGTGGTGGCTGCCCGATCCCTAGAGGTGTTCCAGGCCAGGCTGGATGGGGCTTGGAGCCCCCTGATCCAGTGGGAGGTGTCCCTGCCCATGGCAGGGGTCGGACTGGATGGGCTTTGAGGTCCCTTCCCACCCAAACCACTCCATGGTTCACTCTGCAGTTCTATGAAACTATTAACTCTTCAAATGCCCTGCCCATAGCACCGGGATCGTGTTCGGAGCCTGCAGAGAACAGTCAGCAGGGCACTCCGCTGTTCACTTCCCTGCACCAAGCTGCCTTTCTAAGGTTCACACCTCCCGCTTCAAGCATGGCGGCAGTCCCGGCTGCGAGCTCTGCAGCAGGCATCATTGTCCTTTTTGCAGCACTTCCCAGCTTGGGCCTCAGGCTTGTGGCAAGAACTCCCCAGCACTCAGGCACCACAAAGTGACAGACAGCCAATTAAAATTAATAATTAGAGAACAGGCAGCATAACACCCTACAAGTGACTGTTATCTAATGAGTTCACCAGTATTAACCATTTCCTGATAACTAAGACTGCATTCTCTTTTCACCTTACTGAGCTCTGCATGGTCACATCTGTAAACACAAAACCTGACCACACAAATTAAAATGGATCACTGCCACAGATTCTGAGCAAATTGGACGGGCACTGAGAAACAAAGGAGAGGAGAAAGAAAAGTAAGGCCTCCACCAAATGTTTCGGTCCAGCTCTTCTCAGAGGTATTTTTTTTCTTGTGTATAAATGCCTTGCAGAACACACATCAGTACTGGAGTATCAGGATCCTCTCTCAGTGGTATTTTATCTGTTACACTGAACCCCGTCCACTGAGGATATCTACCTTAGTTATTATTTTATACCCTAATAACGATATATTTCAAATACCAACATAAGATCTGACCCTGCCTCTTTTTGGCCCACACTAATCAGCTTGTACAGTTTGTACTGCATTAATTACATGAGCGTCAACGTGGCACAAACCCTTCCAAGTGTCAGTGCACAGCCCCTCTGAGCTCACTACACCAGAAAAGAGGATTCTGACAAAGGACATCATGTGGAAGTTGCTCCTATTTCAGATGTGTCACCTGTGCCCTCCAGACCATCACCTCCCCATCTTCATACCTTAAAAACAAGCCTCAAAAGGCTCTTTCCTGAAATTACAGAGGTAGTAAGAGGAATATACAGAGGTACAGTCCCTTACTCAGCTACTGAAAACGTTATCCCCACATGCCTATCTGATTGATCCATCCTGCTTTTTCTGCCTTGGGAACCTTAAGACACCCAGTCAGCAGCTCCTTCACAAGTTCCTTTAAACACAGTGATCCCAGAAAAGGAATGACTCCAATTCCTCCCTACTTTTCTCGTCTTCCTGAGTTGTCTGGCTACTGTTGTTCTCATCACTTCTGCTATCTCAGGGCAGTGTCTCCTGCCCAAGGATCCCTGCCAACAAGAGCAGAATGCCATTATGAGAGGAGGCTGCTGTGAGCTGCCACCATCACAGGGAATTTATCACTGCAAGCCACGATCATAATGGACTCCTTCACCAAATGACTTTGGATGCACAGGGCTTTGGCACCAAGTCCGCCATCCACACGCAGTTATTAAACCGCAAATGCATGTAATAGGAGCAGGGGACATCGCATCAGCGCAGGCAGCAATCTCTTAGAAACACCGCACACAGAAGCAAAGGAATTCACTCCAAAAGCCCAGACTGCCCAACAGGCAGGCAGGAAGGGGGGGGGGGGGGGAAAAAGGAACTCCAGAGCTTTGCTAAATCCAGCAGCCCAGGAGGGATGTTAATATTGAACGCTTTTGGCTGGGAGAATAAGCTGGAAAATCAAGATGCAGAAGCTGCTGCATTATTGGCAAATCTTTGCTGCCCCAGATTTTCACCCTGTTCTGGATTAGGTATCAATATGTGACCTCTCCTGACCACATCGGGACCTTCCCCAATCAGGCAACAAATCAAGCAGTTGATTTTCCCAAGTGTTCAGCAGCTCAAAACTGTCACAGTATCCAAAGCACAAGCTCTTCCCTCTGTGTGGCCTTCTGATCCTTCCAGGAAAACTTTATGCTTGTGAATGCAGACAGACAGTTGGATACACAAAATGGAACAGCAGGGCACAACTACAGGACTCCCTAAATAGCGTCATCTCACATGCACACAAGCCACACGCTTCCACAGCCTGGCTGGGAGCTCCAGTTGTCCCAAATGGTTCCTACCACCTCTTACGACTATGTCACACCTCCTTGAGGCTGCTCTCTTGTAACTCATCCAGAGCTTTGCATTTTCTTTACATCTGCAGGAAATCTCACTCTCTTAAATTAACTATGCAGCTACCAAAGAGCCCGGTGCAGAACTGTAAGAACTAGGAATAGATCTAGATCACTGAACCCACAGCAAGGCCTTCGGCTGCCTTCCCCCTCCCCTCCTCAAGTGCATATAGGTTCTCCCATAGCTGTTCTTGAGTCCTTGCGAAAGAGCTGGATGCTTAAAGCACTGAACTGGGAGCAACATGTGCTGCTAAAACCACCGGCTTCAGCTCCCTGACACCATTCTGGCCCCTGGGCAGCCTCCCAGAGCCTCACCAACCCATCACACACTTAAAGGACGAGACCAGATCTGGATTTAGGATTCCTGGCTTCTTACGGTGTTTCTGTGGCTGAGGCTCAAAGCAATCCCAGATCAGCCATCAAATCAGAGCTGCTGAGGTGCAACCCACAGGCCAGGGGCTGAAGCACAAGTCATCTGATCAAGCATTTCCCATTTCAAGTCCCTCTTATTCTCCCCAATGTTTCCACCTTCCTGCTTTCCCTTTCCTTTTCTCCCTCCCTATCCCTCCTCTACCAGTCACTGGCCCTTGCTAACCGCTGTCACCTCTCTTCACAAGAATATTCAGCCACAGGGCAGAGAAGGCACTGAACATCCACAGACACCCACACCGCATCCAGGCATCTCCTTGGTGTGGCATTCAACATCGCAGCAAGTTGCTGCTCCGTACACCTCAGAACAGCGGTGTGGAACATCCAGAACTCCCACTTAGCTTCCCCCTGTTCCACAGGCCAGGGTGTCCCAGGAAGGGGGACATAAACCTAAGCAAACACAACCAGCAAGCCTGGCCATGCAATGTGTGACCAGATAAGCTTTTCCACCTGCTGTTATCCACGCAGCATGTTCCATGAGCCTTCCCTCACAGCCTTCCCTCCCCCTTCCCATGTCCCTCTGTATAAAATACATTCCTGTCAGGCACTACTCCCATTTCCTCCTCTCTTTCAGCTTCCAGTGCACCTCACCACCCTATCCAAACCCACACCTATTCTACACCTACAGATTTCCTGCTGGAAGGAACTGGCAGAGTTGTGGGTGCCCTCAATCTGTCTCCACTCCACAGCGGACATTCAGGAGTTCCATGCTGTATGAACCAGCTGCTGGAATCATAGGACAGTAAAACAGCTCTCAAAACAAAGTCATTCGTTTTCCTGATGGTGGCTCCAAAAGCCCTGAACATGTAGAAGCCCAAGAAGCAAATGCTGGTTTAGGCCTTTTTTCCCCCTCCTCACTATTGTGCCCCGAGAAGCTGGCCTCAGGATTCCTAGTTGCACATGCCAGAGGCTGCTACCTGTTGCAAGTGCTGGGAAACCAGGAAGCTGGGAATCTGGAGACATGAAAGCCAATAACAAGAAGCAGGAACGTAACAGAGGAGTTTCTATCCAAGACTAACACTCCTGCAGGCTCCCTTGAGTGTTGAAAACCACAAAGCCCTGGTAACAAGAGCTGCAGGAGACAGTCAAAGCCTCTGCTTATCCATAAGAAAGTACTTAATTTACCCATATGGTGTTTGACTTCAGCACACAACACTAGAATTGATGTGTGGAAGATGGACAGGTAAACCCAAAACGCTGAGTCCTGAAAGACACCGGCACAATCTGAAACAATTAATCTTCCAGCAGCAAATGTGCTCTAATGGGGTATCCTGGCACACGCCATTCATCACCGTACACCTATCCATCATGCTGCACCAGACACAACGCTTGGCCAGGCTGCCATCGTTGCAGGAGGACAGCACACCTCCTGAAAACGAAGAGTCCCTCTTACAAACACTACTTATCTCCTATGAAGTCAGGAAAAGAAAAAGTGTCTTTGATACAACTTGCCTACTCAAGACAAAAACGAGCAGCTCATTCACCTTAGGCTTTGAAATCTATTCTTCTCTTTGAAGACGGGAAGCCCCAAAGAGATGCCTCTGGGACAAATAACCGTACTTTCAAACTGTATATAAACAGATACTATGCCACCCTGACCAGTGTCCCTGCATCCCATAGGAAAGAAGCTCCTGCCACTTTATTTGCTCTCACAGCACTCACTTGAGCCGGCAGAAAGTAAGAGATACTGTAAGAGACACCTGTACTGATACACACATGGAGGAGGGGAAGGGGTTGCAGGAGGAAACAAGGCACAGTTTATCCCTATCACAACAGTCCCCCACAAGGAGAGAGCGCAACGCTGTTCTCCAGGAGAGGCCTTCACAGAACAACGTGGACCACATACCCAAGGGATGAACACAAGTCATTGCCAGTGTAACAGCAGCAATGTATCACAATACACCCCATTTGGGTATCAACTATCACAGAGCCCTCAGCACCACACTCCTGCCCTACAATCCACAAGGAGCCAGTGGGAGCTCCCTTTGCAGAGCTTAACACGGGAACAATTATGGCAGCGTCCAAAGCCATTACAATGCCCACCACAGAGGGGGTCACACCCCGCTTTAATAACCACCTTGCTCAAGGTTTCACCAAAGCCAAGCACCAGGACCTGCACTTGGGACCCAACCCCGTGCAGCATGGTAGGCTTGGGGAAGAGTGACTGAGAAGCTGCCTGGTACAGAAGGCCTTGGGGGTGCGGGTCAAGAGTGGCTGAAAATGAGCCAGCAGTGGCCCAGGAGGCCAACATAAGAAGGATATGGTACTGTTGGAAGGCCACGGAGATGATCTGAAGGCTGTAGCACCTCTGCTATGTGGACAGGCTGAGAGAGTTGGGGTTGTTCAGCCTGGAGGAGGCTGTGGGGAGACCTTAGAGCAGCCTCCCAGTACTGAAAGGGGCTCCAGGAAAGCTGGGGAGGAGCATCTTACAAGGGCCTGTAGTGACAGGACAAGGGGGAATGGCTTTAAATTGTAAGGGGGAAGATTTATATTAGACATTCTTCACTATGAGGGTGGGGAGGTCCTGCCATAGGTTGCCCAGAGAAGCCATGGCTGTCGCATCCCTGGAGGTGCTCAAGGCCAGGTTGGATGAGGCTCTGAGTCCCCTGATCCAGTGCGAGGTATCCTTGCCCATGGCAGGAGGTGGAACTAGATGGGCTTCGGGGTCCCTTCTGACACAAACCACTCTGTGATTCTATGTTGGGCAGTTCACCTGTAGAACCCTCCTCACCAGCAGTAGTGCAGACTTATAGTGGTGCTGCACCAGGAATCCAACAGCTTTCCCCCAGGCCTTCACAACTAAACCAAACAATGACTTTGGAATTTTTTCCAAGGGAACTTAAAAATGGTCATTCCTACCACATTCCCAACCAGAGACTCCCGCAAGCCTCTCCACATCCCAGTGACTCCCTCTCTTTGTTCAGGGCACTAGGAAAACGCAGCCTCACTAATGGGAGTGCAATATGCAAGGTGCCAGAGCACCACTGTGATTTACGCCATGTCTAATGAGTGGGACCCAATGAAAAGGTTTGTTGTCTACCAGAAAACCAGATGGATGCAAGCAGCAATTAGAAGCAATTAACTCCATGCAGCACTAAACTTTCCACCATTAATGCACCTTTTTTCCACCCCACTGGAGCTACACAGGCAAATATACAAAATAAGGCACAACCCATCTGAATTTCACATATGAATATGCTTGAGTCAGGTGGGACAGAAGGGAGGTGTGAGAAAAACCACAAGAGGATGGAACAGGATCACAGCTGGACATACACATCCATGTAGCGAGTGCCTTGGCCCTCCAAAGCCACCCCTGCCACAAGTAGCAGCCTCCAGGGGACACAAGCCTTTTCCTTTACTCATCCTGATGTCACACTAGTGATGTGAACAATGCAGCAAGCACCCACTGCTCACAGTAACCTCAGACACATCACTCCAGTCATCACCAAAACTGTCCTCAGGCTCTAATAACAGCATTGGAATACTTGCATCCTTTGAGTAAAAGCAGCACAAGGACAGGCCCAGGGGATTTAGGCTCTGGGTGCTCAGGGAAGATTACTAAGACACTAGAACACTGTTTCTAGCTACCACCGCACAGCCTTCAAGCCCCTATTTTACTATCACCAGCCTAGATGCACCCCTAGCACCTTTTTCATTGCATGGACAAGCAGTTGAATCCCCTTCTATAAGATGGCACACACTCTACCAGCTCGCAGGTGTTCAAAGAGCAACGGGCCACAGCTAAGAAAACTCAACATAACCCGTGCTATTAAGAAGAAAAACAATCACTGACTCACAGTGCTCATGCAGCAGACTGCCCAAACCAGGAATAACACGCCTAAAGGACCAGAATCTCCTCCATTTTTATCACAGGAACAAGGAAAGGAAGCCTCACTGGAGACATGTTTGATATTCCCTGTGCCATCAAGCATTCCAGCCTGGTTTACTAAAGACATTCAGCAAGAGGGACACAGTTAATAAGCTGTGCTACTGGTGAACACTTCAGGACAAGCAGAGTTTATACCTATGAGCTCTTACGAGCCCACAGCACTTAAAGCCACAATCACAAGGACGATGACTGTATCACCTTCAGGCTGCAGCAGAAACAGGGCTTCCATAAAGGAGCATCATCACCCCGTTACTCACAAAGGTCCTGCTAGAACGACAAGCATCAAGAGAAGCATGCCCCAAAACTAGTACGTAAATTACCTGCCCTCTCTCTTTTCCACAGCACCCTGGTCCAGTGCAAGAACGGCTGACTGGGATCAGAGCTGCATTTCAGCTGGAACAGTATCCAATCTGCAGCAGCAACACATACCAGGTAGTTCAGAAGTCAGCGTGAGAAAGTCTGCAGTGAGCAGTAACCAACTCAACAGCTTTTGGAAGCTGTTTTTCCCCACATCCAAGCTGCTGGTATAGTTGGGTTGTATGGAAAGCACCAATATGTGGGATTTGGGGTGTTTGTAACATTTTCAAAAGCATTCTGCACTGGCATCGATTTGTGGCTGTCCAATTAACAAACAGTAACATCTACCCAGAAGGATTATCTTCAACTACACCAACTGCAATGAAAATGATGTGTTTCTACAATAACTGCATGATCATGTAGCTGTACTTCCACCAAAGTTTACACAAAAGAAACGATTTGTACTCATTTCAGGCTGGTTAGTTATTAGTTCCAGGAGAGATGACAAGGATTAACCTTCTCATTTCCACTATCCCTCTCCATTGCTTTGCCATAAGCAGAGCTTTCAGCCTCTGCCAGCTATTCAGTAACCTCTCAGAGTGAAATAACTACTGCTCTGGGTCTTAACTCACCAATGCAACAAGGTTCACACACCTACCTGAGAAAGTCGACTGCGCAAGCCCCTCACTGCCACTATGAGTACCTGGCCTCCACCACCCGATGTTCAACAAGTGGGCATCTGCTTTATTGAGGACCCAAGACCTGCTTGTACAGTGTTATTTAAAATGAACCATCACAACACACCATGAGTTGTGCTTGGACGGAACATAAACCTCTTCAAAAATATTGCCCACGTGACAAAGAAATTGGATGTAATCGCCCAGACTACAGCACAAAGGAATTCTGTACTGCATAAGAGCGCTGCTACCAGAAGTAATGGATAACCAGTCCACCACACAGTGGGAGCTCCCTGCAGAAGAAGGATGTGTTGGTCAGATTGTCTAAAGAAGCAGTAGCTGGTGAAGTAAAAACACACGGTCTTCATAGATAAGGTATTTTTCATTTAAGTTTTGACCACATCCAGGAATGGAGATGCCAGCACCACTCCAGGCCCCTGTTCAAATGCCTGACCTCCCTCACAGGGAATTAATTCCTCCCTCACATCTAGCTGAGATCTCCTGTCCAACTTGTCCCTCTCACCTATCGCAGTTCACCTCCCAGGAGAGCCTGTCTCTGGCTCCTCTACCCTCTCCTGTGAGGCAGTGCAGACAGCAGCAAGACCTCCCTACTCAACACCTCGGTGAGGTCCTAGGGGCACCCACGCCCCACCATGAGGGGTTCCCTTTCCATACTGAAGAAGTTCAGCTGCCCCAGCCTCTCTTCCCCCAGTGCTTTCCAACACCCACATAATATTGTATGAGTACAGCAAACAAAAGCTGCTGGCAGAGGAGCGCAGCTCCCTGGTGCCCGCTCCAGCTGCCTTGTCTCCCAAAGAGGACTTAAAGAGCCAACAGAAGACTACCTGCAGAGCTTAGTCTTTTTGAAGTGTTGCTCACTACATGGATTTCTGCACTCCCAGGATTCCCTCTTTCCCCTCCTTTCCCTTGGAAAATAAAGCCACAGAGAAAACACAAGGAGCGGGGGGGAGGCAGCAAAAAGCTGGCATGTGGTGGTTTGAAATGAGCAAGATGTTAACTAATTTTACTTTTAATCTTCCCTTTTGCTGCAAAGTGAGCCATTCAGGCATCACATCTTCTGCATTTTCCTTGCCTCTTTCGGAGGAGCATATTGGGGCAGAACTTGCCAGCTGTCTGCCTCCTTTGCCTTCTGCTACCATTATCCTGAGGTACCACCCCACCTTCTGGCCCTCCAGCTTGTGGGGGGATGGGGAAGGGAAGAGGAGGGAGGGAGGGATGGAGAGGGGGAGGATGGGGAACACACACTCGTTCCTACAACACATCCCATGGGGGAAACCGGAATGAAATTGGATAAATATTCCAACAGGATGCAGTGTAGATGGGAGAGCTACAGTTTCTCCCAAACAGTTTACACTCACCTTCACCTACATGCACACGTCTACGGCTGCAGTTCTTACTGTCACGGCCTCGTCATCTTCACCATTAAAGTCCTCCATTCCAGAAGAGGGAGCAGCCACCTTGACCCCCCATGCCTCAGTATTTTTTTCTGACACTCAGCCAAATCGGGTGAGTCAGGTTTGGAACCACTGCAACTCCACAGCTCACCAGCTCCAAGTACATGCAGCATCCTGGAAATGGAAGCCCTGATGCCTCATCCTGCCAGTGAGTAGGTGTAGCTGTTTGCAAAACATGCAGCCTATAGAACCGATGTGTGGCAATGGCTCTGCAGTCACAGATGGATCCCAAGAACACAGAGCCGAGCACACCGCAGACTCGTCCAGGACTTCCTACACTCACCCACCACATACTCAAACACTTCCAAGAGAACAAACAGAGCACTGCTATTGATCCACTTGCTCAAATGTTCCCCTCTGGTTTCTAACAGCAGCTTTGGAATTCTGGGAGGTGGGGTTGGTTGGTTTGTTTTAATCAAACCACAGCAAATCTAGTGTTCCACCTCAAACTATTTTAATCCCTTAGGAGCCACAAAGAAGCTGCATTTGTAACAACAGCACATACAGGGTCCCACTGGTGTAAGAGGGCAGGCTTTTGTCTAGCAGAAGCAGACTGCCACCAAACCGGAATATCTGAAAGATCAGGCTATTCACCATCACAGAAACCCAGGATGCTCCAGGAAGAAGCTTTCAGTTTAGAGACAGGATTTGTGTGCCTTCCCCTAAACTTCTTTGCTCCCCTAATTTCTCTTGTCCGACACCACTCATAACTGACACAGGAGATAAAGGTTTCTCCTTTCATTTCAGTTATGCAGTCAAAGATGACATGTAAGTATTTGTCTTTTGATGCTGCTCATCTTCTTACAACCCCTTCTGCCTCCATGCTCCTTGCCCAACCCAAAATGCTATGCTCCACCCAGCCCAGCCTCCTGACCACAGCACCTTGTTCCCAGCTGGACATATTGCAAAGCCATGAACCTACTCAACTCAACAAGCCACTCACATGCAAGGACACCACATCACTCCAGTGCTCCACACAATCCAGAACTCAGCTGCCATAACTCACCTGCTCCATCTAGTCTCAAAAATCATTAACAAGGCCACGCAGTTGATGAACACACACAGTATGGCCTAGATAAACAACACAACATTCTCATCAGAATCATGAAGTTCCTCACACACCGGTATAATTCTATTCCTTCTGAGAGGAAAGTGTGAATTTCAAGTCATGAAGTCTTCCCTGAAGAACAAGCAACCGCTTCAACACACCACAGAGCACCTCACAAACGCAGAGCCTATTTCTGCTGACAAAAACAAGCTCTGCAGCCAGAATTAGCAGCAATCTCTGACACTTCTGTCAGGACAAAGAATACTCAAAATAGACTGGTACATCTTGGAAGTTATACCTGGAAGAAAGCTCAAGGGGTGCTTGAGCTCATCCTCCTTCTGCAAAGCTGAATTCCCTGCACATTAACTCCTTCTGACAGAAGGCAGTTGCATATATCAAGAGAACTATTCCATTCTCAATATTTTGCACTAGCTTCTGCTGTTCATTGTAGCGAATCTGGGTAGGTGTAAACATCAGCAAGAGAAGAGGTCTGTTTTTCCAGCTGCTCCATCTACAGGAAGGAGTTTGTGCAAGGAACTGCAAAACAAATCAACGCATCAGAGACTGAACCTTTCAAGTACACGTATGCAGCTGCCAAGCCACAAAAACCCTCTCAAGTAGTGCACCACACTTTACAAACTCAAGGTAATGCTCTCAGTGCATCAGTTTGCTTTCCCTAGGAGACATTCGCTAGTGACAGGTAGCAAAAGCTGCCATAAGCTGTCAGTGATACTCAGCTGTCACCAGTGGAGACACGATAATGTCACAAACCAGAAGTCTCAAAGTTAACTACCGAGGAAGAACAGCACCAAAACAGGACGCAAAAAACCTTGTCACAGCAGTCAGAAAAACTGAAAGGTAAGAAGGACAAATCAGTAACAGAGCCAGAAGCAAGGAATACACTTGTTACATTTCCATTATCACAGTGATGGCAAGCTCAAAATAAAGACTGCAGCGAAAATGTATACAGGGTTCCCTGAAGGAATGCATTTGGATGCTAGCTGCCCCTCTGCCTAACTGGCCCACAGGGCCCTTACCCTTTGCCTTGGCACTGCTCTCTGGTTTAGGAACCCACCCCTGAAAGAATCTGAAACTGCAAACAAGTAGTGCAGGATAAATAAGCTGTTATTGTAACAAGCGGAACTCCCAGTGCTCACATTGCTTTAAGCTAAATTACAGACTTGTTTCTTGACAGCCAAGTATCTCCTAACTTTCTTGTGCTTTTAGGTCTTTTTTGACCTATTGAACCATCTGGCCAAATACAAGTCAGCCTCAAGTCTGCCTGAAGCACCTCCAGGTACAGCAACACAGAGCTGCGTGCAACCACATACGAGCATTCTGGATTTGTTATGGGCCTTCCAGGACACCTTCTCTGCTAGTTTTAGTGAATGATATGCCACTGAAATCCATGAGATGGCATCCATCTATACTAGCAGACACTTTGAATCCTCACCCAGAATCCGTTTCAGGAGCTGCAGAACATGCTATTTTATTTCCCATGCGAGTGTTTCAAGTACAGAGAGGGCACAAGGGCAAGTTTTCCCTTGCTTCAGCATTTCAGAGCAGCCAAAGCACCAGATTGCTGAGACAGGGTGCTATGGTTCAGCATAGGAGTGGCATCTCCTCAGTACCAAACAAGACAACCCCGCACCCAGCCCACCAGTCCACCCTACTCTCATCAGCCACTGCTCCAGCTGCAGATAAAGTCCTGCTCTTCACAAAATGGCTATGGAACCACTGACATTTCCACCAGGACTAAGCTTACTAGCTCCCAAGCCTGCACCGAGGCTGTCCGTCTGCGGGAGAGGACAAGGCAACAGTGGCCACTGCAGTCAGCCAGTACTCACCGCTGTGGTACCAGTACCAGCAAAACCAGCAACCTCTATCTTCTGTGCTACATCAGTGAAAATTACCACAACAAAACGGTTATCCCTCCTTCTTCAGCCTTTATTCTGCTCTTCTATTTTTCGCCCATCTCTTCCTACAGGCCTGTAGGAACAGAATTTGCTGAACTCTTCACTTAGGAGGCCCTTTTTCTCTTAACTGCTATTAAGCGAAGCAATCCAGGAGACATTTCACACATGCAGCTGAGTTCTGTAAATAGGAACTAAAGGTATAGAGCTGGCCTGGCTGCAAGGAAAGCACTCCACAAACTTTAGCACTGCTGATGCTAAAGGGGAGTGACAACTGTTAGTGCTCCTGCCCAGTTAGGCTGATGACTTACTCCTAGAGTGGACAATAGGCAATCTTTACGTTGCTGTTAAAGTTCAGCTCCCACTGATGAGAAAAAACAAGAATCCTTTATTCCCATTGCAGTAAAAAACTCCTATGTTAAATGCATGCAAAGGATTTAGGAGTTTCACATCTGGACTATTATTTCACAACCTGCCTTGTATTTTCACAGCACCCACCTCTGTTTCTGCAGCAACACAACTGCCACCCTTCCCTTTTCTCAGCATAGACACCCTGTCCCCACCTAAATTCAGTCCCGACCTTCTTATAACTCCCATTTCAGTTTTGAGGTAACCATTCAAAACTGCACAAGCACTCACTGGAGGCATCTGTACAAGTCAAACCTTGTCGCCCTCAGACACCTCATCTGTACATGGGAGCACACAGGTTGGAGGCAGCTCCTGAAAACACAGCTACAGCAACAGAAGTATTTTCTTTCATGCTTACAGGGGATTTGCAGAAGGGACTACCTACTTCAGGTGCTTTAGTTTGTCTATTTTCCCCTCTGTGGATAAATACTTAAGTTTGATTTCAAGGCACTCCACACCACTTAAAATGAGTTCAACTTTGATTGTCAAATACAAAAAGATTCAATTCCGTGCGAATTAACCATGCTCTAGAGAAAACTAAGCGATCGTCAAGATCTTGAGCAGATTTAATCAACTTGGTCACGTCTCAGCAGTTTACATTACTAAGCTGTTCTTTTTAAAGGACCCCTTCATATTCAGCACAAAGGAAAACAACACAGGGAAGCAGCCTGAGCCACACGGCAGTCCATGCCTTTGCCACTGTCCATAAAAACTCCATTCGTTCTCCCCCTGTGGCATCGCCTGGCTGCACATTAACAAGTTATGGTGATGGAACAGTACAAAACAGACTTTTCTAAATGCCGCCATCTCCTAATTTCTTATTTGTCTTCAAGAAAATGATGTGTTGTGTGGCTCCCCCCTAATGCCTGTGCACTGAGTTATTAAATAAATGACTGTGTGCAATGGCAGTGGCCCATGACATGCAGCTATTTCATACTCACAATGCAAATTCAGCGGGATGGATGAAGCTGTCACACTGCATCCTCAGTAGGATATTTGTTAGCCTCATTTTGCCGCTGTCATGGGTTATAGATGTTACTCTGGCCTTACTCTCATGCCAAGCAAGAATTAGAAAGTCGCTGCTGGAAAAACCATGCGTGGAAAGCAGCACAAGAAATTCTCATGGCACCTCCATGACCCAACCCCAGAGGCCCCTGGCTCAAGCACCCAGAAGCAGAGAGAACCATAGAATCGTTTGGATTGAAAAGACCTTTGAGATCATTAAGTCCAACCATATCTGTCCACTACTGAACCATCCCTGAGCACCTCATCTGCCCATCCGTTAAACCGCTCCAGGGATGGGGACTCCACCACCTCCCTGAGAGTCTCTGCCTGTGACTGAGAACCCTTTCTGTCAAGCAATTTTTCCTGGTATCTAATCTCAACCTCCTCTGGCACAACTTGAGGCCATTTCGTCTCATCTTATCACTTGTTACTTGAGAGACGAGACCAGTACCCACCTCACTACAACCTCCTTTCAGGCAGTTGTAGACAGTGATGAGGTCTCCCCTCGGCCTCATTTTCTCCAGGCTAAACAGATCCAAGTGCCTTAGACGTCTCTCATAACCCTTGTTCTCCAGTTCCTTCCCTAGCTCCATTCCACTTCTCTGGACGTGCTCTTCCCCATGCCTGGAGCTTTGCATGTGGTTGTTGTGTCCCAAGTGCAGGACCTGGCACTTGCCCTTGATGAACCCCATCCCACTGATCGGAGCCTATCAGTCCAGTCTGATTGACGTCCTGATCCCTCTGCAGTCTTCCTCAAGCAGATCAACACTTCCACCCATCTTAGCATCATCCGTGAACTTACTGAGGGAGCACTCATTTCCTTCATCCAGATAATTGATAAAGATACTGAACAGAACTGGACCCAACATAACCCTGGGGTCACCATCTCTGATTGGCCTCCAACTGAATTGAACTCTGTTCCCCACCGTTCCCTGGGCCTGGCAAACCATCAATTCTTCACGATCCATCAGGGGTTGGGCTCTCCATCCACACCATCAACTGCAGCAGTGATCTCTGAGGTAAGTACTAGCACACTCAAACAGCTGCGACACAACCAATGTCACCTAAAGAATGCTACTGGAAGCTAGCAGCTTTTAGACATGCACAGGACTTGAGTGTCTCCTGGAACAGCCAGGATCAGTTGCTGTATCCTCCCAGAATTCAATCCTCACCAGATAACTGCTTTTGCGCATCTAACTTTCCACAGCTGCACCCAGTAAGTGGCGCCTTGATCTACATGCAGACACACACAACCACACCACCACGTACACACATACGTGCGCGCATCTACAGATTCTAAAAGCCAAAATAACTTTGGCACAAAACAAAGAGGTGGCTGTCAACAAAAACAGATGGTCAAAGAATTGGGCAAACACTCAAGAGTTCCAGAAACGAAGCTTTTGCTTTCACTCTAAATGCCATGCTTCCTTAACTGGCTCCAGACAAGAGGATCCCCAAAGCCAGCCGAACGCTAGCTTCCTGACAGGCTTCTCTGTTTTCATGACAAAATTAAGAGCCCACAGATGGAAGAACTCAAAGCTCATTTTTATACAGGTTGGTTTCCCCTCTCTCCCTCCTCCCCACGATTCCAAACAACAAGAATAACATATTGTAGGAAATTAAAGCAACAACTATGAGGGGAGGGGGGGAGTAAAGTTGCAGCATGAGGTCATTTTGTTGCTATGACTTCAGTCTGAGGAGAGCTCTATTTAAACCCAGAAATTCTTTCTTTCACACTGTGACCCAGGAAGCCTGTTTTAGCTGAAAGCCTGACAATATTAAGCTCCACCGTTCCAAGTTGTTGTTCTTATTCCTCCCATAGACTGAAGGCAGTTATTGTATTCTTGCTCTGGCCTGCAATCCAACTCCCACTAACTTGAAACAGCCTCAGCTTTCTCCCAGTCCTCATTCCCACTGTTCCTTTTCCTCTCCCAGAATCCCACCCCCTTCCACTGAATCACACAGAGCCCAAGGAAAAGCAGACAAGGTAAAACCCTTTGACCTGAAGATGCTGAGCTTGATTTTCAAGCACTGGACACCAGTCAAACTGCTGATACAGGGATCTAAGCTCAAAGAAGGAAAATACAGTATTAAGCAGCAATAATTGTTAGCAAAGAATGTGTTCACCTTCATGTCTTACAGTGAAGTTCAGAAAGAATTCTGCAAGCAGAATCTGAATTACTTCTCATTCAAACAAGCATCTCAAATTCTCCTCCAACAACAGAGATGTTCAAATATATGGACTAGATTAAGAGCTAACATCTCCAAGAGCTGCTGTTTGCCAATCATCGCTGCCCTGATGTGTTTTACTTATAACAGAACTAGGGTAGACTGGATTTCAAACTTTCTGTATAACAAAGTAAAACTCAGTTTTGTTCGGACACATTAAAAAATGAAACACTTCTCAAGGATGCTTCAAAACACCCAAAGCTTGGAGTAGATGCAGAGCATCAGTGGCCAGTTAAATATCACCAGTTTCCCAGGGCTGAATTTGGTATGAATGCATAGCACCATTGTTTACAAAAGCTCTGCCCCAGTGTCGTTTTCAGATAGCCCAGCACTAACACTGAAACAAACTCACCTAAAGGCCAAGCAGCTGAAGCGTGTTTTGGCAGAAATATTGGCTTATGTGGAATTGATCAATATCAACACTTACAGCATGTGAAGAACATCTGTCTCTCAGGACATGTGACCACCGCCCCACCAGCCTTTTGTCAACATCAGGTGTATCGTGTGGGATGCACCAACGGGTTTCACTTCCACTTGCCTTTCACAAGGAACTATTGCTGTGCTGCAGTTGGTAACAGTCCTTCTGCAACATAAGGCTCTATGTGTTTAACAAACCTGAGCAGAGGCACTAAGACAGCAAGAATCTTTGCCTCAGGGTAGGAGGTGGAACTTAGTTTATGAAGATCCTCCTGACTCTTAACATTTTTCATCCCTGTTTTTTGTTCATCTCATTTTCAGAAGTGGAATTCCAACTGGCACATCCAAACCTTGGGGCAATTTGGTTTTATTTTTCAAATCACACATCTTTCCTGCATGTGGCTTCTAAGGGAGCCCTACACAGAATTACACTATGGCAATAAAACCTTTATTTGTCCTTTTTTAAACAAAAATGAATAGTAGTAAGGTATTTTGAGCATCCCCTACTGGCGAGATATTTCCAACATGATGAAATAATCTGTTTTTTTACATTGCGATGCCTTCGATTCCTGCACTGGGGAGGCCAAGCATGGGCATTTCAGTGAGTCAGTGCCTATGTAACTCTTCATACCCCATATTTAAAAAGCAGCACTCCCAGTCTAACTTACACGGGTTTTTAGAGCGGCAACCACCAAACTCTGTTGTGCAGCCACCAGGTGGATCAGTGAAATCAGCACAAGTATATTTTTGAAAAATTACAACTTAAGCACACAAACTGCAGATTTAGTCCTGATATGGTGATTTTACCTGCCATGAAACGGAACTGTCAGGAAATATAACTGCTACACTGTGCAATGTAGAAAAACTAAATCCAGGTGCCTACATTTCTCCAACCTGAAAAAGCCGATATCGCCATTCCTCTCAAAGGCCTTGTTCCCCCCTCACTGGAACACGCAAGCCTTCTGTATGTTTGGTTCCCAGGGCAGAACAGCCAATCTGTTTTTCCAGCAAGTTAAGAGTGCTTCATACACCAGTTCCCTTCATGCACATATGCAGGGCAAAGCCCCTGTCACCATGCAGGCACATGAACTGCACAGCCGTGTTTTCCCCTGCATAAAGCCCCCGGTACGGAGCCCAGCGCAGCACTCATTAGCCACAGCCAGCACCATGAACAGCTGAGGTCAGCTGACAGAGACTGACCTTTCTGAATATCATGCCTCCAAAACAAACTGCACCATTCACAGTGTTTGATATTCTGATTAATTGGAGCCTCTTCTTCCTACATTTCATCAAGTGCAGTAAATGTCACTGCGAATTTTAAGTGACAAGAACTTGGAAGACACATTTAATTTCCCAGCGGCACGCAACAAACTAAACCTCAGTTTGCACCATGCTTATTAGAGCTGATCTCAAAGGCCCAAAACGTAACAAAAAATTGAGGAATGTTCATTTACAGACCAACTCCTGCCCTTTGACCTTAGCAGTACTTTAATTGATGATGATGCATAATGGGGAGACTACAGAATTAGCTATGCAGAGCTGCAGAGACTAATGCAGTGAGCTGGAAACTCATGAGGAACAGCAGACTCTGCTCCAGTCTGGTTGCTTTACCTCACTGCACGGAATCTAAGGATGGGTCAGGTCACAACCTTAGGCCAATGCACAGCTGCCTCTCCCTGTGACACGAACAGAAACTGACATGCACTCAGGCCTGGGCATACTCAGATACAGCTCACAGTTCTGACCCTCACCTTTCCTTCCCAGTTGAAGTAACTTTCAGATACAGAAGGGCTGAATATTCTCTTACAGAAAAGTATGTTCAGATCTTGATGTGAATCTGCATTCCTACCCTGAATTCCACATTTTGGGCCTCTTAATTATGTCTAAGAATTGTCTTTTCTACCTTGGACTAGGAGCTCATCTCCTTCCACACACACTATACTTGCCACAGCTCAGTAAGGAAAACCCAGCCCAGCACAGATGATATTTACACAACCAGGTTTTCGCTACTTCATTAGTTTTCCACACTGCATTACTTCTTGACAACCTTGGTCAGTTTTCTCTTCAAGCTTTCCCTATCAGATACACACCCAACCCTTTCAGTACATCCAGTTATTTGCCAAAGCACACACTCACTCAAAATGCAAACCAGTTAAGATTTAGCCTTAGCTGATTGTCCTTAATGTTTAAAACCCACTTTACCTTTCTAACACAGATCTTGAACTGAAAAAGTCCCATGTGTCCTCAGGAAGAGTGAACAGACATCAGCTCTACCACGACCACCTTTTCCTAGTCTCCAATGACAGAAAATACAACTCCACATCCATGATGAATGTCTCCTTCTTATTGAGATTAACACCTGTCATTTAAGACCCTGTTTTCCTTTCTGCTGGCTGCACAGTACAAAACCATCCCATACTGTTTTGCTGGTCTGACAGCACCATGGGAATGGGTGCACATGAGGTCTCACGGAGCAAAGAGAGACCAAGTCCTAATCCCAGGTATAAGATAGCCTCATACAGACATTAGAACAATGAAAACTATCCGTGGCAGCTGTGTCTGGATCAGCCCAGGAATATCCACTTTTTTCCTCTTCCCTCACAGCTGGCCAAGAATGCAGCCCTCAGATTTCAAGGGTCTATCAGATCCAACAAATAACCATTCAGGCAAAAAGGAAGCTTGTGCTGTACACCGCTTGTGAGGGTAAACCCCTTGCTCTATACTCATTTTTATTTCCATTCAGGATTGCATATAATTAACATTACAGCTTACATATACAAACCACAACTGCTGTTTCAGCCAGTACTCAATCCTGAGCAACAGCAGTGTTCTACTGACTTGAAGGTCACCCACACCTTTGCCTCTTCTGCAAAAATATACCTCTGCCATACAGAGCAGAGTAGGACCCAACCCACAGCCAAGCTAGGACAGTGTCAGAAAGACTGCGCAAAGCAGCACAGTCACAATACAGCTGCTAAGCAGCAACTGTTAGGCACCTCAAGGAACAAGACATAGCATCATTTATGTACCTCTTCCAGCAAAAAGGTGAGCAATGTCAGGTCACTGCAAAGCCATGACCAGACCATAAAAACTAAGGCTTGAATCAAGCCTGCCACAGTCATTCAGCTAATCGGAACATGACCCAATTCATCCATCATTAGCTTTATGGACTTTCGCATACTCAAGGAGTCATCCACAAACTCAAACACAACACTGTGCCTAGCAGAGGATGCCTCAATGTGCCACTGGGCCAGAATCCTTAAGGGTCAGGGGAATGAACTCATGTGTTCCCTTCTCCACAGCCCCCATCCATCATGGCTTTCTCTGCTTTTTTCAACAGCCAGTAAGTCCATAAGAAGCCATGGCTGTGTACTGTAAGCATTGAGAGTTCTCTTTGTCTCACACCATTTCTGCAGCAGGTTTTTCAGAAGAACATCTGCTGTGGCTCACACCATCGATGTGTGGCTCATATTCAGTCACGCACGCTGTGACAGAGGCTCGAAGCAGACTCCTTGCACCAGGTCAGGAATAAAGCAGGCACATGGAGACATTCGTTCAGAACACATTCCTGGCCCCTGACAACTTGCAGCTCTGGGATTTCTGGAGCTCAGGATGGCTTTTCTGCACTTAACAGCTCCCAGGGGGCTGCTGTTCCAGGCACTTGTCCAGCCTCCCCTTGTGTCTGACAAGCCATCACTCACTCAAACCTATCTGCAAACCCACGCTCTGCTCCCTGGAGACCTTGACGGCAGCCTCTCACTGCTCAGCCACACCTTCCCTCTCCAGCACACAAAGTCATCCGTATATATCAATGCAGACAGCTTGTCTAAGGACCCTCTGTCATCAAAACAAAGGCCCCTGTCCCCTCAACACATATAAGACAGACAGCAGACATATGACAGACAAACCCTCATTCCTAGGCACAGTTATGTCACATATTTGTACCCCACCATGGCGTGGGAAGATTATGACAGAACATTAGTGAGGCATCTACCCTGCACAGCTCCCAGCTGCACTTTCTCACAGTAATCCTGAGCTCCTCTCCTGGGCCTCTGCCACTCTCACAGCGTTTGCGTTACACGGTGGGATTACAGGCATTGCTGGGATTCCCCCCGACAATGCCTCCACTCTGGTGCTCACAAAGGACACCAAATCACTCTTAGGCTGGTGAGGATTATGTCTGTGCCTCAGAACAGCTGGAAGTAAGCTTCCCCCTTCACTGGTGGCACACAGATCATCAATTATTTAATTCATTTTCTATAAGCCTTCTGTTAACCTCTTCTGCAGAGCCTTGGGTCCCTCAACTGGGCGCATCCCACATGGAATCACTGGTAGCAGACATGAATCTAAGCCAGAGCAGACATGACATGAGCAAGAGAGGTGGAAGAGAGCTATTCCTTTCACTGCTGCATTTATAGCTCCATATAGAGCACAGAGTTCCAGCCCCATTCCCACTACCTGCTGTGAAGTGGGGAAAGCCCCTCCCCTAATCAGAGGGAGCCTGCAGCCTTCCTTGACTGTGTAACAGGAATAGTTATTAGTTCTCCATTTCTTTCTGGGCAACATTAACTTACTCTATTCAGAAAGAGACTATTGCTTTGTCCCACCCTGCTCTGATCAGTCTTAAAACCATTTCTGACAACCCCCCTTCCCATTGCTATCCTAATAACTTCCTTCATGTCTCTTCACAGAGCAATACTGCACCTTAAGAACTCGGTTCCTATAGGAGATCTCTGGAGCAGAGCATCTTCACTGCTCTGCAAGAAGATAAAAAGCAAAAAGCAAAGAAAAAGGAGAAAGGCCAGACACTTAGAAATCCTCGCTGCAAGGTCAGTCACTAACATGCTATCAAACTGTTCACGAAGAAACTTAAATTTAACGTGTCCCTTGGGTGAGATCATGTACATTCCCTTACATTCCGTCTCCTTCCCCCATCTGTCCCTTCATCTCAGCACTGACTCCTGACAGGACAGGCCCCCTGAGAGACGTCTGACAAAGCCTGTCAAACTAGGAATGCCGCAAAAGAATTCGGCAAGCATCCGGAAAAACAGTCCCTGGACCCTCCCCCTTCCTCCTTCACTCCATCTCTGGAATTGGCTTTCTTCTTTACCTTACTCAGTACGTGGCACACATTCATTGCATCCCTTCTCCAGGCATCTCCTACAATTCTAGGCACATTGCAGCTGGTTCCTTTCCTTTTCCATAGAAAATGAGAACCCTGCCTCATGACCCCAAAGATGTTGCTTCCACTCACAGCGAGCTTTGGTGCCCAGACACCAGGATCAATGCATTTCTGGTACCAGCAGCTGTTGACTCCAATTCTCTTTCAGCACAGCTTAACCCTTTGCAATGCAATTATTTAAAAGCTGCAGGAGGCAACCGCACTGCTTGAAAGCTCTGCTCTAATACCTCACACGGGACAGTAGCTGGCTTTCGGAAGCACCAGGTGAGCAGACTACTTTGAGGCTCCTGCCCTTCCACACTTTTGCCACCTCACACATGCAATGCACACACACCTACAAGCCACCATCTCCAAAGCAAGCCTGTGAGCTCCACATTTTGCACAGCTGGTTTTCCAACTACAACATTCCACCACCTGGATTCCTAAAACTCCTATTCCTACCAAGCAGCAATAACTGCCTCCTGCAAAGCTAACTCTTACCCCCACTGAACACACACACGAAAGGGTTCAGTGAGAGCAAGTAACCACCTCACACACTACAAACTCGTCTTGCATGAGGAGCAGCCTGAGACGAAGTGATGACGGTTATTTCAAGTTTTCCACCTTCAGCTTGTCATGAAGACTATTGCCCCTCACCTAACCCAGAAGTAACCCTGTTTAGATGCAACTTATTCAAGTAACTGAGCCCAAGAGAAGAAACAGTTCCTGTATCCTCAAAGAGCAAGTGCTCTACTTCAGCTCCTCCAGTACACAACTTCTTCCCCAAAACACTAAGAATTAGTATCCTCAGCTGCAGTGATGTTATTCAGAACCAACCACTGTGAATAATTTCACTTGCTCACACATTTCCAGGTGGCAAGTTGTAAGCCAACATGCTTGGTATTACACAGAAATTATTATTAAATTTTATTTAATTATTAAATTATATTATATTATTAAATAAATATCAAAATAAAGAGTCTAAAAAACATGCAAACTGAATTAGGTTACGTTGTTCCAGAGGCTGAAAAGCTTCAGATACAACAGAAGAATTGGCTGTCTCCAAGAGAAGTTAGTTTCCATGCTGCCTTGTCAGGTAAGGACTACCTCTTCTCCACTCCACTCCTCGGCTTAAGCCTATGTAACAGCTGTCCTAAAGAGCTGTCAGTAGCTCTGCAGGGACACACTCTGCCTCATCTGACACCGTTCTCCCGCTCCTTCCAGTCAGCCTGCAGGCTCTGCTGCACAGCTTGGTTTGCACTCCCATTTCTTCCCACAACGGACACCACAGGGCCTGGACTCGGATCGCTATACAGGCAAACACTAACAAGAACGAACAGAAAAATATCCAAGCCTTCCGCACAAACTCCCACTCCACCAAAAAATTCACAACGCTCGGATCAGTCACAGTGTATACCAGTAGTTTGCTGGAACAGCAGGGAAACTCTTTACTCTCAGATCAGCTGCCTCACAGAACAAACTCCTGACCATCCCTAGCCACCGCATTTACTCAGACGTCATTTATTTTAAGCCTGCTCTTTCTTCATTCTGCCTCAGGCCTGGATCAGGTCAAGCAGACCAACCCTAACCAGAAGCAAGCACTCTCTCTAAAGCCTCTATTAGCCGAGTGCAGGCCTTTGTACCACTGCAGAAAGCCTAATGAGAGCTTTCCTTCCAGCTCTTTGATTAAGCACAGCAGCCAGAATAGCAAAACTGACAGCAATGTTCATTATGGGTCTCAAATTCAGCCTGTGTGGGCAGCAAAAACAAGTGCAACTGACTGAACATGTGAGCATGCACTACATAAAGCAACACAGAACTCTGCTGCCCGTTTTTACAGCAGTTACCCCGCAAAAGGCTCTGTGTATGCTCTACTGAGCACTGTGGCCAGAGCTGCTGGCACCCAGGTCTCTGTCACAGAGGGTTCATCTGCAGAAACATGGTAGCAGGATGGAACTGCACAGGTTTCCTTTGTTGAAAGGAGCAAAGGAAGGAGGAAAACATACATGTAGAATAAAGAAAATATTACAGCAATGGTAAAAACTCCAAATGAAAGACAACTCTGCTGAGGTCATCAGCACATAATTAGTTTGAAGGGATTTTAGGAGTCAGTATAAAGGGCAGCAGGGAAAGGGTTCACACTCTGTGGTTTCTGAGACCAACATGTAAGGGGTTCCTTTATAGAACGACAAATCACAACAGTGCTCTTCTAGAAGAGAGAAGTGGTAGATGTCTGGGATTCTCTATGGCTCTTGGAATTCCCTCTACACATCCCAATCTAAATCTGAACGCATTTCTAGGACTTGGACCTTCACTCTTTCCATGCTGACATTACATGTTGCTTCATTTATACACTTCAATCACCCTTGCAATTGGAATCTCTAATAGGTGCAGCGCTCCTGCATTATGGAGTCAGAGACAGGCAAGAAACAAAGCCTGCTATATTTAATTCCTGTTACTCTATAGCCATCAATTAATTCTCCCACACTTGAGCAGAACAGATCCAGTAGGCATCACCACTCACAGGACATACATTCCTACTGAACCCAAACTTGAATAGAGATATGAAGAATTTAGTTACTTGAGGAAAACACATTTAATAGCTTCCTTTTTGACAAAGCTCCTGGAAGTCAGCGTCCACTGAAATCAACGTAAAGCATTAATCTGTAATGCTCCGCAGATACGCACCACTACACTTGACTCTGGAAGCTGTAATAGCCAGTTCCAGAATGGGAGTAGGGAGACAAGCAGAAACAAGAGCTAAATGCTCGCTGTGAACAGCCCCTTCCATTTTCTTTACACCATCTACAGTAAGAAGGCGAGTATGTCCACTCTGCACCTTTGAAATGGACTGGATTATAAGATTTTGCTGCCTTTACGCTGTCAGCTAGGATAATGCTTTAAGTCAACAACTGCTGTATGTTACACATAATTGAAAAAATTATTTAGATAGATATTACAATGCTCCAGCAACATTTCTTTCACTTGACCAGCACTAGATGTAACAGCATCCATCCTCCCCACGATTTGGTGCTGTACATATTGTCCTACCCAAACAAGTTTCCACAGCAGGCGATAATTTGTCTTGCCTTTATTTTCTCCATCAAGCTCACCTCAGGGAAGTAAAACTTCCCTCCACACTGTGCTCCAAAGTCCTTCCTACAGTTAATGTATATAAAGAGATGTACTGGCTATTTCTTCCACTGAGAGAACAGCCATCTATATTTTCACAAAATTACCATACAGATTGCTTACAGTGACCAATATGATTTTCCGTATTTAGAAATCAGCAGATGTTTAATATTGCGTGTTTTGTTCAGCCTGATTTGTGTCACAATGGAGGTGTCAAAGCTGAAGGGCCAGCCCTGGTGTTGTTCAGCCTGGCCCAGGACTGTTGTGTCTGTACCACAGGATACACTGCAGCTGGACCCAAGGGAGTTAAGGCATCAACAACCAGGAATATTCCAATTGTTAGCTGGGAACTCTTGTGGGAACTAAGGCAACACAGGAGTGCTGAAATCCAAAGCTTCGATTCACACATAAGCACTAGCTGGCCTGTGTTTAGGAGAACCTAGGTAAGGGCAGCTAACGGAAAAGGAACCCAGCAAGAGGAAGAAGGCTCTAGAATCATCAAGGAGCCTCTGCAGTCTGTTCCAGGGATGGCTGGAATCCCAGTGAACTGGCACCTCCTCACTTGTTTAATCCAAGGCTAGAGCACAGACTTCAGTCAAACATCCATCCTCGAGTGCAGTGCAAGGCAAATGAGCTAAGTCGAATGATCTGCATTATTATATATGAAATCAAACTCCTCTTTCCCGACTCAAAACACTGATAACTGGAGACACAAAATAAAGCTATTAGCCAAGAGATACCAGCGGTGGTTAACACAAGTCGAAGCTGTGGGGAGAAGACACCCTGACAAGCAGCTACCAGACCAGTTTGGAGCAACACAAAAATTTCTGTAGGTCCATATGGCCAAGAGTAGTGTTTAGGATTTTAAAACGAAAGAGGAGGAAGTGTTTAGGGAATACTTACTCTACCTTGTCTAATGTGGTAGCTGATTAACACCACACCTCTCAAATGAGCGAGCTGTTCCACTTTTGTTTCTAATCTCTCTGCTCAGATACCCCATTTACAGATATCAATCAGAAAAACTACCCTGGCCTGAAGCACATAACAGTTAATCACTTGTTCAGAATTAGGCCAGTACCACAGTCCTCACTCTCTCTCTCACTGCTACTGTTTTCCCTCCCCCTTCACATTTTCCGGGGCAGTTAAATGAATGTAATGAGTCACACAGAGATGGGACCCACATGCTCTACAACCTAGCAGACTGAATTCCTGGCATGCTGCAAGTTAAAGGCTCCTCTATATTCCTATCTCTTAAAGCCTAATAAAAATGATTTGCAGTCTCTCTGGGCTATCTGGTTTAAGCCTCTCCAGCTCAAGTGTGACACTTTCTGGGGCACTATTAGGTTTCTGACGGTGCTCTAACTAGCAATCACATCTGTACCTGACTGCCAAGGGACACTCTTGGCTGAGCCAGCCACCTTGGTCTATTGCTGAGCGCTCAGAAACTTCTCAATTGAAACATTTGAAAGTTAATGAACCCTTCTAATACAAAGGTCCCACAGCTCAAGAGTTCTTTTACGAGCCCGACACGTGGTGGATGCATAGGAAAACCTCACTTCAGGCAGGCCTCTCTTTTCAATATGTGCTGAGGCAGTCAGCCAGACTCCCTGACACTGCTGACGGCTGGTGGTGCAGACCAAAAGGCCTGACCCGCAGGTCAGGACAGCTCTGCCACAATGCACCGTGCTCAAGGGCAGCTTCGGTATGGTGAATCTACTGCTTTAGCTCACAAATTACAGCAATCAAGAAAAAAGACAGCTCACTGAAGAACTAGTATGTCACCAGAGAAAAGGGTAAGCTAAGCAGCTTTGAAGGCACTTGCACGGACACTCAAGATTTACCAGAAAGCTGTAAGCACACAAGAAAGCATGTGTAAGATTCTCCTCTTTTGTTGTAATGAAAACCTCCAGTTGCCACTGCGATGGGGTGGGTTTTTTCCACCTCTCTGGGAGAGAAATGTCACGTTTTAAATTGGGCTGGCAATAAATCACAGGCACTTACTTGAGGAATACATGGCTGTTACAAACAGCAAACCATTCTTAACTCTAAATAGTCACGTCACAGGCACTGTCCAAATGCAGAAAAGATCTAAAATAACCTCTGGAGTCAGCTACAAAGACATGCTGTGGGGGAAAAAGATTTTCAAAGCAGCAATTCACTTAGGTAAATCTTCATTTGAACTTTGATTCGTGTTTCAGGGAGATCTTTTTCAGCAGAAGGCAAGAGCAGAAGACAGTACAAAGGAAACTCAGTGCCTCCATCCTCACAGTTGAGCCTTCTTCCACCTTCTGCTTACTTTTGTTAACAGTTTCCCTCCCCAATATCGCACAACTTGTCAAAGAACACGGTAGGCCCAGGGACACCACTGTTCTTACCTGAGAGCACTGAAATGGGAACAGATGGGTACACACACACAAACTGCAGTGCAGAATGTGCTGCCATCGCAGCGGAAGGCACTGAGTTTTTGCTTTTTGGTTTGCGGGTTCTGTTTTTTCCCCCCTCTTTTTAATTGCTAAGCCTGCAATTGGGGTTGAGAGCAGGGAAGGGGGAAGGGAAGAGAATCTGGTGAACAGCTGGGGCCCATCACTTTTCATTGCAGGTCTTGGAGAGACGTGGTTGACAGAGTGATGCACAGAGGCTGTCCCAGTTAATGACTTCACCATTCTCCATCATTATCCCCATCATTAGGAAATTAGGAGGACAGAAGGTATTTACTGTAAACCTGCCACCTCCCAAGGAGAGATAAATAGAAACTGATAAATGGGATCTTCTGGTGCTGTTCGTCTATTAACCTTCTGCTTCCCAGTTTAGGCATACGCATGCTATCCTGCCATTAATATCCAGTAATTGGCATAGCAGTGGGCAACACACACCTACCTTCAGCATACAAACGTCTCCTGCACTGCACCAAGTATTCAACAACACTAACATCGAGGCTCTGCTAAGCAAGCCAGTGAGGAGCTCCTGTGAAAGCATTTCTGCTTTAGTTCTGAGGTCACGATTACCAGTCAGAGCTGGTGGTCTTAATACATGGTCATACCATGCTCAGGAGCAAAGAAACTCAAGAGGATTGTGTGTGTGACCTCCCCACCTCCCCTCCACAGAAGTAACTGAACAGCAAGTAGGTATGTTTGCACCTCTAGCTGTGCTTCTGTCAGTTCTGTCTGCCTACCTCCAAATACAGCTCACAAACGCCTGCAGGGAAGAGAGTTCCACTCCACCACAAGCTCTGAACACCCAGGAAAGAAGGACCTTCCTCACCAGCTTGAAGCAAACTGTTCTGAAAACTGCTAAAAAAAAAAAACAACAAAAAAAAGCAAGCTTCAGAGTGCTGGAATTTATGAACTTGCTTGTGAACTCGACAACATTTCAGAACATCTTTGACAAACACTTCTGCAACACTCCCTCACTGCACATGAGAGCTCGCTACACGCACTGACTTGTTTTACCGACACAAGACTGAATCTCTCAAAAAGGACTAAGTCCTCAGAGAGATAAACTGAGCAGTCCTCAGCAGCCAAGCTCTGAGAGGCCGAAGCAAGCCCACGCCCAGAGACCAGGACCTGACCTCAGCCAGCCCCCCAAACCACAACCACACAGAGAAAGCAGGTCCATTTGCAAGTCAAAGAACTCTTAATCCCTTTCCTCTACTTGAAGAACCACATCTCTGTCTAGGAAACCTCACCCCAGGACTATTTTCCTCTTTATTAACATCACTAATTGTTTTTAAGTGCCTACCTCTAGGCATTTTCCTTTTTATCAGCGTTACAGTTCAGGATGCATAGGCAACTACAACTCCAAGGCACCAGCTAAGATCACAACTGCTTTTCTAATGACAAACAAGCCACAAGTTTCCATCAACTCTGACAGAATTCTTAAAAGACTCCCACATTATTAGGGTAATTTTTAACATCATCTGAACTTTTCCAGAGGCTCAGGAAAAACCAAGGGCCTGTTCTTGCATGCACTATCCTAGCAAGCAGGTCACTTGCTCTACATTGGATGGAAGTCTCCAACTAGTATTTCTCTCTCCTGAGCTCTGGTAACATGTGCAGCTGCACACTCACTTCCAGATAACATTTTTCAGGGTCTCATACTGCATAAGCCTTCTTAACTGAAATAAGAAAAAAAGAACATCAGAAAACACTGAAGTTCTGGGCCTTGAAAGAAGCTGAACAGCTTGCTTCTTCAAATAACTCCGCAGAGACATTGCAAGAAAGCAGGCAATAACTTCAGACCATCCCCTGAACAAGCAGCTGTGAAACCTGAGGGGTGCACAGGCCTAATGCAAACAGCAGGTGTATTGCAGCAGCCACCATTCTTGAAAAAAAAAAAAACAAAAAAAAAACAAAAACAAAAAACAAAAACAAAAACAAACCCAAAAGCCAAGGAGGTCACAGTCCCAGCTCAAAGAGCCGGACATACTTTTGTTTGTCTGTATGGTGGCACTGAAAACTCAAAAGCCAAACAACTCTTCTCTTATTTGCATATAACCTGGGCAAAAATGGACAGGTCTACTCTCAGTTCATTTAAGAACAGAAAAACAAGCATTTTCTCATTTCAAATACTGAATGAATATACAAAAAAAAAGAAGCAAAGAAAGCCTCCATGGCTGCTTCCTGCCTTTAAGACTCAAGGGAATCTCTGCTTACAGGAGGAAAAACATACACAGCCTTTAAATTGTGTGAAAATAGAAGACCAGGTAAAATACAGAGGAACCAATGCCCTGATTGAAGAGCACTGTGCAGAAACAGCTCATACGTGCAAGCCAGGTCAAGTATAGCCACTGCAGGAAAGTTCCTTGTACTCAAGAGTGCACAACTCCCAGCCCAAAGACATACAGGACCATACTTTGTTTATTTAATGCCAGAAAGCAGTTATTTGCCCCAGTATGCAGGCCTTCAGTGTAAACAGGCACAATTTCATCTTGTCCCATTCTCTCCTCTTTCAGGCAAGGCAGGCTGAAGTCTGGCATTAGACTTCAAGAAAACCAGCCTACTGCTACACAGTATAAGACTTTCCAAACCATCAGATGTAAGACAATACTACTAAAAACCAACTCCATTCCAAACCTAGTTCGTGAGGGGGAAAACTGAGCACACTTTTCTTTCCACATCCATACCTCCCCTCCCAAAGCCACCCAACTGACTGGAATGAACCACACACCTAAAAAAGCATTTGCACAGCCCATGGGTGGCTTAACCAGTTGTGCACGCAGAAATGCAGAGCTAACAAGTCTTTCTTAACTGAGTCTCACTGTTTTTCACGGTGGCCTAGAGATGCACGACCCTGCGCAGACACACAGGGCCACTGGTTGGCCTGCAGGTAGAAGCTGCGCTTGCTCCATCTGCACGCTCTGTCTTGTACACATTAATTCAGTACAGAAGACTAATGAAAACGTGACTGTGATAGTGAGTTCGAGAGGTAACACAAGTATTAATTTCCATCTGTCTAAGCAACTGGCAGTGTCCATCAATTACAGCGATAGCCAACTAACGGTTGCAGCTGCAAAGCAAAAAAAAAGCAGAATTAACATTTCAAGTTACTGTCATTCACCTGAATTTTTTACAGTTGTAATTAGCAAGCTGCAGAAGCTGTCAACAATCAACATCAGCCAATCTGTCTGCCCCATGAACCCGACTGCCTGCCAGAAATTGTCTTCAACAGTTTTTTTTCTTCCCTTGCTTCCCCCCATTAAATTTTTTCCTTCAAACTCCTTAACACTCTCATCTTCTTTACCACCAGTCACTAGGATTGAATGTGTCAAAACAGAGAGAGACAGAATGACAGACACGTAACTGATAGTGTCATAATTACTGCCTTTCTTCAAACCTCAGCACAAAAACATGCTGCTGTCTCTTTCCCATGACACTGCTTCCCTGTCAGTGCAGGAACAACACTGCAGTCCCTTCCAAAATCCGACCCTTACCCTAACTGGGAATGCTTCTCACTTGGAGATATCAAGAAATTAAATAAATATTCCTGTAGGCCTGCTTCTTGATGGGCACAGGCAACTGCTCCCCTTTCTTCAGCTTAGGAGCTTGTTACCCCCTTCAAAATATCCACCCTGGTCCCCTTGCTTCACCCAATGCTTTAACTCCCCTTGTCTGATGCACTGTACAACATACACAAAACAAAAACAAAGCCATCAAAACTAGAACAAACCCGAACATTTGCTAATTTCAGTGTTACCAGACACCAATTCTTTTTAAACATCTGAAAGTTAGGAGAAGCTGATTCTCTCAGAAACCTCCTAGCAGAACACAAACATTCTGAACCAGTGCTGATCTCCTTTCACTTTTTTCTTTTTGTTGGATTTTTTTTTTTAGGGGGCATGGGATGTGTTTGGTTGTTTCTTTTTTTTTTTTTTCTTATTTTTTTTTAAATAACACTCCTACATTTTTAAAGCTGTTCATCCTTCCTGAACCCAAGTTATGGCTGAGATAAGATACACTTCCCTATCAATTAGGAGTTTACTATTAACCCTTGCATTCATAGTAGCAGACATCAAATTCCCTTATACATAGTCACCAGACATGGACATCTGTAAACAACCTGGGGTAGCTCCCTCTCACAGAAGTATCACCTCATATAATTAACTATTAATATGTCACTTTATGCAAATGAGCTCTCCTTATCTACTGGAGCAGTGCTGAGGACATCTCAAACTTTGTGAGCAGAGAGCTCTCTGACTGCAGCACTGTGGTGGGTAATGTGTAAAATACAACACTGCTCTGAAAGGAAGCCACGACAGACCACTCCACACACACACCCTGCTGCCTGATCGCTCTTTAAAGGATTAATTAAAATGCCAGTAGAGCAACCAGAGTAAAAGTCCCACTGGGAAAGCCAGAAGAGTCTCAACAATTTTTATACTCACCAACACAAAAAGCCACGAACAAGCGCCAATTCCTTTCCTTAAGAAACCACTGTGGAGCACACATTGTATACACAGCTTTCAAACAGAAATTCACAAACCTGGTACCGTTAAGGCAGGATTTACGAATTCCTACATGCCATGCTGGAGTCCTAAAAGACACCAGAACAGTCTATAGGGCAGTGCTGAGCATCCTGCCCTGGTGCTCTGACACATGTAATGTTTATAAACTGAGAAATAATAAGTAAAACCCCAATTACTAGAATGAAGAGCAAGTGTAGAGAAGAGGTTCCTCAGCACAAATGTTCCCTACCCACTAAGCAGCACAGCAAGTAGGTACAAACAACACCACTACTGCAGAAAAGGAGAGTCAAGGCCTCTTAACACAGGCAGAGCAAATTCATTGTGCAGAAACACAAAATATAACAAAAACTCCTTCTTTACCACCCAAACTGTAAGGTACAGGAAGGCTTCCAGAGGGACACAGCCTGCTCCCCTTCCAGCGCCCTTTGTTCCCAGCCACAGCATCCTAACAGAGCTAAAAAAAAAATGCTTTTCCTCCAATGTAGCCAGGGAGAGAGGCCCTGCTCCCAGCAGTGGGAAATGCAGGACCACTGGATTTACTTAGGAGCAACAAACTGAAGCCAGGACCTCACCACACCAGGTACTGACACCAGGGCCCCTCACCCCAGCTGCTGAGCACTCACTTCTCACTCAGCAGGGCTCCTCCGGGCACTGAGGACAACCAGCGCGCCTGCCCTCCCTCAGCCGCTTCCAGAACGCTCCTTGCAGCTCCCCTGGCTCCCAGTGCTGCAGTCACCACTGCTGCGCACCCTCAGCTGCTCCCTCAACCTTCTCCAGGCTCCCAAACGGTGCCCTGGCTCCCAGCCCTCCTGTGCTTCCAGAACACTCCCCACTAGCCCGCTGCCCCCACCCTCCCCCTCAGGCGAGCCGCGCGCGGGCGGCGCGAGGCGAGGGCGGGAAGGGGCCGCGCGAGGCGAGGGCGGGAAGGGGCAGGGCGGGTGCGCCGGGCTGCTCCCCTACCTGTGTCAGGCACCTCCGGAGCCGCGAGAGGCTCCTTCCTGTCCACAAGCGATGCCCCAGGAGTGCGCGAGCCCCCAGGGCGCTTCCACTCACCCGTCCCCACCCAAAGTGGCTGCAGCCGGGGCCGGGGCCTCCCCTCCCGGCAGCGCCTCCTGGGGGTGCAGGTGGGAGAAGGAGGGGTCACCGCAGCAACGGGCACCAACGGCGTCAGGGACAAAGGTCACCTCCTCACCGAACATCAGAATAAAATAAAATCTTAAACACCAAGTTAAAAATCAAATTGAAATCTTAATAACAATTTCATAGAATGACAGAATGGTTTGGGTGGGAAGGGACCTCAAAGCCCATCCAGTTCCAGCCCCTGCCATGGGCAGGGACACCTCCCACTGCATCAGGGGAATTAAAGCCCCATCCAACCTGGCCTTGAACACCTCCAGGGTGTTGCTGCTCTGGGCAACCTGGGCCAGGGCCTCCTCACCCTCACAGCAAAACATTTCTTCCCAATGTCTAGTCTAAACTTGTTTTAGTTTAAAACCTTGTCCTCTCACAACAGGACCTGCTAAAAAGTTTTTCACCACATTTCTTACGATTATTGAAAGGCCCTGGCAAAGGGGTGAGCAGCCCCTCGACCAGTGGCGATGGGTGTCAGCAGGTTCAGAGGCGGCTGCATCCACAGCCCTGTCTGTGTTTCCTGCAGCTCCTGGAGCCTGGGGACTCTGGCACAGAGCGTTATCTGGAGTGTGTATGGATCCAACCCTTTCAGCAGAGCAGATGAAGGAGGTCACGGTGTGACCAGGCTGGCTCTGCTGCACACGCCAAGCTGTCTGACTGACTGCAGGGCGGCCGAGCCATCCTGTCGTCCTGGCAGGCAGGAGGCATTGCCGTGTCTGATGGAAAACACAGACAGAAGCGTGCGTGCAGAGCAGTGATGGAGGGAGTCAAGGGGAAGGGATGGATAAGGAACACCGGCTGTCATGCAGGAGGCTTTTTTTGAGGAATGTTAAGAGCTTATAGAATTATAGAATTGTTTGGTTGGAAAAGACCACTGAGATCATCGGGTCCCACTATACCTGTCAGCTACTAAACCACCCCTCAGCATCTCATCTGTCCATCCTTTCAACACCTCCAGGGATGGGGACTTTACCACCTCCCTGGGCAGCCTCTGCCAGTGCTTCAACACTCTCACTGGTGGCATCCAGTCATTTACCCACTTAAGCTTCATCATCTGCTGAAGCTGCCAGTAAGTGTTTCAAAGACAGCAGCAGTTTTGGGCAAGATGACCACAGTCACTGAAAAACACCTTTTTCTTCACTTTTCCTTTCCAGTTCCACTACTTATTAGGATCAAAAAATGAAACAGGAGGAAAAAAACCCAAAACAAAAGTAATTTCCACATCAAAACCCAGCTCTAACCTACCAAGATCTCCAACATGCTTTGCACACTACATCATTTTGAGAATTGGGACCTACACCCATAGTAGCGTGTCAGAGAGTTCTCTAAACACCCTCCCTGTCTCCCATGGTAATGAATGAGTTCTTAAGTACTTCTTATGGACTCTCCTGTCCAAAGGAAAGATGACTACAGTGTTTGTCTTCACCGTTTAAATCCCATGTAACCCCAGCAGGAAAAGGCACAGTGTTTCAGGACAACTCACTAAGAACATTTCCCTTCATTAAATACACTTCATTCCACACAGAACAGCGGATCTCTTAATGCTAGAGAAATTGTATCGTTTCCTTCCAGTGAGATGGTCCTGCTTTCCAAAGATGTAAATCAATTCTTGCAGGGAAGAAGCGCGGCCTGGCAAAAAGCGTGATGTTTGGCACAATCAGCTCTCCTTGCTGTCTCACATTCGTTTTCTGCACAAAATCTGATGTGGCAGCTTGTTTAAAACTTGTTTATTGGGAAGAGGTCATAAGCTGAGCACTCTGAAGAGTAGGTCAGGCATCTGATTAAAGGTTGAATAAACTGAAATGCTTCACATGCATCTCTGAGACAGAAGCTTGATAAGGAGAGAGAGCTCGTGTTAGAAAAGCGCTGCCAACTACCTAACATCGCAGGCAGCCAGCAGACTGCAGGGCTGGTTAAAGGAGCAGGGAGAGTAAATATTTCTGCTTGTCGGCATTAACAGACACTCAGTGTTATTCGTCTGTACTTCAAGGCAGGCTCTGGCTGGAAGGAAGCCCCTCTGTAAAAGGAACATGATAAGAAATCAGGCCAGCCTTGAACAACTGATTGTCAAAACAGACAGGAGAAAAAGGAATATCTTGAAATCATCTGCAAAACAAAAAACAGCTGCTTATCCCAGGTCTCAAACGAAGCCAGTGGGAAAGAGGAGAACTGAATTCACCTCTCTCAAGACCCAGCCCAGTGACTGTTCCCCCAAAGTCCAGCCTTCCATCCTTGATGCTTTTTGCAATGTGTGGGGAAAGTGAAAAGAAATTCGGAGGGTTTCTATGCTCTGTGTTATTGCTGTTGCTATTACACATTCCTGTCAGCTCTGATGTGACAATCTGAGCTGTGTTTCCCAAACCCTTGGAGACTGCAGTTTGAAGCCTGGGGAAGTTAATAGGCTGATTCCATTATTGTTGAACAGGAGCTGGAATGCGCCCTAAAGATACAGGATGAGCAGCAATACACTTCCTTCACTTCTCTCACTTCCCACTTCTCCCTCCAACTTTATCATGGAACTACTGCAGAGAACAGCCTGGAAAGGAGCAATTTCCTGCTTCCTGTAGTGCCAATGTAATGCAGGTTTCCTCCTGCCGTCCCCATGTGGTCTCCTGGTCAAGACCTGCCGTGTCCTGCTAGTCAGACTCAGAAAGTTATTTGCCGTTGGGATGAAACAATAAAAAAACAATCCACAGTCTCCTGTAAATGCTGAAGTACCTGATAGTTGGAAAGATAAAACACCTTCCAGATTTCACAAGACGTAAGAAAATGCTTAGGAAATACAGAAGTGAGAGATATAATAAAATGTGAGAAAGCAAAGCTTTCTGATGGGCAGGAAAATCCACTAAAAAAGAAAAATGGGATTAATTGTTGGAGAATGATTTCCTGCTCCACAGCTCTATAGAGAAGGAATGGCCAAATTGATCATGGGTAGGCATTTGACTCTTGCTGAGTCCCAAACCCCGGAGTTCAGCTGCACAGGGTCTCCAGCTCTGAAGCACTCTGGGTCTCTGGCAAAGCCCTCTCTCCACAGCTGCTGACCTCAGCACTGCACACCACGTCACAGCACCGGGACAATCATTGAGTCGGCAAAGATCTCACAGGAGCTCTGACCCCTAATTTCTCAAGCCTCTCTCATTCTTCAGAGCATTAAGTCCCTCAAACCTATCAAGTGCCAAATAAATCTCCCAAATCGTTAATTCCAGGTGGGCTGTAGCTAAGGGTTCCCTGAAGCACAGAGTCCCTACCTTCCTTAGACAGTACAAAAGCCTCAATGGTGCCAGAACCCCACTACTCGTCTGGCTGGAGTCCAGAATTGACAACAGGGACTTCTCCAGCCCTTCTCCTGCCCCGCAGGGATGATTGGAATAAACAACCAAACCTTCTGTGCTCTGCTTTGTCCTGTGATACAACAGGAGCTGGGTAGACACCCATTTACACCACTTAAATTACAATTGTGCCTTACTGGGCCTGGCTTTCAGCATGCAAAGTGCTGGGGAGTACAGAGAATTTTTAGTACAGTGAATCCTCAAGTGAGGCAAAAGCCAGAAAGTCATGAGAAGCCCAAGGAAGGCAATGCTGATGCTTCTGACGTGTTTTGACCACAGCCTTCAACAGAATGGATCTGAAAACCCCAGCCACTGTAAGCAGCACACCACATAGCTCCTCACATCTCACAATGCCCTGAGAGGAATACAGCTCTAGCTGAGAAGCACCCCAAACTTAGACTTTTTAGAGACAATCCACCTGAGCAGAAAAAAAGAACTGTGTTGGCTGTGAAAACACAAAAGGTGCCAAAGCAGAATCACCTTTTAAATAAAGAAAAGAAGAGTTTGCCTATAAAAGAGTGCAAAGCACCGGAAAAATGAGGAGAATGCTTCCCCACGCCTTTTCCCTTCTACTCCTTCAACACACTTGGAGACTCTTCTCCTCGGCGCTCCCCCCCCCCCCCCCCCCGAGGTTAGGACATTTCTCTCGCTCATTCTCACTCTCTCTGCCTCCTCTTTGAAGGCTCCGGCAAAATGTCATAGGAAGGGAGAAGTGATAAGCTCATAAGAAAATGAATCTCTCATTCTGTTTGAATATTACATTAACCCCCAAGCTCCACTGCTTCATTTGTCAGCTTTTTCTGAGCTCTCCATCTCGCCAGCACCCCTGACCCGGCTGCTCTGATTAGGGATGATCAATGGGCACATTTGCGGCGGAGCTCTTTGCACACTGCGAGACCCTCGGCCCTCAGTCACTCATGCAGATAATAACGGCACTTCAAATCACTTGCCCATAACTCCAAGCTTCATTAAACAGGGGGGATGTCACCGAAAGTCCCTTTAACTGTCTTTTTGCTTCTCCACAAGGGAATGAATTGACAGTGCTGAGAAATGGGATTTGGGATATAAATAAAGCCGTGGTGTGGACATTGCGCTGCCTGCTTGCAGTTGCCTGCGCCTGAGTGCACAAGGCTCCTCGTTCAGCGAGGCTGGGAGGAGAGGTGCGCTGTGCCGAGCATCGCCTGATAGGGGTTTTGCACAGAAACACGCCTGAGGTCAGGAACAGCTTCAAACAGAATGGTTTCCCTGGACAGAGCAGGCATTAGAGAGAGACCCCGTCAATCAACCCCTCTGCTGCGCGCTGCCACGCTGTTATGTGTGCTCACAAGCCATGCTGCACATCACACACCATAGCCAGCTTCACTCAGATAAAACCCCTGGCTCAGAAGGGCCGGGTTTCTGCAGAGAGGCTTCACCCACTGCTTTCCAGCAGGGGTTTTTACTGGCTGAAGCCTGGCTAAGCAGGAGCTCCCAGGGCACACACCAGGGAGGCCCAGGCACAGGAGCAGACTGAGCCCCACATCTCAGCTGGGGGCTGCTGAGAGCAGCCGTGCTTGGAGCTCTGTTCTGATCGCACACATTTATCCTGCAGGCCCTGCCCTGCCCTCCATCTGCACATGCCACCAGCTTGATGTGTCTGCAGGCCCTTCAGCCACCTCCCTGGTGCCTCAAGCAGGGAACACCAGGGCCTTGCTTTGCTGAGCTGCTGCTAGGGGCTGTCAAGGACCTCTGCCGGAAAATCTCTCCATTGGGATTCACCTCTGGGGCCCTTCTCACCAGAAACATCAGCATTCACTCTGAGGAGAATCAAAATGATGCTGAAACAGCTGGAGGGCTTGAGTCAGTGTGTTATAAAGCAGGAGGGCAAACACACAGAGAGGAAAATGTTAGTTTAAAAAAGGAAAAGCCAATCTGGACAGGTACGCAGTGCTGCAGTGCTGGCTACAGGGCAAAACCTGTTCATTTTCTGATGTCCAAAGTCAGAATTTGCAATCACAGAAAGGTTAAGCGAACCTGTGGAAACTGAAGAAACAGAAATTAAAATCAAGCCTCCAGGATTTCTGCCCTGAGCTTTCCCATACTTGTAGCACTGCTAGCCCATGTATGAAGGAGAATGTTTTAACAGACTACAAGTGTCTGTAGGGGGTTGAACCCATCAGGGAGAGGAACAACTGAAGATAACAGTAGCTGTGAATAGACCGTTTCATAGCTACAGGGTCATCGAAGCTTTTGTGAGCCAAAGCAGGCCTCTCTCCAGGCCAACACAGGCCATTTACAGCAAAGAATAGAAGCTTCTCCCTATTCCATTTCAGGTGGAGATAAAGTCATGAATCCCCAGCCTGCAAGATTTTCCCTCGATCTGAAGAAAGTGTCTTAAAAACGCAGGCAGATTCACAGACTGTGAGCCACCCAAGGAACATAAGGACATCTGTCATAAAGCCCTGATGTAAAAGATTGTCTTGCACTGATCCTTCCTTCCAGTGCTTAAAGAGAGCTCCAGGAAAGCTGGGGAGAGCTTTTAATTAGGGAGAGCAGGGATAGGATGAGGGGGAACAGTTTTAAGCTGAAAGAGGGGAGATTGAGATAAGGTCTTAGGGAGAAATGTTTTGCTGTCAGGGTGGGGAGGCCCTGGCCCAGGGTGCCCAGAGCAGTGGTGGCTGCCTCATCCCTGGAGGTGTTCAAGGCCAGGCTAGATGGGATTTGGAGCCCCCTGATCCAGTGGGAGGTGTCCCTGCCCATGGCAAGGGGTGGCACTGGATGGGCTTTGAGGTCCCTTCTGACCCAAACCACTCTGTGATTCTACAGTTCACTGCCATCCAGTGGGTTCTTGGCCAGAGAACAAATTAGACACCCTTGCTGGAAACAAGAGATCTGATCAGGTATGAACCTATGTTGTTGCAGTACACACAGCCTCAGGTAGCTGCTCCAAGAATTCTGACCTAATACTTCAGTCGAGTAAAGTTATTCCACAGAAAAGATGGCATCAACAGAGGGATGCGAGACCAGACAAGAACTGAACTCTGTGCTCCTGGTCCAGCCCAGTTTGCTCCCAGCTGTTCACAGCTTTCCAGAGTTAGATTTCAACAAACTCAAAGGTTTAGGCACATTTGGATATCAGTTTTCAATCAAATGCCATCTTCAGCTTAAAAGAAACATCACCCTTGCTCTAGAATAGAGACCACTGTCATAGAATCCTGGAGTGGTTTGGGTGGGCAGGGACCTCAAAGCCTACCCAGTCGCATCCCCTGCCATGGGCAGGGACACCTCCCCCTGGATCAGGGGGCTCAAAGCCCCATCCAGCCTGGCCTTGAACACCTCCAGGGGTGGGGCAGCCATGTCTTCACCCAGAGAAGAGGTTTAAACACTTGCAAAGATTTAGGGCACCACAGTTGTTAAAAGCTGTTTAGCTGTTTTCTCTCTTTGCAGTTAAACTTCCCACAGGAAATGCTCTGTTTCACAGATGAACAGCCTATGCTATTTCTTATCTACTTTAAAAATGAAATAAAATCCTGATGAAGCAAAGGAAAAACCCAGACCCCACAGCAACGCAAACCCAATCCTTTGCAATTCCAAACCATGCCAGATATTCCCCTGTCAACTTGTTCCCAGCAGTCTGACCCCTCGTAACCGTATGTGACTGGTTCCTGTCCAATCCCAAGCAGACTGCTTCCTCCTGAGCACTGCTCTTTCAGCGGGGCTGAGAGGGCAATGCTCTCCAGTAGAGCCTTATGACAAGTCCTGCATCCTTTTCCTCCCTTGCAAATGTCTCCGAGTAGACCCTCTATGTACTTCAGCCAAGCGTTGTGCTTGTCCTGCTAAGGCGTATTCTGTGTCCACAGAGAGGACCCACTGATGCCAGCGGATGTCAGAGCAGACTTACGTGCTGTCACCTTTAAGGGGAGTTCCATATTCAGTGCACAGCAGCCACTTCCTTTGGGAGACTCCTGACCCCAGACAGAATTCCCCCTGCCTCCATGCCCCAGCCTGCAGAATGAGCCACTGTCATTAAAACAAACACTCCAGTGCTGCGCTGCTCATTACCCCCGGGCTTTTGTCCCTGTATTCATGGGAAGGAGTACCTTGGCCATGAAGCAGTCACTTCAGCGCTCCTCGCTCAATGGGGCCTGATTTATATGTGCGGAGCCTGCCTGGCTGGCCGCTCTCTTCAGCTGAACTCGGCACACTGGAAGAAGTATTCTAGCTGAAACAAGACACAGAGAGTGTCAGGATCAGGCCACAAAGACTTCAATAAAGGCAACAAGCACATAATAAAGCCGCATGACAACTGATCATTACAAAAGGCTGTCCCTGCAATCAGAGTGATGTATTGCGAGTGTTCTCATTGCCGCTCTCCCTGCTTTATCCAAACCCAGTCATCCCTCCAGCGCAGAGGATTCCTCAGTTCTGCTGTCGTTCCCTCCATCTCCACAGCATTGACCACGGGCTGACAGGGCCTGGCAGTGATGCCCAGCAGCCTCTGCAGGGGCACTTCTGCACCAAACCTGCCTCTCCTCACCCTGCTCTGAAGCCAGGGAGGATCACAGAGAGACACTGGCACTTGCAGTACCTCACAGTGTGGGAACAGCTTAGAGATCAAAAGTACATGAAACCCCTGGATTAAGCCAATAATTTTATTCTCTTTCTTTTAAGGACAACCCTGTTCTCAGGTGGGAACAACAGCATTGCTCAGCAGCTGAAAACCTAAAACCCTATGTGTAACCTCATCCCAATTCCGTAAGAGCTATCAGGCTGCCCAGAGTAGCAACACCAGGTAACCCAGAGAGGGGAGGTGAGAGAGGGGTTCCAGCATCTACACCACTGCAGTAAGAGAGAGGAAATCCATAGACAGCAAATCAGGTTAGTTCCGAAGGGACAGTGATATTTACCCTAGCATGAGCAGGTATTTTATGCAGTCTCAGCATAATTTAACTGACCCTGAGCCAAAACTAGCCCTGCTGTCCAACAAGTCACAGTCCTCATTTTGAGACCAGTCAGGCTGTGTCCCCAGAGAGTTCTATAAAGGAACATATCACGGGTTGGCGGTCTGAATCCCACCTTGTGATTTATGGAAAGGGAGCATTGTCCGAGTTGCCCCAGAGGCCACTGCACTTTTACAGCGAGGAGGGGCAAGGGGGAGGAGAGGAGCGCTGGACACACACACAAAAAGGGCAATAAATATGACATGCTTGTGCTGTTTGAGGGAAGGCAGCCTGAACCCCAACACCTGCTGGATGTAATGGACTCTGAAGTGTTGTTTCAGAATTAATCAAGTCATTTAAAATCATAGCTGTAGTCTCCATTCACTACTCCTGTACATAAACGCGCTGATCCCGATACTAATCCATGTCGGGTGACTTGAGCAATATATCATCATAATTGCCATTTTAGGGCTGCAAATTGGAGCTAAAATAACCAGATGCAAAAGAGATGGCCATATCATACTCTCAAGATGGATCTTCAAAGTTCAAGGAGAGTTCAAGCATGGAAGAGGCAATAGAGAGGGGTCAAGTGTAAGGAGATTGTTCATGTTCAAGAGGAATTAACTTTACAAATATATTGTTTCTGAGGTGGTAATTGTACCGTCTTACAGCTATTCAATACCTCATTTAATCTTTGCATTCTTCTCAGCCATTAGAGGCACTGTTCCTCATTGAAATAAATTTTATTTTGACAAAATATTCTGGTTTAGAACTGTAAATAACTCCCCCAAGATATTTTACTTTATAAGAAAATTCTCTCTGAAACCACACAGCCCAGAACCAGATCTGAGATCTTCAAACTACGGGCTCAGGATCCCTGCACAGGCCAAGACTACCGAGACTGTTGCCTCATTTTATTGTCAGGGACATAGGAATTCAGACAATTAACAAATACAGAGCTTGAGAGCTCATCAAAAAGAGTGTTAGGAGCACTGTTCTCATTAAAATAATACGGTCTATCTGCAGGCCTGATCTGGGAGCTTCAAAGTGTCCGAGCACTTCAGCTACCATGAGTTTTAAGGTTACCAACACAGAAAATGCCTCTTAGCAGTCCAGGTTATTGTTTTCCATAAAACTGGACAAACAGAAGTTACATAAAGAGAAAAGTCAGTTGTTCTCTGCAGAAATCAAGCAGCAGACAGGCAGTATTCAAGGGTGGGACTGTAATAACGGTGACTGCTCAGTTCTGCTGAGTCTTCCACAGTACCTGCCATCAGAAAAGAGCAGTCCTAACATGTCTGCAGTCCTGTAAGATCAAAACAAAAGGCTGTAGGGCAAATGCACAAGGAAGTTTTAAGCTGCTTATCAGCACTAGTGTAAAAAATGTCTTTATCTGGTAGGCTTCTCTTTTTAAGAAGTGTGATGAGCCCGTTAATTGTGTGCTCCTTTTCACAGCTTCAAATTGCACCATTAAAGTATGATTCCAGCTTATTGTTAGACTACCACCAGACCTAGGAATTCCTGTTGGCATCTAATAAGTCATCTGCACAGCAGAGAGCAACCCCACCTGCCATTGTTTCTATGAGGCTGGGTCGCAAGAGTCTCTACTGTGAAGCTGTGATTGAAACTTGCTCTGGGTACAACTGCCGCAGACAAAGGGACAGCTTTTGAACCGGCGTAAATCAGCACAGCACCATTGTCCTTTGGGGAGCTATGCTAATTCCTCTTGATTAGGATCTGGTGACCTGAGCACCTCCAAACAATGCTGTTACAGACAGCTAATGTGCTACGGGTTACTTGATAATTTCTGCAGCATAATTGGCCGACATGGAAAGGATAGAAACGATTGAAGTTCATAACTAATTGCAACCATTACCAAGACAGCATTATTTATGATGAAGTGCATGTAGGAGGCCTGATTCTGATTTCACTCACATCTCATTGCAGTTTTTGACAGGTAGCTGGTGATGTTCCCTGTGTGCCCAGCTCCTGGAAGAGGCCAGCCCTCATGGATACAGTTGCATTTTCAGCATATGAAGTTCAACATCATGCTGAGAACATCAGGAAAGTAAGGTCTTCGGTGCTTGAGCTCTAGGCTGAGTGGAGAGAAGTCTGCGCTTCATTTGTTCTTTGATTTCCCCACAGAACTCAACTACCCCCACACCCTGGTGCTTCAGGCAGCCTGGTGCCTTGTCTGTCTCTTGCTTCCCGTATTTGTGTGGCTGTTGGGTTGGATGGGACTACGGCAGCCTTGTTTGACAGGCTCAGCACCAGTATTACCCATGTTTCAAATACTCATGTGGTGCTTTATATGGAACCAGGACAGAGCAGACAAGATTCTCCGAAATCTTATATCGCATTTACAGTCCAAAATTAATGGCTTGAACTTCTCTTCTGCAGGTCTGACCACTGAGGCTTGAGGGGAGATTTTTGGGAGCTGGCTTCTCTTGGAGGTCTGCTTTCAACTGTGGATGCTCAGCTTAGAAAACCAGCTGGCGGGAAAAGGACCCACAGCAGTGTTACTGGAGTAACTTTGGAACTTCCTAAACAGGGAGAAAAATCAGTGAATTCAGCTTGTCCTCCCCTAACATAGAAACAAACACACAAATAGCTATAACCATGGACATAAATAAATGCATGAAAATCAGGTCTTGCAAGACGTTCCGTGGTTGGATGCTCTCATCATGTTCGATACAGCCAAGCCAGAGCCTAGAATCTCTTGCGCAGAATGAATAGTTCCGTATCTTTATTTTCCCCAAAAGCCCTTGTCTAAAAACAATCATCTGCAAATTGTAATTTTTCTTCACCTTTCATAAATACCAGCAATAGTGCAGCCCGCTTGCTCTCCCCCTCTCTTCTTTTTATTCAGGATATCAGGCAGATAAGAGTTATCAGTAAAGGTCATCCTCAATTTCTGTACAGAAATGATCTGTCTCCGGTATGTAATAAACATTTATCCATGCCTTTATTAGCTATATTGGATCTGACAGTTCTGTTAAACCATTTTCTTTCATTTTGCTAGGTCATGACGGTTAATGCTGCTAAAAAATCTCATCACTGCTTTTGAGCACTGTATTGTCTTCTCGGTATTATCAGGATTTTGTAAAGGTAAGCACTGGCTGGAATGACCTATTAAAGTTACAGCCCGTTGAGCTCCCGGCTTTTTTCTCACCACAATAAAAAAGGGAAGGAGTGCAAAGCATAAATTCTACTTTCGGGGTTATATTTAGTTGCGCAGTTGACATTTAGTAGAGCAGTTGCTTCAAGCCCACTTTGCATTGGTTTCACTCCATCTTTTTTACATCCTTGAGTTTTTGAAATGGTGTTGGAAGCCACACCATGGCAAATGGGCCCAATTAGTGGGACCAGGAGGTGATGTCCTGGTTAACCCCTACCATGCCAGCAGCACGCCAGGCATCTGCTCTGGATTTTAAAACGATCCTCATGATTCATGAAGCAGATTGAGAGGCCTTTAAAGCATTTTCATGCCCTCTCACATGCTCGTGGCAGAGCAGCAGGCATTCCAAACCCCAGCACTGGAAGACACTCACAAAGCCGGGCGTCGATGTCACACTTGTTGCAGATCTCATCTACCTCCACCAAAGGTCTGTTCCAACTACCAGGACAGATTTTCTTTCACCTTAACACAAATGAGCTGCATTTACACCCAGGGTGCCTTTCCTCACCCCCTGCCCAATGTTCTCCGAGGATGCTTACACCAAATTCAGCACTATAGGCTCTAATTACATGAAATCTTTTCAAATTCGCTGTTGTCCAGCGTTACTTCAGGGGCGGAGGAGGTTAAATCAAACAGAAAGCCCTTTGTAAGCCTTCTCGGGCTCCTCTTGCCATGCACCACAGTGCCATGACTCTGCAGTAAGATCAGCCATCAGAATTTTCACTTCTACGGGATCAAATCCGACCCAACAGACCAAACTGTTTCCCAATTTGCTCCTGTCATGGGTACAAAGTGCCAATTCGACGTGGTCTTGTGTCCTTTGTCAGCACACAGTCACTGCAGCTCAGAGGTCCAGTGGGTGCTGCACCATCACACCACCACACTGTGCTGCTTATGTGAAGCCAACCATGCTCTCCTACCTGTGGTCAATACATACCTATCACCAGGACCCTGAGCCAGAGACCCACTGCCCCATAGGGCAGCCATGGGCAAATCCAGCCCATGAACCAAATCCAGCCTCTGTCCATCCCACAGATTCTGCCCTTACAAGTCAGGAAAGACTGCTCACACAGCAAACACAAGAGTACTGTCCACAAACCACTCTCCAGGACCCAGCTGTAGCTTCACTGACTGCCAAAGGCAAACGGGGATGGACCAATGTGGCAATTCACCAGAACAACAAGGAATATGTTCTCCCAGTCTCCACAACAAGCGCATCAAAAAGACAAACCTCTCTGAGTGCTTCTCCATATGGTCTCCATCTCCCTGTGCCCCACAAGTCTGTGTTCACCACGGTCCGTGTGACCTGCAGCAGAAGAGGTCCCACCTTCTCCATAAAAATGGTCACCTTGCACACATAGAGGCTTGCATCCCTGCTGCCAGGACACTGGTAGGTCCCAGGGAAACACAGGAATTACTTACCCTGCCTTTCTGTGTGCCAGAAATCCCACAACTTTCAACAAAGGAAGATCAAGGGTGGTAACCCCGATGCCCCAGCTAACGGTACCCACGTTTGGAGACAGAGGCCTCTTCCTTGTCTCTCAGTGGCCACCCAGTATAAGTATCTCCCCATAATAATTCATGAACAAGCTTCAAACAGGGCAGGCTTGGCCGTAGAGGTTGGCTCAGACATGATTATCCTTTTCCCCAGCCAAAGTTAGGAGTGCAGACAATAGATGCACAGACCAATAGCTGCACTCTGACCTTGATGTTTCAGACCACCAGGCTGTTAAACAAGAGGCAGGACCCCTGTGGTCATGGGAATCTCCAGCATGTGGCTAAAATGGTAACGCTATATTTATTGGCGAGCTTTGCCTAAGCTTTTACATATTTCTCAGGTGCACATCTACCTGCGAAATGCTATGCGCTTTGTATATGCAGAGGAATGTGCGGAAGAAGAAGAGAGAACTCCTCCTAAGAGCTTTGAAGTGACCAGGTAGCGGCAGATCCCACCTGCAGTTTTTCATGTTATCGCCCTGGCTCCTTTAGTTTGGTTGATAAACAAAAATTCACTACTGAGCCTTAGCACACCATGAACAGGTGAATCTGTGCCCTGTAAACACAGCAGTTTTGGCCCTGGGCTCCATTTCTCAAGTATTCTGCTTAAAAACAGCCAAGCGGTTTCTGATGGCTGGGAGACTCATTCGCTGATTGCCATGCTACAGAGAATTCACCTGAAGCAGCCAGCTTTGCCAGGCTTAGCTCACCCTGTGTGCAGTTCCTGCTCAGAACAGGACTCAGTGGATACAGAACAACTTGATTGTAAAGGGCCGGTCTTCCAGGAAGATGGAAGGCCTGACATCTGACTTGTCTATGAGCTAGCAGATTGGTGCAAAGAAGTGAGAATGTCCATTAAAATCACCTAATTGACCAATTTACCAAGTTATTTCTCCTTAAAATGAGATATTTAATATATTCTGCTATATGCTGATGCATTTTTAGTAGTGGAGAACAAATACAGTCCTATAAAATCCAATCGATGTCAGACAATGCGTCTGGTAGTTAACGATTACAATATGCGGCACTTCAAACACACCAAGGCGATGGCATTCACCTGATTTGCCTTCCCTATTTTTTCCTAAGCAGGTTGGCAAAAGTGGAAAACCAGATGCTTTACAACCAAGTTTAACACAACCCTGAGATAAATCACACGCAAAAGTTAGAAGCCTGACTCAGTTTAACAGTTAAATCATTTATTCCTAGGCTGAAAAAAAAACAACCCTGCCCTAAAGTCATGATCAGCATGATCCTGTTTGAAGCCCCGCAAAATGTTCCAGGGACAGCCCTTGTGATTTGGCCAAAAGGAAACGTCGCTCTCAGCGGCACTGGAGCAAATGGAGACTCCCAATATGAGGATATTAAATTATTATGGCTTTTGCAACAGGGGGCATGATTGTTAGCTGCCCCCTCCCTCTGACAGCCAAGCCGCACTCCTCCCTGCCGTGAGCACTCACTGTCACACCTAATATTTGCATGCTTTGATAATAACAACATTGTCAAGATGATAGCAGGGAAGTTTCGATAGGAACTCAGTTTTGAAAAGCCAAGCTGTGCTTGGCCCCAGTCGCTTCTCCTAAGATGCCTTCAGAAAAGAAAACGAAGGCTTGCTCACGAGAAATTTGCTTTTCCTGTTTATTATTCCCCTCCCCAAAAGATGGAGAAGAAAGGAAAGCAGGGTTATTGGACAAGAGGAGGAAGAAAACCAATTCCTGCAGAAATTATTTTTACATGAGTTTAAACTTCTTTTTGTTCCCGACAGCATTTCAGTCAAATAATACTGCAAACAGCAGAGCAGGTCTTAAATCAAAGAATAATTACCTTTGTGAGCGTTATTGATTACACTGATCCAGCTGAAAGAGTCTGGGGGCTTTTCTCCCTCATCCACCTTTCTGCATGACACAACCATTCAGCAGCTCAAATGAGGTGAGGCATAATGTGATTTTGGGGAAGAATGGTACTATTGTTGCAGTCCAGAAAATCTATATTTCTTAGGGTTTGGGCAAACTTGCTCCTTTGTCCACACAAAATAATGGCTTCAAAAAAGAAAGGAACAAGAAAAAAGTCTGCTCCCTCTTCCCTTTTGCCCTTTATCCCTATTTCAGACTATGTCATCCTGAGTTATCAAGGCCAAACACTCATGAAAGAGCCCTGCAAGGGTAAACGTTGTGGGCCAAGCCCTTGTTGGACAAGAAGCCAAACCTCTCTCCTGTGTGTCAGGAGGGCTACCCAGCAACCCACAGAGCCCAATGGTTGCACTGTGGCCAGCGCTGGGCAGAGTTTGTGCATCTCTCCAGTGCTTTTGGCTCACTTTAACATCACTTTACACTTTAGTTAGCTTTATTTTGAAGTCATCTGAATCAAAGTATTTTTCCCAGTTGCCAAACAGTCCTCTCAAACTCAGAGACACAGAAATCAGATACTTGCTTCTGAGTTCAGAACCTTTCTTTGTATAAACGGAAAGTGCACTGAGATATGTTGGTCTGTAGTGACCTCAGCGCTGCAGCCCTGTTCACCCAACAGAGAGGGAGCGAGAATCAGAGCCAGAACCAGCCTTCCGCTAGGACCCTGAGCGATGAAAACCCACCTCAAGCCAGGCCACCCCCTCCTGTTGCCTGTGTCACCATTTCTGCAACTCAAACAGGTCTGTATAACTCTTTAGCATACCTAAATTCACAGAGTGCACTTCATGCAGTCTGAAACGGAGCTGATTGAATCCCAAGACACTTCAGGTCTCTTGTAATGAGCAGGAAGTGCTCATGATGGGATCTGTATTCTGACCCTCTGTAGGGAAGAGGAAAAGACCAACTTCAATGCTTGAGCCTGCCAGCAGAGATCCCTTCCCTAAGACTCTCAGAACTTCTTCCCTCCTGTGTAGTCGATCTGCTAGAGGGTAGAAGGGCCCTACAGAGGGACCTTGACAGGCTGGAGAGATGGGCTGATTCCAACAGCATGAGGATTAACAAGTCCAAGTGCCGGGTTCTACGCTTCGGACACAACAACCCCATGCAGAGCTACAGGCTGGGGACAGAGTGGCTGGAAAGCAGTCAGGCAGAAAGGGACTTGGGAGTGCTGGTGGACAGGAAACTCCACAGGAGTCAGCAGTGTGCCCAAGTGGCAAAGGCCAACGGCATCCTGGCCTGCATCAGGAACAGTGTGGTCAGCAGGACTAGAGAAGTTATCAGCCCCTTATACTCGGCACTGGTCAGGCCGCACCTCGAGCACTGTGTCCAGTTCTGGGCCCCTCAGTTTAAGAAAGATGTTGAGATGCTGGAGTGCGTCCAGAGGAGAGCAACGAGGATGGGGAAGGGGCTGGAGCACAAGCCCTATGAAGAGCGACTGAGGGAGCTGGGGTTGTTTAGCCTGGAGAAGAGGAGGCTCAGGGGAGACCTTATTGCTCTCTACAACTGCCTGAAAGGAGGCTGTAGTCAGGCAGGGGTTGGTCTCTTCTCTCAGGTGACCGGCAACAGAACAAGGGAACATGGTCTCAAGCTTCGCCAGGGGAGGTTTAGGCTTGACATTAGGAAGAAGTTCTTTACTGAGAGGGTCATTGGCCATTGGAATGCACTGCCCGGGGAGGTGGTGGAGTCATTGTCCCTGGAGGTGTTTAAAGAGAGATTGTGTAGGTGTTGGGTCATAGGTTGGACTCGATGATCTCAAAGGTCTTTTCCAACCTTATGATACTGTGACACTGTGTAGCAGAAAGCAGACCTCACAGGTCAAGCATTCATCTGCTCCACTCTTTGCCATGTGTTTCAACCCTCAAGCAGCTGATGGGGTGACCTACCAGGAAGGCTCTGGACACCACATGGCTTTATATTTTTCAGGCCCTTGTAGCCTGTCAGAGTCAGAAGCAGCCAGAATGCAGGCACAGAAACTTATCTGTTTTCACATGAAAACAGGGATTGTGCCTTTTCATTGATGTGTGCCCTGCAGAGTTATTTCTAAAGCAGGAGTGAAATGAGCATGAATTACCAACAACGTGCAGCACTGTCACTGACTCACATTTGCAATGCATTGCTCTCTGACAGGAACAAGCATCCAAGGTGCAGCACAAAACAAGAGCAAAGGCAGATAGAACTGCCTAGGCAGAGCTGCAGCCTCAGGCCAGACCCACTGGAGAGGCATTTCCTTGAGGGCAACAGATTCTCACAGCAGCCAGGGAGCTGTGAGGAAGTGGCAGTCTGGAAAAGAAATCAACAACCACAAGCAAAGGCATTAGCGAGCTTGATACTCCGAAGATAAATGAATACTAACTAAGAAAGGCAAGTCATACCCTCACTTCTGCCAGTACTGCCTTCTTCAGAGAGGTTTGAAGAGCAGTGCTAATAATCCATCATTTCCTCCTGCTGACCAATCCAGACAGTGGGATCCCACCACCATCTCCCCTGTTAGAAGACAAGACGACAGTGGAAATAGTTTTTAAATGCTTTCAAGTACACCCTACAATTCTATCAGGGTAGAAATGTAGAGACAGACATATATTCATGCAAACAATGTCTCAGCAGCACAGCCTCTCTACGCCACAGAGCATTGATCCCAGGCATGCCGTTAGCTGCACACTCACCTGCTTCTGCCTCGGTCACTTCCATGCTTCGGCCAGCGAACGACTCAGTGTGTGCCACACACAAAGCTATTTCTTTCTTTCATCTTGTGCCTAATTGCCTTTCGGCAACAAAAGAAATCAGAAGCATGTCCAAAGAGCGCATATTTGCAATAGCAACTGCTCCACTGCAGCAACAGCCTTTTCCACCTGGCCAAACTGAGGTACCACTCCAAAGGGTGGGGATTTAGGAGCTCATAAAGCCAATGCATAGCAGGTATTTATAAAAACGCATGCATACACTTATGTACAAACAATGTGTACATGCTGTGAATGGAAACGCGCATTCCAGAGGAGTAAGCTTACTTGCAATGGACAGTTAAGCACCCGATGGCAGACACCAACTAAAGGGAGATCTTTGTGGGCTGAAACAGTTGTTACTTCTGTATTATCCCTTCTCCTATTGTTTAGATGCTCTGGAGTTGCATGAGCATAAAAGGTAGCAGAAAAGCAGGTCTCTAATTCACTGTTAACATTTAACCTGTATATTTTGCCTAAATGGGGCTACCTGCTTTGCTGTTCTCCCTGCAGGTGAGAAAGCACTCAGCACATCCTTTACCATAGTACCAGTTCTTGGGCAGAAAATAAATTAAAGAAAGGACCAGTAGAATCTTCAGTGTCAACTGGGATCCCTGTCTCCCGCAGGGGCAAAGGAAAGAGCTGCATCCGCAGCCGGCACAGGAGGCGGCACCCACAGCTCAAGTCAAGACTGGAAACAGCTTGAACTCCCTGACAAATTTATTTCTCCTCCTGTCTCACCAGGCCTGCACTCCTGCGCTTCAGGTCTGAGCTCCTGATGTGCCACTCGCCCCCCCCTCTAGGAGCCAAGAAGTGGACATCACCGTGCCTTTCAGAAGGAGATCTGTCAGCAGAGCATGAAGAAGCAATCAAAGCGGCAGAAAGGAAGGAACAACCCCCATTTTTCAGTCCCAAATATAGGACTTACAGAGCACATAGGATGCGAGGACTTTCCTGGCTGTTTCCCCCTCGCATAAGCAAAGGAGCACACATTTTGCTGGGAGCTGCTCGGCCTGAAAGCCACCGTTACGACTCCTGCTCACAACCCAAGTTTCTCCTCCAGCTAGAGGATCTGTTCCTTTGAGAGGGGCAGCATGGGACAGAGGAGGAGAGGGGGAAGGGGGGAAAGCTTTTCTTTACACTTGTGCTGTTCTGAATGTGGACCATCTGTGCCCCCAGCTGGAGTGCTGGAGATGGTCTGGCACTTGAACCACACCATATTTACAGATCTAAACACAAATGGCTACTGCCTGATTGTTTCATGATTCATTAGTCAGACAAGCTCTCCTCTCCCGCCAGCACAGCTGTTACAGAGTAAACCTTTGTCACTTAATAGGCCTGATTATTACTTTCCATCAAAGGTATTGATCTGTGTCATCTCTACTTAAGGGAAAAGGGGAGAAGCGAAAAGGGGACCAAAATGTGTCGGGAAAACAAGAAAGGGGGGTGAAAAAAACACAAGGCAATGACATTTGTCTGGTAACTAGAAGCAGCGGTCAATACACTAAATCTCTCCTGGATGTACTGTATACATGTATTCATTTACCACGGTGACTAGGTTACTCATGGAGATGAAACATCTCACATGATGTGGCATTCCTTGCACTGCACCAGACTGCTGCAGTCACACAATATGGCCATGCATATAATTGGTCGGCCAAGTACACACTGTGAATTAACAAACAGTACCTCAAAAAATAGAAAGCAAAAAAATAGAAATCAATTAAGTCATGTGGCAGAAAGTAAAAATACAGGTTCATCTCTAAATGGCATGAGAGCAGACGAAGAGATTGGTAGTAAGGCTTTAGAGAATCTTCCCAGGGTTAAGCCCTCATCCACCCAGTGGTGCTACCCCAGTTTACACCAGTCGAGGCGCTGGCCCTTTTTGTTTAGCAAAGGAGCTGGGAATAGGATGCGGTCTGTGACACAATTGTGATGCAGTGTATTTACCACAGCTTGAGAGCTTCTCCTTGCTCCAGCAGCTGCCTGACAAGCTGCCATTGCAGCAACTGCAGCGTTATTGCAAATTCACTCGTTCCATTGGTGAGATGAGGTTTGCAGCATCCAGATTGAGAGTTTCATGGCCTCTCTGACTCACAACATTGTTAGCAGTAGCGTTATTGCTTCTCTGCTTTATCTAAGGACCTAGGACCCACCGTTCCGGTGACCAGGGGACAGTTCAGAGCCACCTATATGGCTCTGGTGTCCAACTGTGGCAGTGGGGAGCGAGCTCTCTAAGAAAGACGGTTTCTCTATTTCCATTTTCCTTGCATTTCAGGGATCATCTCTCCTGAAGCCAAACTCTAAAGCCCTTGTCCAGTGCTCTTACAGACTAAACAGCAGCGAAGGTCTGGGAAAGGACAGGAAAGAAGCCACAGCAGAGACCGCTTGGCTTGTGCCCATGGCAGCACAACAGCATCACTGCTTAGGCTACTGGAACTAAAGAGGAATAAAATCCCTAAGTGCATCTTCAGAGCTAAACAGGACAGAAGACTGGTATGAATATTTTAAGTGCTGCATTCAGTTCAGTTTCAGTAACAACCCCAAAATTACTGCTGCTGCTCAGGTCTCCCAGAACACGTTCTTTCTGGGCAAAACCCACTCCTCCTGCTCCACGTCTAAATAGCTTTGAGATGGGATAAGGAATCATCCTTTTAGCCCTTTTGGACCAGAGAGTCCAGAACTCAAACTCATTTCTACCCAGTACAGAAAGTCCTTGGTGATATCAGCACCTGCAGCGTATTCCAGGTGGAGAGCAAGGTCTAACACCAAACAAGCTCTGACAGGATGGGACAATGTTCCATATGGGAACAGAACAACTGACACATAGGCCACTGGTAAACACTTAAAGGAGATCCTGTTTTTCCTCGTGCTGTTGGTTTGCTGTGCAGTTCTGCAAGGATCGCCTCAATCTTTCCCACCTTCCAACAACCCCCTTTTCCCCCCACCAACACCTCTCAGGAGCAGTCTATAAATAGAAGCAGCTTTTCCTCAAACCACGACTTGTGTTTGTCAAAGTAGAGAGGTCAGTAAGATGTTACACAGGGAATACCAGACATTTAAGTTAAAGCACTGTTCAGAATGAAGCAGGAAGAGCAGGAACCTAAACCAGCTCAAAGCACTTTGGTTTCACCGGAGGAGCCATACCTGCTGTGTCCAGCTGAGGTTTGCAGAGTGCAATGACAGATGCCAGCCCAGCGCAGCAGCAGACAGGCAAGCGACCAATGCTCTCATGAGAATCACACAGGCACATGACGTGGAATACTCTTTTACTCTCCAGCTTCCACTCAAAGCTCTGGAACAGACCATAACACACATGCTTTTCTGACTGCATCCCTAAGGAAACCTGGCCCTTCCACTCTCGTATTCCTCCAGTCCACTGAAATCCCATTCCTACTCACTCACTTCCACATCCCGAGGCATATATGTTTTTGCCAGATGGAAAGAAAAATCAGACACCAAGTGAGAGTTGTGGCACACACAATCCATGGGGAAGTGTTGCTTGGCAATACTGCGTGTGCTCATCTCCCCGCCAAGGGCCCGGCACTGTCGCTGTGCTAGGAAATCAGCCATTCAGCTAACAGGCAAAGCAGCGGCCACAGAAGACAGAGAAGCAGAAGGGAGCCGTCAAACCCAAGAAACAAGCTTGCTCTCTTCTCCTCCTGCACTACAATTAACTAGCATGGGGGGTAGGGGTGGCTGTGGGAAGCAAGGAACCAGAGGGATGCTGTATATTTTAATTTAAGCCATTTATCTTTCTAATGCATCAAGGAAGTAAACTGTTTAGTCGGTGGTTAAAGAGGGACCAAACCCAACATACTGAGGTGTTATCTTAGAGCTTAAGTTACAAGCAAGAACCTTCCCATTTATGAGCTGTCTCGGAATGGCAAAAGGTGACATTTTGTCCCTGAATCATTTAGAAGCAGGCTGAGTAATCCAGTCAGGAACAGGCTGTTAGGAACCATCCTGCAGCAGGCTGGTCTTTGCCACTGTTGGTGCTTCACTTTCTTCCCCTGGAGAAAATGTTTGATCCTGGTAGTTGGTGACAAGACTGGACACAATAAAAGAAGAAAAAAATGCACTCAAGTAGCCCTCAAATGAAATTTTAACTTTTCAAAACCTGTCCTTTCTGGGAACTTGCTGAGTAGGGTTTTATTATTGGTTCACAGAAATGAAATGTCCTTGGGATGGAGATGCTGGTCACCAGCTGCACTGACCTTTGTAACAAGGTGCTGCTTAGACACATCAGTCTTATTTTTCTTCTTATTCTCACTGATGCAAATCTGGAGCAATTGTGCTTGAGCCCAACATCATAGCTGCTCCCAGTTTAGCCCAGTGACACCCTAGGCAGACAGCATTACCAGCACATCTCTTCAATGTCACAGCAGAACCCAGCTAGAACCCTTTTTCCTGTGATACATCCCAGAACCTGCCCCAGCACCCAGAGTTAGGCATCTCTTCCTAAGCCAACGGGCACTAATGGACTGAGAGGATTTCCCACCTACTTCCCCCACTGAGTTCCTCCCTTCCCCTGCTGTTTAGAATAAACCCCTTCAACAGCCTGACAGGCATAGCAGGCCTGGAGCACCGATGGCATGAGCTGCCTTCACACCATGGCTCTGACTTTGCTGAGAGAAAGACTCTCAGCTGCATTATTTTTCTCTCACTTGTGCATCTGCTGTTGTGCTTAAAACAAAGCTGAATTAATTCACGCCTACAAAAAGCAGAGGTGTAACCAGTCAGTTCTGATGGTGTCAACTGACAGAGCTCCGCTGAATCCGAAGGACCTTCTTTGCCCAGGCGTTTCCTGGTGGGAAGAGCTTCCCTTAGAGAAACAGCACAACACTGGCAGCATCACTGAACCCTTGTGAGCCATCACCTGCAGTTCAGAAAGGGCTGTGGGGACACCCTGGCAGAGCTCTCCAAAGTTACCAACTAGAGAATGATTCTGCCGGCCGCAGGGTAAGGCAGGGCAGGCACAGGCCCTCTCTCACACAGGCCTGGGGCAGTAGAAGTGTTTCTTGATTCTGGGTTGCAGCATGAAGAAAGGGGCCACCCATTCTCAGCTCACCTCAGGCCACAGATGCCTTCATGCCAGATCCGAATGAGAGCGATTGCCATAAAATTCCTTGTGGCTAGTGTTGAGAGAGTACTTCCCTCTACACTAGGCACTTAATGCTCAGCTCAGCAGGGTGCTGGGCCACCTCATTTAAACTACAGATCACCTAAAAGGTTGGACCAGATGATCCCCGAGGTCCCTTCTAACCTGTTGTTCTATGATTCTACGATTAACGCAGAAGCAAAGAGTTCTTATGTCACATTCCGATTTTGGCTGCGGCACCAGGATGCCGAAGCTGCAGCTGCATCTAACCAAGTCCATCTGCAGATTTTCCATATCAATCTCTCAGCTGCAGCCAGTACAAATTGCAGCAGCCCTGTGTCAGTTCCCTCACGAAGTCCTGCGCTGCCAATTGCACAGTGTTGTCAAGTGAAGACATCTTCCCTGGTAGGGGAGGCAGGAAAGGAGAAAAGAAAAAAAAGGGAAAGCTTCAGGTCAAACAATTGATTACAGCTTTGAATTACAGGGGTCTATTGATTTTTCATTAAACACCATGTACTGCTGTAAAGCGGAAAAAAAGTAATTCATTGATCAGAGCTGTGGGCCATGTTCACTTATTGGCTTCCTGCCACATCCCATTATTCCCAGTTCTAAATGTATATTGAAGTCAGTTCATCCTAATCATTGCCTCCTGTCATCAGAAATGTCTCTCAGTAAGTATTAGTTTAATCACCCCTTTCTTGCAATGGTAATGAGTGATAATATCCAGCATTATGGCAGATTCATGAATACTGCTCATTGTATTACAGTGCAGCATTTCGCAATGCTACAGTTAAAGGTCTGTCAGCATTTCCATTACAAAGCCCCTAGGTCTTGGACTTTATAAATCACTCCTAAAAACTTGCTGCTGGCAGGAGAGCAGAGCGGAGGGCATCTGGGTTCTGGAGAGAATACTGTTGGATCTGCTCTCTGCAAAATCTTCCTGGCTACAGCCAAACGACTGCTGGAAAGGGGAGGAAAAAGGGGGAAGAAAGAAGTGGAACTTCCCCAGCTCAAGCTGCTTTTTCCAATTGATTAAAACGTCACCATTTCAAAAACAGGATGATCTCGCTGTTACATTGGATGGCAATGCCAGAGACAGGCGGTCTCTTCCCAAAGCTGACACTCAGACAGCACTTCCACACCACCTTGCTGACAGTGACGCTTCTGGTTTAAGAAAGTCTCATCTGAAACCTTTTGCCCTTCGCAGGATGCTTTGTTCTGTGTGGCCTGCTGGCTACTATGCTGGGTCACCTGCGTTTTGAGAACACTGCTTGCAGCAGGGCCAAGCACTGAAATCCTCAGGTAAATAGTTTGCATCTCATGCCAGAATCCAGCCTGGAGGGTTAAAGGGAAACTGGTCACCTTTGGGGTTTATATCCACACCTACTGGAACCCTTCTGTTTCCAGGGACAAGCCAGAAAGTTGTCACTGGAACTCCACACCCTAAAATGGACAGCAGGCTCCAGCCCATGACTTTCAAAACTTCGAGTTGACTAAGATTTGTGGAGGTAAAAAGGTGCCTTCACATTATCATGGAGCAAGTGGAAGCAAGCAGACATTGCAGCATCCAAACTGGTGCTACAACGCAGAAGATAAACAAACAAAGCCAACAGGAATCTAGTCCCACCTGCTTCCACCAGCACAGAATGGAATATATAACGGTGGCCATAAAATCTGTTTCTATAAAAACACCCAGGAGATCATCTTTGTTAAATGCTTCCTTCTGCACTACAAAAACCCAAAACAGCCAAAAGAAGTTATGACTCAAAAGGAGTCCAAGAGAACAGGAAGCAAGAAGGAATATCAAGTGGCCATACGTTCTCAGGCTGCTTGAGGACTTCTTTACACTGTTCAGCTTTGTCCTAGTTTTCCAGATGCCAGAAGCGTCCCTGATACTCCTGAGCATTTACTTCAAATCCACACTGGCTGTCTGACATCGGATCTCTGGAAGGACGTGTTCTGTAGGGAGCCCACACTAGATAACACAACAAACACCACACACGCACATGTGCGCAGGGTAAGAAATGTAAGGCAAATTAATTTACTCCAGGATGTGAAAGCATTTGGAGAAGAAAGATTCATTATAGGAGAAAACAAGGAAACAAAACAGATGAGTACCAGGCCATAATGCAGCCTCAGGCTAACTAGGTGGAATTAATGCCAGACAGACCCTCTTCCAGCATCCACACCCTGATGATGGTGTCAATAAAGGCTTTTATCTGCCTCTGTGTAGGGACGCTCCCAGCCACTGAGTTCTGTCTCACACTCAGACAGTGCTGGAAGAACTTACAGACAGCTCAGCTCAGCTCCCCGCAAAAAAGTCTACCGTCACACACAAGCCAAGTTTTGCCTGTGTGCTGCTCATTTTCATTGTTTAGTCCAGAGATGCCAGTGCTGCCCTTCCCATCAGCATTTCCCTCACGACCACATCCATCACCAACATTCACAGGTGAGAATAAAAGGATCGCAACAGGAGTATCCAGTGTTCCCCCTGCCCCAGGTAAGGGGCTCTCAGGGATGGACTCAAACGGGACAGGCAGAGCAGAGCAGAAAGGACTGAGGAGTAGCACGTCACCCACTCAAGGACAGAAGGACTCCTGTGGAGGAAAACATCTTCAGGAGACAGCCAAGGGAGTGTTTTTGTTCAGCAGGGGTCTTCCAGCAATCCAGCCCTGCTGGAACGCTATTTCCAGCTACAGGCAGAAAAACAATTCTTCATTTACTTACCCATGTTTTCTTGCATGAAGTGTCTTTTGCAATGCGTTCTGATACATTGTTACTCCCTGAAGCCAACCTCCTCCTGAAGCCCATCACACTTTGTTGTGAAGAAGATGAAGCCTGCTAATTCCTGCCTTTGTGTCCAGAGCCTGTACTTGAGAGGTCAAGTGGGGCTCAGACTGACCATCTGGACAGAAAAGAAACAGCAGATCGTAAACTCGCTTTTGTACAATGGGGCTCTGCAGAGATGGAAAGAGTGGTCCTACACACGATGCAGCAGAGGCAGTGGCCACTGTAAGTAAATTGCTAATGAGTGGGTTATAGTGAGTGGCAATACGATAGAGGACGACTGCAAGGCTGGCAGTAATCAGCCTCAAGGCATCAGGCAAAGCCCAGAGGGAGCTCTCGATTTTCAGAGGATGGTGGGAGGATAAATAACTCTTTTCCTTACCAGACACGTGCACAAAAGAGCAGCTTATCCGTGTCAGGTAGTTATATGGCTCCTATTATCAAGGAAGCACTTGGCAGTGTTTGCTGTGTTTATCGTCCCAACACCCTGATGAGGGAGGAGAACATGAGTCTCGCAGACAGAAGCAGGTTTGCCTGGGTACATGTCCGAGTATGGCAGGGAAAACAGTGCTTCTTTTTGAAGTCAAGGAGAGTAAGACCCAAACTGTCAAAGACACCTCAGCCTCTGTATCCCACAGAAAATCACCGGGAAGTCAATGTGCAAATCTGAGGCTGACCTAAGTGGCAAACCCCTGCTCAAAGGAGCCTGCAGCATGGCAGGAGACTTCTCTCCAGTGTTCTCAGAGAGATTTCCCTTTCATTCCTGCTGTGACAAATGCACCCACCACGGACAGGAGCATCCTGCATTCGCATGGCATTGACCTAGCCTCACAAAAAGTGAGAGAGATATCAAAGCTGTTACTTTGGCTCCCTGAGCATTTCCCTTCCCTCAGAAAACCCTGTGCCTGAAGCAGCCAGGTCATTTAAAATGGATTGCTTGGTGCTATTAAACCTACACCCTAGGAACGAAGCCCGTACTGGCAATACCTGCTTTTCCCTCTAATGCTCTTACCCTGTGCCAAATGAACAGCGTTGATGTCACATCATTTGCAAAGGACGGAAATCTTCTGCAGAGCTGCAACAAACAGCCCTTCTCCCATGCCAGTACGGAGAACACATCTTGGGGTAATAAAGCCTTCATTTCATGCTTCAGCACACCTGATCTAAGGCTTGGATTCAACAGTGTATTCAACGACAGCTTGGATTCAAAAACTGCTCCCATCTAGCTACGCCATAAATGCCCCCATATTTAATTCACATTTTTAACTTTTAGCCTGATTTTCATGGGAAAAAGGAAACTAAAACCATTCAGAGACTCTGTACCTCCTACTTCTCTGGTAGCTTTTGTACATACTACTCTACTGGTAGCTTTTGTACATACTACTGTACTGTGACCAAGCCTGAAAGAGCATTGACACTCTTTAAGACAGTTAAGCACCTGCAAGAGTCATGAAATAGGCGGCCGATTGGAGAAAATTTACTTCCACAGCAATTTATGCCACATCTTCAGAGCTGACCCCTTCCCTGACTCTCTCACGCTGGCTGTTTCTTGCCGAGTGTCTCGTCATTAGTCCATGCAATTCGTCTATTGCAGTCTAAGAGGATGCAGAGCACTGTGAAATATGTGTGTGCTTGTCAAAAGCAGAGCCTAAATAGTTAGAGCGCTGTAAATACAAAGTAAACAGCTGCTGTACCTTACAGTTCAAGGTAAGACAGAATAGCTGACGTAAATTGTACCAGCGTGCTATCAACATAAAACAACAGGGCACAATATATTGCTGCGAGCCCCAGGCACTTCACATCTGTCTTGACACCATCACAAGTTTGACACTCATCAGTTCAACAGATAAAATACAGCTTGCAAAGGGAGTCATTCTGGCCCTGCATCAGAGAGCTCATCCCTCCAGCAGGGTGGGAAGCCAGTACTCTCTGTTCAGGCAGCGTTAAAGGATTCAGGCAATGAAGCACAAGGGAAATGTGCTGATCTGTTCCACTGGAAAATACCTGTCAAGATAAGTCTCAGTCCAGCTGGGTGCGTGTGCTGACACATGACCTCAAGCACTTATTGGAAGAGAGCTGCTTGCAGTCTCAAAGCGATGCACATACTCAGGCTGTACCCACATACCAGAGCAAGCTAAAACAGCAGCTACCCGACACTGCCTTGCTGCAGTGTTTCAGACAGGCTTCCTGCCTGAGCCAGCCTGAGACCAGCCTTCACTTCACCACCTATGTCACCAGGCCCACTATCAACCCTGCTGATTTAAAAACATCACCTCCCTGCTCCTGCTTACTTCTGAACAGCACAAGGCTTGGTTGGATTACATATCATTTCAAAGTCAGCAAATACACACAGCCATCAAACGGGGTACAACGCTAACGGCTAATGTGACAATTGGACACTGAAAACGAGCAACACAGGCCATAGTCAATACCTGCTCTCCTGACCCAAGCCTTTTCTGATCTTATCATTGCTTGGAAAGGAAGATAAAAATAAGCTGCTCCTTATATAAAGTCTTGATTTTGTAACTGGGCTTTGACCTGACAGAAACTCTTGCCTTTGATCTTTTCCTCACTTTTAAACCCCAAAATGTTTCCCCCTTCCTGCTGTGACAGGGGTACTTGTGTGACTCTGTTGAGGTCATTGATGGTGTTGGCACGCCAAGCAAGAGATGTTGCTGGAAAAAGAAAGTGTTAGACAAATGTACATTCAGCTCCCTTTCCAACACATACCTGGGCAGAGCCTGTGTCTGTGAGCCAGGAAGGACTTCAGGATCCCTGGGGTCAGAAGGACCCAACAGCACTGCATGCTAAAGCTTCGGGGAACATCAGTCTAAACTGCCTGAAAGTATTCAGGTTATGTGTTAGCAGAGCACATCATCTCAAGAACATCAGCCATCATGCTAAAGCCTGGCAGAGAGCAGGTGGCTGAATCACAACCTGATATCACAAGAACTGGAGAACAGGTTGTGACTATGTTCACCACTTCTCCATATTGTCTCTGCAGTGGCACCATCTATTCTGGACACCACTAGCAGGGTTCTTGACCCTCGCAGTTAATGCCAGTTGCCTTAATCGGATTCAAACTTTCAGACACGGCCTCAGCCCTAGGGAACGAATGCAGCAGGAGCAGGGCCGAGCTAGGCACAGGAGGCATTTTTGTCTGTTAGTGAATATTATCACTGAATATTGCCAACCGTTGTAAAGCGTAGGAAAATGGCAGGTGAAGCTTTAGCCAGTTTAGATAATTCTGCAGGAAACTGATACATATGCAAGCACAGCAAGCTGCCTGGGAAACTGAGCATTTTGCCTTCGGTGTCAGATAAAACACAACACTTAAATTGCCTTTGGTCCAGCATTAAGTGTATTATTTAAGATACTTATATCCCCAGAAGATTGTTCCTGAATAAGTGCACAGATCTTATCCTCCTGGTTCAAAGTTTTAGCACAGGAGGGCAATGTTACGCTTGTGGCCTGAATGCAGAGCGACAATTTTCCCGTGACTGGAAACACTCCAGCTTTCTCCCTAAGTACCTGGGAGCGGAATGTGCCCATGTGGAGACATCTCCCAGCCCAGACGGTGATGTCAGCCACTTGTGATTTCTTCGGAATACACAGTTTCTCTTTTTAGCCACCCTGTGCTGCACTAGTTGTACTTGCACTGTCCTAGACCTGCTCACGCTCCTGCTGTTCCAGTGGGTGTAAACTCTTGTTTGTCTCTCTTTCTGCAATCCTTTCCTCCTCTCCTGTGTTGCTCTGCATTGTGTGGTCCTGCTGCAGATGTTTGTAAAGTGGTCGTGTCCCAGAGAAATGGAAAGGGTGACAAAATGGCATTGCTATGCCACAACAAAGCATGCCCAGACAGGGGTGGCCACAGCACCAGAAAGTCAGGGTAAAATTCAAGGGGCTGAGCTCTTCCAGTTACAATGCAGAGCTGCCATTTAGTTCATCATGTTTATTTAGGCATTAAAAGCAATTTTCCAAGCACATGTCTGTCACATTTAGACACAATGGGCTAGCCTGTAATTAGGAAGTATATGACCTCACCAGCTTTAATTGGGAGAAGCCTGCATCCAGCCCGTTTCCCAGCTGATGGAAGGCAACTGGCACTAGGAGGGAAGTTCAGTGTCAGCTGGTAGAACATGCACAATACCTGCTATAATGGCCTCCAATTCATCATCACCACCCTCCACCATCAGGACTTTGTCAATGGTTTTCTCATGCTTGCGTACCAACACTAGAGATTAGGAGACAGACACTGCATCATGGGGAATGATCACAGACCGGGGGACGGGGGGAAGGGAAGGAAAAAGCCCAGGAACAGCAATTTCTGCTTTGGCAAATGGAGCAGGGCAGGCACGGGGCCAAAGCTGGGGTTAGCCAAAGTGGCCATAACTCTGCTGACTCTATACCTGCCCACGTTAGGCCAGGATTCAGCCTACACTACCCACCAGGGTATGCTGTAGCTTAACTCAAAGGGAAAAAATATTTAAGACTGAAGCACTCCAGCAAAAGGCAATAACAAGGAAAAATCCATCTGTTGTAGGAAAATGCTGCAAAGAATTCCAAATTCTTTGCAGAAAGGACAATTCTGGCCTGGTTGAGAACCAACAGAGATATCTCCCTACCCCACTGCATGGCTCCTGGAAAGGCCACGTAGCTATGATCCGTCCCAGGCACTGATTCCCAGAGACAAATCGAGTTGTCAGTAGCTTCCAACACATATCATCACCCCCCCAAAGGGATCTATGCTCAGGCCCAAGGAGTTCTGCCAACTGTTTTTCGAAACAGGGAACAGCTATTGTGTATAAACTACGTAAAATTATAATTGCTTTTCTTTTTATCATGGCAGCAGCAGACCTGTCCCTCTGCTACAAGCAGCTTCTCTCTTCAGATGTAACACCACATCACCTGGAAAGAAACACACAAAGTTAAAATTCAGAATGTTGATGCCTTGGGAATTTCCAATATTTAAAAAAGGCATAAATATAAATAGTCAGATAGACAGAAAAATAGATCTATTGGTATTTTTTTACCTGGATTTGGGATAAAACATTCAGACCCCAGAACATTTTGTACAATGAAATACCTGATTCTACTTTTTAAGAAGTGTTGTAAACCATGAAATAAAGTAACAAACAAAATCATGTGGTGGATCTATGTCCAAGCTTTGCCTTTCACTCTTTTACTTGGGTTCAGACCCTTTGTCCTGGCCAGACCTTTGCTTTGACCATACCTGCACGGGATTTACTTTGGAGAAGGAATACTTCCAACATTATGAGGCCAGGGAAAACATTCAATGCCTTAGGGAGCCATTCCGACACTCCAGTCTCTTGCTATGCATAGTCTGGGCAGCCCTTCAGCATGACAGCAACACTCAGCTCCAACAGTCTGCAAGAGAGGGCAAATATTTCACAAAGGTATTTTTACTTCTGCTCAGGTGGGCATAAAAAAGGTTGGCACACATGAACCATTAGCACTGTTTCTTAAAGGGAACAAACTAATGGCCATAAGTGATGGGCATCTGCTGCTGAGCACCAAGTGACCCAGGAGAAGACGCTTGTGGTGACCTCCAGCACCCTGACAGAACAGGTTCACAGAGATCTGGGATAACAGCACTTTGTTGTTACCTGGGAGTACAGTGTGCAAATACGTGAGCTGGTAGAAGGAATCACTCACTTCCAATAGGACCATCCTGTAAAAGAACAGCTGCATTCCATGTACATTCCCACCTTTTTTTTCCCCTCTCTGTTGAACATGCCTAACTACTTGGACTTTGGTGGCTGATGTATTGTACTGGAGCACAGAAAATGTAAGTGAAGTGAGAAATATTCAGGCACAAGGAAATGCACCAGATAAGTAGGAACAAAGGACAAAGGCACCTGGCCCTCCCACATAACAGGTCTGACTCCTGATCTTAGCACAGTTAACAAGCTCTAACACCAATTAACCAGCCCCTTAAGAGACAGCCAAAGCATGCCCCGTGTTTCCTTCCATTCACAATTTGCTCCTTCATGTCTACACTGAAATAACCTGCCTCTCCACGTGGCTGTTGCTGATCACCGTCTGCTCTTGGCCTGCTTCAGTATTTCTCCAGCATCTCAGCTCATCAGGTTCATCCACAGGGTCTGTGTGCAAGGCCTGATGAAGAGGGAAAGCAAACTGTTTCCTACAGCACAAAGTGGTTCCTACAGCCTGATTTGTATTCAGAGCAGAGCTGGGGCAGAGCCCCAGCTTTCAGCCATGGCTTTAGGGTACAGAGCCAGGCCAATGAGGGAGAGAGAAGCTGCCTGCTTACTGCTTCCGGCACACATAAAACACGATTCCCAATAAAAAGGGGCTGGGGGATGGAATTAACAGGCATCAAATACTAGATTGATGGGTTAAATAAGTAACCAAACCCAAAATGCACAGATTAAACAGAGGCGGAGGGTTATCTCATCACTTGCATAAGAAAAAGGAAGCGGGCGCTGGGCCTCGAGGGGCCTCCAGCACAATCAATCCCCCTCGCTGTTTCTTCTGTGCAAGCCCGCAGACATGGCACGCTGCTCTCCGGAAGCTGCTTCGTGCTGCCACTGCTCTGACCCTGAGGCATCGCGGGTGAAATCTGCCAGCGCCAGAGCCAGTTGTTTGAGAGCAGAGGCTGGTGCTGACGAGGGGGCGGGGGTGGCCGCGAACGGCCCTGCAGTACACAAACGCGTGCACGGGCTGAGGGAGCCCCCGGGAGTGTGAGGAGAGGGTGTCAGATGCAGGAACGCAGTGCCTGGCGCTGCACATGGCTAAAGAGTGGGAGAGAACATCATTTCTTTAAACTCATCTTGCATTCAGCCAGCTGCATATAAATTTCCCTCTATCTCATCAAGCTCTCACTGTTTGGCCTCCTCTGACTGATATTGGCTCATCATACTTAATCTAGGGTGAAATTTCCTCGTCTGAGCTAAATTACTCGCAGCCATCAAGGGAAACGATATTTATTTTTCGTGGGGCTAATGACCTGTCCCCCGGACCCACCCACTGATGGTTATTTACTAGGGCCCAGATGCTTGGGCTCAAAATGAGTGCTAATGTCAGCAGGGGCCATTTCTCATTCAGGTCTCTGATTGAATTGGAGCGATCCCATTGACATTGACTCGGTGACTTTTAAGGCCATTACCCTCAGCAAGAGATGAACCTCTCATCATTGCTCCAACACTGACAGCTGATTAGCGACAAATTACAAGCGGGAAGAACCTAAGACTTTGTTGGGTGAGGGAGGGGCCAGGGGAGGAAGAGGAGGAGGGATTCAGGGGGGAAAGTGCATCTTCAGGGAAGGTAGAGGGATTAGCCAAGAAGAAGGAAAGAGCGGGAAGGGAGCGCGACACCCAGAAGCTGATGCAGCCTGTTGGCATTGGTACCGCTCTACAGGCTTTGGCTGAGTGCAGAGCAGGACCCAGAGCCAAGGTCTGGAGGGAGCAGTGAAGACGCACACTGACCATGTGCAGCTTGAGTCCAGGGCAAGGCTGGGAGGGAGAACCTCCACTTTGGGTCAGTGAGGAACACACAGCAGGGCCAAATCATGTCTGTGCAGTCAGAGCCGTCCTGGGGCAGGCAGGCAGCTTGGTGGCTGTGTGCCTGCTCTTTCAGGAACCGCAGGTCCCATGGGGACAGGAAAGACTCCAGAAAAGCAAAAAGCCACTGCTGTGAAGTAGCAGTTCCCTAGGGTCTAGCACAGCTCTGCCAGCAGCTCCTCACTGTGCACCCTCTGGCAGTCCCCTCAGCTCGCTGCCTCCATGTCCCTGTGGGAGGCTGGGCAGCCAGGAGCGACACCAATCCGGGCAGCATCTCCCCAGGGCTACTGGCCACTGCTGTAGGACATGAAACACTCGCTAAGCCAAGGCCAAAGCTGCCTGACACGCCGGTACAGATTTCAGTCATGGCCCTTGCATTGACAGTGTTCTTAGTCAACACAAAACAGCAACACAGACATAACGAAACACACAGTCATCATGACATATTTTGCCAAGCACAGTGGCACCTAAGCTCCTCTTTTCACCACTATTGCAATACTTAAGGGTGAAGCTTTGAGTGACTCTGGGCCATGCTCACAGACTTGTTTCTAAGCACAGAAACACAGTCACTTCTGCTGTCAAACATGGGAGCTGATCAATAATACACACTGGCTTTCTATACCAGCTCCTGCAAGAGGAAAAATTCCATACCTTAAAGAAATGTTGCCTACTGTGGGTACAGTTCTTATCTGAATGATTTATGAGGCAGAAGATGCTCCCCTAAGTAACAGGAAATATTTTTAGTGACACAATTAATATAAATGGAGACATCCTGAAAGGCATTACAAGGAGGCTTGTTGCTTTGAGGCCCTGCATAAGCAGCCTGGGAGATTCTTCACAGCTCACAAAACAACGGTCCCATTTCAAAGAAGAAGTGGCATGAAATACAAACAGAAAATGCTGCCAGGTTGAACTGCCACAGTCACAACTGCCCTCTCTGAATTAAAACCTGGCTTTGGATGCTTGGGCAAATGAATGCTGTGTGCCTAAGTGCAGTCTCAGCATGCTGGGTGAGCACCTGAGCTGTAGGTGCTGGCAGTCAAGATATAAAATCCAAATGGACCTTCAGCTGCGGTCAAGGGTGTTTGAATCTCAGACCCCATCTGAAGAGAAGTTGTTCTGGGGGAACGTGAGCTTGCAGCCAGCCTTCCCTTTGCTGCTGCCTTCAGCATGTGTCTGCCCATCGCTTCTGAGACCAACAGCAAAAGCAGTGGCACCACTCTCCCCTCTCCTGCCCTTCCACTCCCCTCTCCACACTGTTGCCTTCACTGATCTTGGGGGTTCACAAGGAAAGATATCTCATCCTCAGACCCCCTAAAAACCTCTTGGCGACTTGGCAGTGAACAGTGAGTTGGACTGTCTGTAAAACTCATTGTGATTTATGACCGGCTTAGAAAAACTGTGATCCCTTTTCTGTTGATCTAAGTTTGGAGCTAATTCACTCGAGTATCTTCAGGTGTCCCGCTGCTGTGTGCACAGGTCTGGTCGTCGCTGACTACACCAACACGTATGCCAACACAGCAACAGACTCCCAGCTCCAGACAGCACTGAGCATACCTTAGAAGCCCTGCCCCACCTTGTGCTGCATGTTTAGAATCACGGAATCATAAGGTTGGAAGAGACCTCCAAGATCAAGTCCAACCAGTCTCCCCGCTAAACCCTGTCCCTAAGGAACTCATCCACCTGTCTTTTAAACACCTCCAGGGATGGTGACTCCACCACCTCCCTGCGCAGCTGTTCCAATCCCTGACCACCCTTTCAGTGAAGAAATCCTTCCTAATGTCCAGTCTAAACCTCCCCTGGCACAACTTGTGGTCATTTCCTCTCATCCTATCACTTGTCATTTGTGAGCAGAGCCCAGCACCCACCCCATCACAGCCTCCTTTCAGGCAGTTGCAGACAGTGATGGGGTCTCCCCTCAGCCTCCTCTTCTCCAAGCTAAACAACCCCAGTTCCCTCAGTTTCTCTTCACAGGGCTTATTCTTCAGCCCCTTCACCAGCCTCGTTGCCTTTCTCTGGACACGCTCCAGCCCCTCAGTGTCCTTCTTGTAGAGAGGGGCCCAAAACTGAACCCAGCACTCGAGGTGTGGCCTCACCAGTGCTGAGCACAGGGGCACAATCACCTCCCTGCTCCTGCTGGCCACGCTGCGTCTAATACAGGCCAAGATGACATTTGATGGCCCCTGTAGAACATCCTGCAAAGAAAGACAGGGGGTGATTTTCACATGAGCATAAGGCACTGCAAGCACATCAGCATGACAGATATGCTAAGGGATTAATGTCCATCCTCTTGCCAGCTGGATCTGATCCTCACAGGAAGCTTCCTGGAGTACTGCACAGGTTTCAAAAGATCCTGGTAGCACGCTACTTCCACCCAAGAGAACACAATATGAGCTCATCGCCCTCACTGAGGTTCTCCTACTACTCCAGCAGTTAGCTCCTCCTCTAAACCAGTTTCTGGCTACCCACAGCAGCCATCAGTGCGCAGGAAAGCAACATACCCCTTCAGTACTGCTCAAACCTCTTCCGAGAGCAGCACTGCCCACCTACCAAAGCTGTAAGGCTCTTCCCCCCCGAGGCAGGACAGCACATACCTGGAACTCGCAATAGAAACAAAAACTTGCTAGGGAAAACAGACTGGGTTTGATGAGCAAAAGCAAAACCTAGTTAACTGGCACCCAGTAATGTCAGAATATTCAGCTGATTTGGTGTACACGAGCACTTACATCTTCCAACGAAAGAATCTTTCCCCTCAGAATTCATTTCCCCAACAAAGGCAGGATTGGGTGGGTTCTGTCATGTTAGAATGCAAAAGAAATCTAAGGAAGTGAAGGAAATGTAGCTGTCTCTTGGCCAAACACAATAGAACCCGTCCTCAACCTGCAGCATCGCAACACTGGGTAATCAAAAATCAGTCTCAGAGCATACAAATATTGTAAAAGGTCTTGCATGATCCATTAAATATCAACACAAATAAAAAGGAAAAGAAAAGATTTCTTGCAACACACTCTGAAAAAAACAAGAAGAGGCTTGCTAGTCCGAGGAGGCTTGAGCCAAGCTGACAGGTAAAGGCAGCTCTGATTTCAGGCTGCTGAGCAGCAGCAGGAAGTAAAGCTGATGGAACACCTGCCTGCCTCCCACACGAGCTGCACAGTTGCTGGGGTGGGCTTGTACGACCACGCATCCAAACAGGCTAATGTTCCCCACACCGACCTGATTGGTCAGTTTGGGTGACATATTTTGGGCATCGTTGCTTACTCAGTGACTGCAACTTGTACAGCGTCCACAAATCCCCATCTGCATCCACAGATGGTCCCTTTTTTTCCCTTCCTTGCTCCATTGTATGTAACTGCTCTTCGAGGCTGCAGAAAAGAGACAGAGATGCGGGTTTCCTGTGTTCTACTGCAGAAGCCAGGTAGACATTAAATTTAACAGAAGTAAGAAACCCAAATTCTGAACCTGCAATACCACCCACCCTGTGCTGTCAAAGCCTCTTTCTCCCTTCAAGCTCATACACAAAGCCCAACCTAATGGCAGCATTTAAATACCAACAGACGTTTGTTGTAGGACAAACACAGTTTTTGCCTGTATAATCTTTAATTTCACTCTGTGCTTAATAAACTTTATCCCAGACTTTTTAAACATTCTCTTTTTCTGTGCCTTATGAGGAATGATAAGATTTAAATAAGATTTATCCAAACCTGGGACTACTTTGTAATGCCTGGAAGACATGGCAAAATGCCACAAGGAAATCAAGCTCTAGTTTTATTTGTGGTGCAAAATATCTGTCTTTTCACATTTCCCCATTCATAACTGTCTGTTTTCTTCTTCACTGTTAAGTAGAGATACAGAGAAAATGGAAAAGACCTGTTTCACCAGTCATCCAGTTTCATTGTGCTTAAGTTCTAGTGAAACTGGCCCAAAACCAGGGGAAAAGGGTTAAAGTCATCTTGTCTGCATACACACATGCTCATACACACACGGCTTCTTTCCAAGTGGGTTCATTTGCCTGGATGTCAGTATCTAATGCTGGGCTGTTAGTGCTATCAGCCAAACTGCCCTCAAGACCTGGGGTTTTTGCCTGAGTATTTATTTCTTGTTATTTTTCATTGTTATTATTATGATTATTATTAGCTTCAAAGCAAACAAGTGAGGATTCAGAGCCCAACCATGCTCCAGTTCTGCTAAGAAAGTGACATGTTTGTAATTTCACGGAGGCAAAGGAAGGCCTTGTCCTCCCTCAACTTTCAGCTGGGCTCCTGTGTCAGCTTTAAGTGCTCCTCGCTGCGTAAAGTCCGACACGGGAGCAGATGCCCAGAGGACTGTCACCTCGGGACTCATTAAGATTTTCTGCAGTGCCTGGGCCTGTGTTACCTAAACACTTCAGAGCCAGGGAAGCAGCACCAGGCACAGGCAAACAGTTTTTCCTTACCAATTCCCCTTCCCATGTCCCTGCTGGGTAGCACAGAGTCCTGTGGGGCCATGCTTTGGGAGAGCAGTTCCCCCGAAGCCCTGATGCCACCCAGCCTCAGGAGCTCACAGTAGCTTTTGGGAGACCTTCCGAGGTCCTGAGCACTTCCCAGCTCAGCAGGTACAGCTATGTCACAGATTTTCTTTCCCAGCAGTTTGCTTTTGCCAATGCATTTTCCAGGACCAGCCCTGCCGGGCCACATGCTTGCTCCTCTTTCACTTCTTTTATTCTTCAAATTTATCTTTTCCTTCATATCTTTTTTCCTGGTTTTGAGCATGCATTTGTAGAAGCTCACCTTGAGCACCTTGGTGAGATGTAATTTACGTTAGTCTGACTCCAAAAACACATTTCATATGATATTTTGCCAGCTGGGCCCAAAACTATTAATCCATTTTTAAAATGCAGACCATTTTGGTTTTTAATCACACACTGTTATTTGGAGTTGGGTGCACTAGAATCCATGGAGTTCTGTAATTTTCCACTTCATTTATTTTGGATTTAATGAGCTGGTAATAATGTATATTTCCAGCTAAATGACTGCCTGAAATGTGGAGCAGAAAGTCACAAAAGTAAAGAACTTGGGGAGGGAATGTTACTGCCTCAAGTTTTATGGGAATAAAATTAAACAACATTAAGGCATGGAAGATCCAAGAGAAATCTGCCAGATATTGAAGAGGGAAAGCCCTGATTAAGTGCTGATTTTCCTTTCTTAGTACACTTATTTCTTTAATTTTTAGTTCTAACTGCTGTGCTAGGCTGGACCCTTGCAGAAGTCTCAGTAGAGCATCAATTACAGTTATAATTTCCAACAACAGAGGGGACATACCATCTTTACTAAAGCCTTGTCCTCAGCTCCCACTGAAATCATTGTGGGCAGACTCAGATGCTGATCCCCCAAAGTCAGGCTCCTAACGTTCACCTGGGCAGCCAGGTGAGTGGGCTGATTTTTGAAGGCTCTGAACAGCCAGAGACACTGGAAAATCAGGCCACTTAATGAGATGTAAAAATACAGGGTACTATTTTATACCTTGAAGTGCATTCTGAAGCATTCCATGGGCTGAGGATACAAACTGCTTTTCCTCCGCTCTAGGAAAAGAGCAATTTGATCGTAAGCTATAGCAATCCCAAGTTTCACAGGTTAAATGCATGTTTATGTCTAGCGCGTTTTCTTCTGCTCCCTCTGGGCATGCACAGTTGACGCCACTCTTTCGTTATCCACTATATACATTATATGTACCTGACACTATCATGTCGTTATACCATTGACAGCCTTTTTGGTTTGCCAAAGATGAGATATCTAAAAAGTAGCTCTCCTTCATGTGAAAATACATGGATTTTTAATCTTGTTTCACTTTAAAATCATCAGAAAAGCCGCATCTTCTTGAATAGCATCTTTTAAAATACAATAATAGGTACATAAATCAAATCAGCTCTCACCAAGTGTCAGAAAAGAGGGAGTATTTACAGCAGCTGCGTTAGGCACCCATGTTCACTGCTGGCGTGTTGTGTTTCAGCATGGCTACTCCAGCAGGATGCAGCCTGGTCGGCCCTGCGTCAACCAGATCTCAAGAGGAAACTTGCCAAAATCCCTGGCCTGCCTCTTTAACAGTGAAACTGCTGCTAGAGATGATGTTTAAAATATTAGTTTCAATGCTGCATTCACAGTCCTGCTCTGCAAACTGTAAACAAGAGCTGATTAGCCACAGACATTTCCCCCTGTAATTAGAGTCACTTCTCAGTTAACAAAAAAAAACAATAGAAAAAAAACTTGCCAGGAAAAAAAATCCTGTGCTCCGTTTTCTCTGCTTTACACTGAACGCTGTGAATAATGCGGCTGTGCTAATTGGTACCCATTAGGGCGCTGACTGAGAATCCACCTGCCCCAAACAGGCTGCCTTTCCCTGATCATTACAGCGCACGGCAGCCCCCCCAGCAGGGCCGGGGCTAATCGCAGTGAATCCTGCATAGGGTGCAACATTGCATTATTCAAAGCCGTAATGAAATTCCAGGAAACATCAGATGCAGCAGGTACACGAAGATAATTTTGTTTTTATAACCAATTTCAGCCAGATAAATACTAGAATCCTTTCCAATTTTCCCCCCATGAAACTAAAGTGTCACTGAGATTTACAGCCCCCTCAAGTTCTCTTTTCAGAGGAACATTCATTTACATAAACAGATAATCCCAGATAAAAATTTCCATTAGACAAAGGTGAAATGGATCAATTTTCTCTGCCAAGACAAATCTTAAATCTTGAACAGATAGGGTCATTATTACACCAGGCCCATTTCAGAAATAATGTATTAAAAAAAACTCTCAGCCGATAGCAGCCATTTCCAGCTTTCCAATTATCTTTAAGAAAAGCTTATTCTGTGGACAATAAAGCACATTACTGCACAATATGATACAGTCCATAAAGATCACAATGTTTTATGAAAGGTTAAAGAAAGCTCAGCACATTTAGGGGAATGTCATAACCCACAAAGTCTTTCAAGACTTCACTGGATCCAGGCGCAGGCTGTGCAAATATTGCACTACGCTTTGCAGGGCTCTCCTCTGGTATCCAAACACTGTGCTTGGGAGCATATGCCACCCCGTTTCATCTCTGAAAAAGGGGCATGTGAGCCATAAAACGGGAGGTGAAGGAGGTGCTTGCACAGCTCTTCTTTCTCCTGGGAGGAGACACAGTCACCCAACCCTGTTTTATGTGACAGAGAGGGAGTGGCAGTCGCTTAGGAATCGTAGAACCATGGAATGGTTTGGGCTGGAAGGGACCTCAAAGCCCATCCAGTCCCACAAGCCCATCTCTCCCAACCTGTCCTCATATGGGAGGTGCTCCAGCCCTTGGATCATCTCTGTGGCGTCCAACAGTTAGTTCCATATCCTTCTTATGCTGGGGATTCCAGAACTGGACTCAGAAGGGGTCTCACAAGGACAGAGTAGAGGGGCAGAATCCTCTCACCCTGCTGGCCACGCTGCTTTGGGTGCAGGCCAGGATACAGCTAAACTTCTGGGCTGCGAGCACACATTGCCAGCTCATGTCCAGCTCCTCAGCAACCAGCATGAGTTTGCCAGGTCCCTGGAAATGGAGTTTATTGGGGGCGATAGCTGCAAGAAGGTGCCAGAAACCACTACCTAACAGAGACAGCCATCACAGCAAAACCAAACAGTGACTTACCCAACCCATTTTGTCATCCAAAAGAAATCAAAGTTATTTGCCACTTAACTAACTGCTCCTTACAGACATCAAGTGAGGAATGGGGAGATCAATGAGATGGGACTGAGTGGAATCTGGCTAGTGGCAAGAAATGAGATCTCATCCTAAGAGATAACCTGCAGGAAGGTTTTACACTGGTCCTACAGAGCAGGAAGCCTTCTCATGATTCAAGGTGATGAGGCTGCACACACCCCTGGGAGAGCTGTAGAGACCAGAGCTCCACATCTGCAGATGTGCTCTGAAATATGAGCAACAAGAGTTACCAGAGAAAGACACGGAAGCCATCAGGCACATCTGGACCCTCTTTTCCAAAGACTTTCCCCCGTACCGCAGCGTAAGGCAGAGTTATTTCTACTCCTTTGTTACAGGCAGCACAAGGCTGTCAGCAGAACTTAAAAACCTTCTCCTCAGCTGGGACCTGATTCAGCAACTCTGTCTCGCTTGTCTTGTAATGCTCCTGTTGTGATGGGTCTGTGGACTGAAAGCCCTGTGGAACAGAGGCTGCTGGCTGCCATTTGTCCTCACAGCAGCTAGCACCCAGGATCCCTGCTTTCATCACCACAAAACAGAAATGACTAACAGTGACCTGTTCACCACTGGAAGGGCAGCCACCACCCACCCAAATACAAAAGAGATGTGAATCTGCACAAGAAATTTTCAAACTTCTCTTCAAGGCTCTTCTGGCTTAGCTCCTTTCAGCATTTTTTGACCTTAAGGCCAGTTTCTTCACATGAGCACGACTGTATCAAGCAGCTGCTAAAGCAGAGATGGGTTGCGGTGTTCCCTCTAGGACCTCATTCCCCAGAGCTGTTTCAGACCTTGCATATTTGAACCCCTCTGACAGAAAGATACGCGTCGTCAGAAGTTGCCCTGTTCACAAGGGGGAAGATGGAGCAGTATGAGTCTTCACAACGGCCAACGTGTTCTGTAAGAACTGATACTCACAGAGCGAACATTTGGCTTGTGAAAATAAGATCCCTTTACTCGGTCTAGCCACCAAAACCAATTAGATTTCTCTTGCCAGGTTTGGTACTGGAATCACCGATACAACAAATCACCACATGACTGGTACTGAAAAAGCTATTCATGCAGTGCTAGAAGTGCAAGGAACTTTTCCTGACACTGGCAGAAAAACCTGACATCATGCAACTCAACAATGACACTGCTCGATGCAGCTGTATATCCAGTTCATTAGTTTGCTGACAGCGCTGATGCTGAAAGAAACTGCACACGCTGGAAAAGATGAACTCTGCTCTGAAATGAAAGCTGGGCAGATTTCTCAAGCAACATTTGTAGAGGAATTCACCATCTCCCTGGGGAGATTATTCTAATGTTTAACTGTTCTCATGGGGAAAAATGCTATTCTGGAAACCGACTGGAACCTCCCCAGGAGCAACTTCTCCCCATTGCCCCTTGTCTTCTCCAGGTGAATGACTATTTGAATTGTATCACAATGCCTTCTGTTTGAAAAAAGGTGACTTTCTCTGAAATAAATCAGTGCCCCAGTGCAGAACTGAAATAATTACTGAAAAATAATCACAGAAAATACCTCTTTTCTGTCCCACCTCAAACAGCAAACAGCCTAAAACCACCACTTCCTTTCAATTTTGTAAACTCTCTTAGTCCATGTGTAAGGATCATTGCAGCTCAAAGAGGATGCAAGACAGCGCAAGATAAAGGAGTATCTCATTTCTGTCAGCTCTGTCTTTCAGGCGTGCAGACACTGATTTTACTCACTGCGGTTAGTGATGCATGGGACATGGTAAGAGGTGTGACACTTTTAAGAGGGACAATGGTTTAACTTGGTTTAGGATGAGGAGAACAGGTTTATTGAACACTGCACAGAAGTCATCGTAAGGAGGGACGTGGGCTGCTCAAAGAGGGGTCACTGGACCATCTCTCAACTCGCCTATGGTTCTAAATAGAACAAGATAACTGTTGTAACCCAGAAAAAAAACCAGGCAGGCTTCTCCTATGAATCAGTACAACTATGGTAGGTCAAGCTGCAGCCTAGTCCACCTCACTGTGTGACATTCCAGCTGGATTTCAATTGGCTAAAGATCTAGACATCACATGAACAGAAAAATAACGTTGATTTTCAGAATCGTCAGGCAATGTGATTAAAAACTGTCATGCGGAAAAATCAGCACGGCTTGAATAAACAGGTCCGTGCAGTTCACTAGAAGGCAGTCCATGCCTGTCTTCATAATTGTAGAAAATGGCTTTAATTTTGAACTCAGAAACTCTTCCGAGCACAGCCATGCTTCCTTTGACTGTTACCAGAAACTTTTGATGCCTGGATATACTTACTGTTACAGTCGCTGGCATCAGTCATAACATCTAATGATGTGGAGATTGTTACCTTATAAAATTCACAGCTGGGTAGCTACATGGCTCAAGGCTAAAACCTCTTTCAAAATCCAGTGTTTTAGGAGTGAGAATGTTTATTAAAACATTTTGCCTATTAAAAATATATGACAAATCATCGGTCATTCCTTGTGATGCAGTGCCAGCCCTTTTCTGGGACATCCACTTGGGATGGCTGCTGAAAACCTGGCAAGCCTGTTTGACAAGCCCACAGCCTAATAACTTAGTAGTCCATCAAAAAAAAAAGAAAAAAGGAGGGAAAAAAGAGCATTCCAGCAGCCTGAGACTCACCAGTGCCCCTCACGTAGGGTGCCCAGAAACTTGCTCGCGTGTGCAGCCACTGTTGGTCTCTTCATGCTGACAGTCAGCACCTGGCATTCCAAAAGGGACAATGGCTTGATCTCCCCGTGTCAGCAGTTGCACTGAAATAATAATGAGGCTGTAGGTCTCTTTTATTCCTGGAAATGTGACAGAGAGAGAAAAGCTGATAAACATTCTTGCAGCAGTTCCACAGGCATCTGCTTCCAGGAGCTGATGCATGTTTTAACCTGCAGAACACAAAGATGAATACCATGAGGCTAACAAAAATCCCCAAATCAGTTTATTCTCCTATCTGCATTTTGTAAGGATGGCTTCTGGCACTCCCAAGGAAGGATCCCAGTTTTCCTGGGTGAAACTCTGTTTCTCAAGCAAGTACCCCCCAACACTGAAGTCAGCAGGATTACCAAGGGAATGACTGAGGCAGCTTGGATACAGAGAGATGGATGTGCAAAGTCATCTACTCTCCCAGGGGGCTTCCTGCTTCTGCTAAAATTCCCTCTCACTCCAGCTGGAAGCAGCAGGTCTCTCCATGAGGAGAAACACTCCAGCCCTTCACAGCTGTGGGCAGGCAATGTTCCAGCCGAGCTTCTCCCTCCTGCAGCAGCACGGCCAACGAGGCCAGGCAGGAACAAAGGTCTGGCTCCCTGAACAACTTCTGGATACCAAAGGGCAGCTCGGGCATGGGAGAAGAGGGCCAAGCACAGAGCAGACAGAGCTCACTCAGCAGCTGTTAAAATGGCTTTCCTGCCTCAGGGAATGCCAGGGAGGTTATACACAACTATATTCAGGGGACCCAAGAAAGCACAGCCCACAGTCTTTGGTTTTAAAAGACCCCAGCTGAACCTTTGCTTTTGAGTCACTCTTCAGCCACAAGAACACCATGTTTTATACTTGAAACCAAAGTAACCATTGCTAACAACCAGGAAAACAGCCCTGACCTCACTGTGCATCCCCTTGTACAACAAAGCATGGATTCTGCCATTCACTGTACAAATGTTCCCAAAATGTCAGCCTTTCCTAATGATCCTAAAGTGACTGAAAATTAAAGTGCAGTTCTGGGCAGCGAAGCGACTCTATTAAAAAGAGAGACAGAGAGGCCATGGCCATTGCCCGTAGCTGTTCCTAGCTGCTGTCCAAGTTCTATATATTAACTAAGCTTATGTACAAAAGCCATTTTTTAACTACTGCCAGCACTGCAGAGTCACTACAGCAGCAATACAGCAAGCTGTTCCACCTCATGCCTCATCAACATTTCCCACACTCTGGATCAAAGCGTGAACATTAGGAAATTCGGCTGCCCTTCAAACTTCCATCTCCAGTCAGAAAGAAGCATCTGTGGCTGTGCAGCTCCTTGCAAGGCAGCTGAAAAAAGTCCTAGCTCACTAGATATGGAGAACAATCGGGCTTGGCCATTGTGGGTACAACACAAGGCAGTAGGACAAGCAAGAGAGCTTTGAGTGCTGCTCCCTCCCTAAGGCTCCACACTCTGATCACAACTTAAGCCCCCTCCCTAGCAGCACAGATCAGTGGTTAGCTGTAAGCTTCCAGAACTCCCTTGTACCATTCAGCACATCTGCAAGAATCAAACGACGTCAGGAGGGTAAGAGGCACACTTCAAATGTTTGTAAGATCACTTCCCAGTGACGCAGCAGAAGCTGACAAAACAGCATCTCTAGCGAGGTGTCTGATGCGGAGTGAAAAGCTTTCCATCCACCAGTCACTCAGAAGGCATCCGTCAGATTTGCAGGCTGTAGGAAAACATGACACAGAACAAAGATGGGCTTTGGGCAAGAGTAACACAACTCTGACTCCTCGTGCATGGCAGGGAGTTACATCACTGCCTCATTCTACCCAAGTACAGCATCGCTACAAGAGACTGTGCTATCTTTATCCCAAGGTTACAGAAAACAGAGCAGCAGCACACCAGAATTCTCAAGGCTGGTCAAACTCAAGTGTTTGGGATATGCTGATGAGTCTGGTATACCTGACAAGGTACAGTACAAAGCAGTTTGTGAAACAGGAAACACAGGCAAAGACAACACAACTGAAGAAGAGCAGAGAGAAATTCTAACCAGTGCTTCTAAGATTGTGAAACAATTTCATATGGACCTTGCGTAACGTTTGATAATTGAAAAAAATCAACACATTAGCTTAAATATGCGGAATTAACTGATGAAATAATAATTTAATAAAATTTGGACAAAAAATTTGATGCAAAAAGGAGAAAATTAGGAAAGCAGGCTACCAATCCCCTTCTCCCTCTCTCCCACAGAGGATTTTCAGTTTGAGCAATTGCAGAAGCATTCCAGGGCTCCCAGCCTCACATCAAGACAGCATTCATCAGCACAAAAAGTAGACAAACTAAAGACATTCCAAAACAATATATTTGAAACAATTGGAGGATTTTTTGTACTTCACTATTTTCCCACTGTTTCCCAATTGTCTCCACCGTACATCTTTGCACTTAAAGCTCCCAATGACTTAAAGAATCTGAACAGAGAAGGATGAGGGAAGTGAGAGGGAAGATGGACGGTATATCTTCGAAAAATCATGGGATTCTGATCTCAGTATCAAGATAACTGAAGAAAACCCAAAATCTCGTAAGACAAACTAACCAGCAAGGGGGGAAAATTCAACCCTACCAGATACACATCAATATCCACAGTTCAATAAGCAAAGCCAGACAGTCATCTCCTCCCTCTTTCCCTTTTCCACCCCAAAGTATTTTTGGAGACAAGGCATCTCCAATTCTCAAACTATATCACTGCTACTTTGTGGAGATTTGGCATTTAGCAACACAGGCAGGAAAAAAAAATGTAATTTGCATGTGCTTATCTTGGCAGAGGAAGGAAAAACAAGGCATAATTAACTGCAGGGAGAGAATCCCAAAAGCCAAGCTCCCAGGCTTCACTTGGGATTGAAGTGGCACCTTGCAGATTAGATTTAAGACCACAGCAAAACTTTGGATGGGACTTCGAAAAAGGCAAAATCGATACAAATCCTCATCAGAACCAAATGAGAATGCGTTTCTCCTGTCCCGTGTACAACAACATTCAAATCCCTGCAGGGGTAAATCAGCAATGGTATGGATTTATCCAAATGCCAGGTTCTGCACTTTGGACACAACAACCCCATGCAGAGCTACAGGCTGGGGACAGAGTGGCTGGAGAGCAGTCAGGCAGAAAGGGACTTGGGAGTGCTGGTGGACAGGAAACTCAACATGAGCCAGCAGTGTGCCCGAGTAGCAAAGGCCAACGGCATCCTGGCCTGCATCAGGAATAGCGTGGCCAGCAGGACTAGAGAAGTTATCAGCCCCTTATACTCGGCACTGGTCAGGCCGCACCTTGAGTGCTGTGTCCAGTTCTGGGCCCCTCAGTTTAAGAAAGATGTTGAGATGCTGGAGTGCGTCCAGAGCAGAGCGACGAGGATGGTGAAGGGGCTGGAGCACAAGCCCTGTGAGGAGCGACTGAGGGAGCTGGGGTTGTTTAGCCTGGAGAAGAGGAGGCTCAGGGGAGACCTTATTGCTCTCTACAACTACCTAAAAGGAGGCTGTAGTCAGGCAGGGGTTGGTCTCTTCTCTCAGGCGACCGGTGACAGAACAAGAGGACATGGTCTCAAGCTTCATTAAGGGAAGTTTAGGCTCGACGTTAGGAAAAAATTCTTCACTGAAAGGGTGATTGGCCTTTGGAATGCGCTGCCCAGGGAGGTGGTGAAGTCACCATCAAAGAGAGATTGGCTGAGGCACTTAGTGCCATGGTTTAGATGATGAGCAGGTGTTGGTATTGGGTCATTAGGCTGGACTCGATGATCTCAAAGGTCTTTTCCAGCCTTGTGATACTGTGAAAAGTGTAGGAAACGGCACCCCTGACACCGAGAAATCCCTGAGTGCCCTCACAGCACAAAACATGCTTAAACATCACTGAAAATCCGCCTCTCTCACACTCTATTGAGAAGCTACACAAAACATCACAACTGCTTAAAGCACAACTGTAAGACTACTTACAGAAAGGCTATTTTGATTTTCAACAGCGTCTTAGAAACACGATGCCCTTTGGGGAAATCTGCTGTCAGACTCTGACCAGGCAAGGGGAGGCTCAGCCATTCATAGGAATGGTCTGGTTCCTGCTTCAGCATAGCCATAAACCACACGGTTGTCCTAGAGTGAAATCACCGTTTCGACCAAAGCTGTCCACAATTCCTGGAGTTTCACCCTCCCTATAAATCAAATGACTCAACTCATCACAACTAGAGAAACAAAACCTCTGTGGTCCAAACAGTTTCTCTCAAAATGCCTTCTGTTGTGGTATGAATTCTAGCTGTGACAAAATTTTATAGGCAAGACAGGGTTACAGAGACCTTTCAATATGAAAAAAAGCCCCAAACCCTATGCTCTCAAAATTCAGAACTCCACAGAAAGGAGTTCCTTTTTTCCCTACCAGACTGTTACGTTAGGAAACTCAATGATCTCAGAGGTCTTTTCCAACCAGATAATTCTATGATTCTATGAAACACCATCCCACATGATATAGTTGCTTTCCAAACAGCTTCTTTCCTTCCTTGAAAATGCCCCTCACCACTTTCACCTCTAGAACCTATCCAGAAAAAAAAGCCATTTGTCAATTAATTCCAGTTCCTTAGGTTCAGGGCTCTCTTATGCTGCACAATTGCTCATGTGCATCTGCTTGATACAGAGGGAAAAGATGCTGCTAAATTGGAACTAAAAGCAGTAGGCTGGACAGGAGAGGTGCCTCTGCATTGTGTGCAGCATGCGTTTCTGCTGACTGTGAGCTCTTGCACGGCAGAAAAGAGCCCAAATGCCATCCCTGCTATTGGCAGCTGTTCTCTTATCACCAAAGAGAATTTATCGCACCGCTGACAGATGCTGAGATTCAGAAGCCAAAGGGATTGAGTCAGACAACAAAAACGCCAAAGAACAAAAAAAAGCCAGGAGGAAGAGCCCTACCCAAGAAGTCACTTCACTGCACACAGCACACACGTCTCTCAGCGGGGAGAGGGAAGGGAGCTGAACCCCCCACAGCAGATGTCAGCATTCTGTTCCAGGCACTCCTGGAAGCACAGGCTCTACGCTGAGAAGAACTACAGGAAAACAAGAACTTCACCCCAAAAATTCCAGTGTGAGGAAGACGTGTCTTCAGGGAAGGTGGCCTTGAAATCAAGCCTTAGCAGTATTAAGAGCGTGCTAATTAGCAAGCTCAATGTACGCGTGTTCCTAACACTGTCTCATGAAGGGAGACTGTGGATTGGGAATGTCCCAGGATTTCTCTTCCCTGCTCTCCCAGCTCTTCCAGAGACTGCCTCCCACAAAGCTATGAAACTTATTTTCTTATATGCAGCTCCACCACATATCAACACCAGTAGTTAATGTCACAGATGCTTTGGCTACTTCCAAGGAAGGACAAGACAGGACCTATCTGGTTTGCATGACAAGGGGCTTTAAATATTTCTGTCTCCGCTGAAACTATCAGTAAACAGGCATTCTGCAAGCTTTCTGTACACACTGATAAAAGACCAAAAGCACTTTATGCACATGAATAAATACATGGTCTCTGCGGTCATAAACCAGGGCCTATATTTTATTCACAGGCTTTGCATCGAAACATGCTCCTGAACACTGTGTTCTGAAATACACCTCCTTCTTCCTGTCCCCAAGGAAAACACAACTGATGTTGTACACAGGCAAACAAAACCAGAGTCATCCACAGCTGTAAACAGATGTAAAGGGAGACATGCGACACCTTCCACCAACATTCCCAAAGGTATTTTCCCAGCTAGGGTCAGGCTGATGACAGATTTAATTCCTGGGCATTAAGCTGCCTTTTCTGGAAAATTCACAGCCAGTCGAATTCTCGCATGGCAGCAGATTCCAACAGTGGGAAAAGGCATCCCAGGGCACCTCCCATTGCTTTGCTTGAAACAAACATACAAATTGAAGTCGCGAGGCGGCGTTTTACCGGGCAGTTGAGGAGAAGAGACTCACAGACTGAGCCACAGCTACCCCAGGGTGTGCACTGCCGCAGCAGTGCCAGGAAGGCACCGCCGGGACTCGAACCTGAAGACCCAGGGCGCTTTGTCGCCGGCCAGCCCGCGGGGAGGGCGGCAGCGCGGTGCCAGGCTGACCCCTGCAGGGGAAGTGCGGCGGGAGCAGAGGGCACGCTCCGGCGGGAGGAGGGATGCTCGCTGGAGAGGGAGGGATGCTCCATTAGGAGGGAGGGATGTTCCCAGGAGGGAAGGAAAGGGATGGTCCTGGGGGGAAGGAAATCTTGTCCCTGATTCCCAAATGCACTGACCTAAGTGACCAAATTTACCCTGGCATAAGAGGCTGTAACTCCACCTCATCCACCTGGGGCAAGTCGCCCACCCTGGCTGCCTGCCTTGGAGTCTCCTATCTCCCACCTCTGGAGCCATTCTGTTTGGACAATTCTTCTTCCAAGTCATTTGCCCTGCTTCTCCCTAAAGGAACGCAGCAGAATGGAGAAGCATAAAAAGATCTGGTCGGTACTACAGAGCCAACACTAGGCAGCACAAACCAACCTGTTGCTTATTCCCTGGTGTTCCCCAACCAGCAGGCTCAGCAGCAGTCGGGGGGGCACTGCCTGGAATCACCTCTGGTGACAGGAGAAAGGGGGCTCAGCAGGGCACTGTCAGGGTTAACAGGGAAGAGTTGGAACTTGTGATCTCCTGGCCACCTCCCTAGAGCCTCCCCATCCTTGTCCAACCTCGGATGCTGGAAAAGAAGGGAACCTCTCAGGTACACTAATTTTTACTCCCAGTTACTCTTATCTGTCAGTAAAATTAGGGATGCAGCACAGGAATTAGGGCAAGTTACTTGCTCCCCAAGCAGGTCACTTCAAGTCAAAGCAATCTTACACAGATGGCTAATTTCAATCACTTACGTACGCAACACAATTGTTCAATAAGCTCCAAATAAATAGCGTAAGTAATTAATTTAAAGCTGCCCTAATTGTTTCGCCATTTCCCCTATTAATTTAACCTATAACACTTCTCCTATCAAAGCTTCAAAGCTTTAACTTAACAGCCAATTAAAGCTCCTCTTCTGAAAAGAAGCGCTGTCAGCTCCCATCCCTTCTGACTGAGCTCTTTGAAGCACTTGGGATTCCATTTAAATTGCACAGGGCTTAGAAACAAAGCATTTTTCCCAGGTATCATGTTCTCGGTGAGCTAATGATTCAATGGACAATTAAGACTAATTACAGTTTTAACTTGGTGGCAACTTTTTAAGCAGTATTTGGCCTTACAAAAGTGAGTAACTGCTCCAGTGTTTTGCAGGGGAATGTGGCTTCCCCAGCTCAGTTTCACCACAGCAGCAAGAGGCTGCTGGCGACAGTCGAAGCTTGCTCACCTGAATTAACATAGCAGCTACGTTCTCATTCCTTTAAATGCACGTGTCTGCCCAGACATGTGTCCTGGGCTGGGCTGGGACAGAGCTAATGTGGCTGCAATCACTGTTTGAGATGGGCTGTCATCAGGTTATGAGCAGTGGTATTTCAAAATATTCTATTATTATTATTATATCTTCTTTTATTGTTCTATTTAAACTGTCTTTAGTTCAACCCATGAGTTTGAGTTCAATTCCCAGTTGTCCTCCCAGTCCCACTGGGATGCAGGTGAGAGCACGGCTGTGTGGTTGGGGTTAAACCAGGACCAGGGCATTATGTCCCTCATTCTCCACAGGAGCACTGCAGAGAAAAAAGCTGGTGGGATGCTTGTTGGGAAAAAGATTGCCACCACGTAGATACCATCCCTTTTAGCTTGGTTCAGAGATGTCAGCTAGGCCAAAGTGGGACATTTTCCTATCTTCAGTGTGCCTGATACAAGTCAGCCAGACATTGAACTGCTCTTCCACCACAGAGCAGACACATCAACAGCCTCCTTTGAGCAAATTAATGGATAATATCTTTGTGGCCTCCTAACATTTCGGTGAAACTCTGGAATCTGAATTCTCAGTTCCCCCGTGACCCTGTTTTGTGTGCAAATTGCCAAGCCATCCCCCCAGTATCAGCCAGCTTTGCTCCTCTAAGCACTGCACTGCCTGCAGCGTGTTCGATCAGCTCTGCTTCCCTACATACCTGATGCGACTCTGCCGCCTGCAGACAGGATATCCTGCGCTCCATCCTAAACACAGCCAGCAGTGTGATCCGGGTCTCTCCCTTCCCACCAGAACTGTGTCTATGGATCTTCTTTCAGATCACATCTTCTCTGTATCTTGCCTATTCTGTATCATTAACAGTAAGCTCTGGTGAAGGGAAAAAACAGAAACAGAGAAGCTATAAGGGACAGAAGACAGAAACTAAATAATACAGAAATGAGGCGTTCAGAGCTATGGATATACCCCAGAAAGGCCAGGACACGAGAAAGATTTTAAAGCTAAGCCTGCTGAATTATTACTATGAATGCTATTCCTCCAAGTATCTCTCTGAAAAATGTGCCCACGTGCAGGACAGCTGAGAAAGAGGGAGAGGGCATGAGGGGGTTGCCAGCACATCTGCAGAGACAGGAGGATTTACAGTGCTCAGAGCATGGACATTGAGAAAATTGGTAAACGAGAAGAGTCTTTCGCAGAGTCATCTTCACTACCAATCACAGGATCACAGAACGCCAGGTTGGAATTGACCTGAGGGATCATCTGGTCCAACACTTTAGGTGATCTATAGTTTAAATGAGACGGCCCAGCACCAATCGACTTGAGCCTTAAAAGTGTCCAGTGCAGAGGAATCCACCACCTCCCTAGGGAGATGATTCCAGTGCTTCACTGTTTTCATGGGCAAAAATTCTCTTCTGGAATCCAAATGGAATCACCTCAGAAACAACTTGTACCCATTGTCCCTTGGCTTTTTAATGTGTTTTCTTGTAAAAAGGGAGTCTCTGTCTTCTTGGCAGACACCAGGGTGGTCATGGTAGACACTATGCACTGGTCCATGGTAATATAAGTTCTCCCCCAAGCCTTCTCCTCTCAAGGCTGAACAACCCCACTGTGCCTGCTAAATCTTGTCCTCAAGTGCCACATCCAAAGGGGTTTTGAACCCCTACAGGGATGGAGACTCCACCACTTCCCTGGGCAGCCTCTGCCAGGGCTTCCACACTCTTTCTGTGAAGGAATTTTGCCTAATATGGAATCATTTGGTTCGAAAAGACCTTTGAGATCATCGAATTAAAAAAATATCCACTCTAAACCTCCCCTGGCACAATTTGAGGCCATTACCGCTTGTCCCATCCCTTGTTCCTTGGGAGGATTGTTATCCCAATTAACCAGATTGCTTTTGCTGGGTGCGTGTAAGGATGGTTATCCGAACTAACCGGACTGCTCTTGCCAGGTGCAAGTATGACCCCACATGCCATAGCAATGCCCAGCACTTGTTACCGCCACGTGCCTGCACCCTGCTCCCAGCCTCCATTTTAGGGAAGTTTGCACCTCTCGAGCCTACCTGAGGGGAGCAGCCAGTGCTCCCACAGCAGCTAGCTGCTGCTTCCCACTGCCTCTCCGAGATGGACACCATCTTCTTCAGGCAGCATTTCCACCAGGATAGCCACGATGGTGACATCATGAGGGGATTGTACTCCCTGTTGGGGAGCTGTGACTGGGTGCTGAGGGGATCGGTTATCAGTTACTGGTCATTGGTGGGTCCTGTGCCTCAGGGCTATGGCTACCAGTTAGCGGTGGGTCGGGGTGCTGGCAGGGCCCGGTTATCAGGGGTGGGCCTGGTGCCTGAGGGGCGCGGTTACCGATTGCTGGGGCGCTGAGGAGCCTGGTTACTGGGATTGGGGACACTGAAGGACCCAGTCACCAGTTACCTGAGCGGGGGGATGGGGTGTGAGGAGCCTGGTTACTGGGGGGAGTGGTGGCCCTGGTGCCTAAAGGCCTAGTTACTAGTTAGGGGCCAGGTTAAAGGGGAGAGGGGAGCATTGAGGGTCCCAGTTACCTGTTGTGAGTGGCAGGACTGGGAGCTGAGGGACCGAACTATCGGTTACCTGAGGAGGGGGTTGGGGGCACTGAGGGGCCTGGGTTGCCGGTTACTGGGGAGGGGGGGCAGCGCGCGCCCCCTGACGGGGGCAGAGCCGTGAGGAGCCCCGCGCGCCCCCTGACGGGGCGGGCGGGGGGGGAAGAAGCGCGGGAGCAGCGCACGCCCCCTGGCGGCTGGGGGGGGGTTTGGGGGGCCGGGGTTGAGGAGCAGGGAGCAGCGCGCCCCCTGACGGCGGCAGCCGGCGTCGCGCTCACCCCCCCCGCGCAAGCGCCGTCGCGCCCGTGACGTCATCGCGCGGCGCCGCGCGTGGCGCCCTGAGGGCTGCGGCCCGGGGAGGCAGGGGCGGCGGGGCCGAGGCCGGGCCCATGCGGGGCCAGGATGCACCAGAAGCTGCTGCGCAGCGCGCACTACATCGAGCTGGGCGGGTACCAGTACTGGCCCGTGCTGGTGCCGCGCGGCATCCGCCTCTACACGTACGAGCAGATCCCCGTCTTCCTGAAGGACAACCCCTACATCACGGACGGGTACCGCGCCTTCCTGCCCTCCCGCCTCTGCATCAAGAGGTCAGCGGCCCCCGGCTCTGTGCCCCCCCCCCCCCCCCCCCAGGCACCCCCTCCGGGCCCTCGCCCCGTATTGTCCTTCCTCCGGGCCTTCCCTGCCCTGTTCTGTCCCCTCCTCGGGTCCACTTCGCCTCATTTTGTCCGCCCTCTGGCCGCCCTCTTCCCCCCTCCCCCGTTCTGCTCCCCTTGCCTCACCCCCGGCCTCGTTTTGTCCCCCCACTCCGCCCCCACCCCGCCTCCAGCCCTTTCCGTTGACTTGACCTCATCCCCTGCCCAATTCTGTTCCCCTCTGTCTCATTTATGCCGCCCCTCTCAGTTCTTTACCCCCCTGTCCCATTCGACCCCCCTACCTAACCCCCTGCCCCATTGTGTCCCCCTCCTGCCTGGTTCTGTCCTGCCTCTCCCAGTTTTGTCCTCTTCCAGCCTCACCTGCCCGCCCCGTCCCACCCCCGGCCCACTCTGTTGACCCCGCCTCCCCTGCTTTGTTCTGTCCCCGCTCCGGGCCCAGCCCCTCACCCCCATCCCGGTCCCATTCTTTTCTCCTCCTGCCCAGTTCAGTCTTCACCCCCAGGGCCCCTCATCTCACCCTTGCCCTGTTCTGTCTCCCACCTCAACTCACGCCAACCCCAACCCTCCACTCGCCTCTGTCCTGTTCTGTCTCCCCCTATCCTGCCTCATTCCCCCCCTTGTCTTGCCCTCACCCAGTTCTTTCTCCCTCCAGGCCCCCTGCCTCACCCATTCCTTCCCCTGCCTCACCTCTGCCCCATTCCATCTCCCCACAGCCTCTTCATCCTCTCCAACGAGACCGTCAACATCTGGAGCCATCTGCTTGGCTTTGTCCTTTTCTTTGCACTGGGCATCCATGATCTGACGTCTGTCCTGCCCTCCGCCGGTGCCTCCCGGGAGGACTTTGTCATCTGCTCCGTCTGCCTCTTCTGCTTCCAGGTAAGGCCTGGAGCTGGGCCAGGAGAGAGCAGGTTGGGCTCCAGTCAGAGCCCCAAACTCAGTTGTGTTGCTTTAAAGGACCTGTAGAAAAGACAGACTTTTTAAGCAAGGCCTGTTGTGACAGGATGAGGAGCACAGAGGTTTTAAATTAAGAGAGGCGAGGTTTAGACTGGATATAAGGAAGGAACGTTTTATGAGGGTGATGAGGCACTGACACAGTTTGCCCAGATGTGGGCAATGCCCCATCCCTGGAAACATTCGAAGTCAGGCTGAATTTGACTCTGAGCAACCTGATCAAGTTAGATGTCCCTGTTCCTGCAGAGAGGGTGGAGGAGATGACCAAAGGTCCCTCCCAATGCAGATCATTCCATGATTCTATGACAGGTGTGGTGGTTGAGCTGGTTTTCACCTAGTTAATATATGGAATAAACCAGGCAGTGTTGAGCCTGGCTGGCATTGGAGAGAGCCTGTGAGAAACGACCGACTCGTGCCATGCCAGATTTCACAGCTGGGCATCCAGTCGTGTTGGCTGTGGCTCCCCGACAGCAGTGACGGCTGCTGGAAAGGGTCCCCACCAGAGCATGACCCTCAGCCATGGGCCCGTGCTGCCCCAGAACAGCAGCAGGGCTTCTGGTCTCACTTTCTGTGTCAGGTGAAAGCTGTTCTCAGCAGCAGGCTTCATGTGTGTCATCATTTGATGGCTAAAGCTCCATAAAGTACGCTGTCCCTAAAAAAGCGAACAGCCAAAGAGCGCTGTCTGGGTTTCCTGAAGAGTCAGGATGCCTTTTACGCTGTTGTTGGGCTCTTCCCTGCTCCTGTTGAGGCCGGCAGGGAGAAAATGCGATGCCAGCCTAGAAGTAAACAAGCAGCTTGTGCACAGGAGTTTCATTTCTTTTGTGTTCCCTTGGGTGCTGGGCAGTCAGGGCAGATTTGGGCTTTGGCTTCTGCTTGTAGTGATTTGGCTAAGCAGAACTCATTGTCCCACTGTGCTCGTGCAGACACAGCCCCGTTCCCTTGTGTGCTGGCTTGTCACTCGGCCTCAATAGACCACATTTCTTGCCTGGGGTTGTCAGGTTTCTGTTCCTTCTCCAGTGTGCCAGAGAACCTTAGATCAATTTTTGTTCTATGCTGGCAGGAGTCACAATTGCCTGCACCAGGTTGTACCACAAAACGTGTAACAGGTTGCTCACGCGCTCTCAGCTTCGGAGTTTACTGTACTCCTGAGCATGTGTTATAGCCTAATGCCTTGTTTGACTATTTGTGTAGGTCTGCATGCTCTGCTCAGTAGGATATCATCTCTTCTGTTGCCACCGCTCCGAGAAGACCAGCCGACGATGGATGGCCTTAGACTATGCAGGAATTTCCATTGGCATCCTGGGCTGCTATGTGTCGGGCATCTTTTATGCGTTTTATTGTAACAACGTAAGTTTGAAGCACTCGTTCATGTCACTTGGAGTTTCTGCAGTCTCGTTGTGGTCGCTTCTGAGCCGTGGGAAGGGGGCTGACTGCAGGGTGTCCAAATGGAATGTTAGCCAGGAGACAGAGGGAAACGGAAACAAGTTTCTTCTAGCATGAGCTGAAGTGAGAGGTGAACCGAGGCTTTCCTTTCTGGCTGCCAATCACAAAAGCCTCAAGAAATACTTGTGTGAAGGCAGGGTAAACCTTACAGGTCCTGCCTTTGTCACGTGCAGGAGGCTGATTACGGAATGGGTCCCCATCACAAGTAATTCAAACAGCATTTCCCACTGGGTAGCTTACCTGAGGCAGAAACAAGCTCATTTTCTCCCTGTCTAATAGAGGAACAGTGAAATGAGTTCCCTTCAAAGGCCTCGGTTACATCCAGGTCTGCAGTGGATGCAGCGATCTGGCAGCTGAACACCTCTGCCTAGGCAGAGGTGGATGGAAAGTGGTTTGATGAAGGTGCTACTGGGAATAAATGATATCCCAGGTTTTTCCAAGCAGCAGGCTCCCTGCTCCTCACTGATAAAGTAAGTCCATCCCCTCAAACCCCATCAGCAGTGACAGAATTGTGTTGTTACAGTCAGTCGTGTGAACTGTGTACCCGGAGCTTTTACACCCAATGAGAATGTCTACAAACCTGCTTTTCTTTGTTCTTTTCCCAGTACTGGCGTCAGGTCTATTTGATCACGGTGCTGGCGATGGTCTTGGCGGTGTTTTTCGCTCAGATTCATCCCAGTTACCTCACGCAGCAGTGGCACAGACTGCGCTCCATCATCTTTTGTTCAGTGTCTGGGTATGGAATAATTCCCACCATCCACTGGGTCTGGCTCAACGGCGGCATCGGTGCATCTATCGTACAGGTAAGAGGGAAAAAGGAGGAAATAAGATTCCCTTTGGCTTTTCGCTTTCCGTCTTCCATCAATTCTCTTATATCTTAGGAACACAGGGGGAAGCAGTGGTGATTTTACATTTCTTGGAGGACAGAATTCTTTTGGTTGAAACAACCAAATGCAAACACTTAGAAACGTATTAGGAAGCAGGCTGAGTTGATTAAATCTGCTCTGGTTTATAACCGCACACAAACAGGAAGGCTGGGTACACTTGTGGCTGAGCGTGTCTGCCCCAGGGACGGAGCAGCCTGCGTGGGTGCCCCGCAGCCTCACTCACCCAGGGCAAGGGGGCAGGAGCAAAGGGCCAAGTGGGCTGTGTAGTGGGAGTCGGTCTGTCCGGCCACATGAACACTCTGGGCTGTCCTCTGCAACTCCAGAGTAGGGAAGGGAATAAGACACTGATGGGATGATTATTTCCTTCCTCTTCCAGTCCCTGGCTTGGCAGTGAAAATCAGTATTTGCCTGCTCAGCCCTCTGTGTCTTATGGACCCCTCCTTTAACATCACTGTGAAGTTGCTGTGCTGCTTTCCTGTTTGTGTCTTCTCTCCTAGAGCTGTGCTCTGAAAAATGAGCAACACCCAGTGTGAAACCCCCAGAAAACGTTGCAGTTACCTGGGGACCCAGTTGTGCTGAAGAAGCTGTCACTTGAGTGAGGGGTTAGCCCACTCCCGGTGGAAGAGCAGCATTCACGAGTGCGTGTAGTCTTTAGTCAGGGCACTTCACACTGGCCTCCTAAAACTGAGATCAAAGGTAGTTGTGTCCCCATCACTTCTCCCTCGAGTTTCTCCTGGTACAGCAGAGTGGTGCACAATGGTGCACGCTTGATTTCCATACTGCAGCAAAATGCTCCACTTCTGGTAACAATCCTGTCTGTTACGGAAAACAAAACCCAGTTGGTGAAAGTGTTGTTAGATGATTTACCACCCAGCACGTGCTGTGCCCTGGGCTCTGGCATCCACAGCCCCAGCTGGTAAGTGAGGGTTTGCACTGAAGAGATCCTTTCCACGTACCTGGCCCCTCCACGGCCACTCCGTGTGTCAGAGCTGCCTGTTACCAACAGGTTTCAGGACTGCTGCAGGCTGCACAGAAACACTAAGGAGCTTGAGTACTGAAAGAGAGGCTGTGATAAAACAAGCTTCTTCCCATTCTGATTTCCCCAAGCTTTAGTTTCCTGGTTGGATTTTATCTGTAGATAACACAGGCAGTGAAGTTGGGTTCAGTTTTGTCGAGCCTTTTTCTTTAGGGATGGGGTTTGGTTTCATGTTTTTACCTCCTGGCAGAATAGCAGAGGTTCCTTTTCCTTTGCAGGAGTTTGCTCCGCGTGTAGTTGTCATGTACTTCATCGCTGCTGTGGCTTTTCTCTTCTACATTTCCAAAGTTCCAGAAAGATATTTCCCAGGTAGGAACTGCTCTTCTGGGTGTGTTTTTTTTCTGCAGTTCAGCTTCCTGCAGTGTCAGGGTCCTTGCTGTGAGTCCTGAATGTCTTGTGAGAGAGCAGGGTCACCCTGTTCTACATAAAATACTCTCATGTAGAGTAAAATATCACATGTAGTCGCATCCAGAGGCAGCAGACAACTTCTGACTGAGTTCATTAAAGAACTTGCACTGCCTCCCAGCCAGTGTATAGTTGATCTTTGGAGGAGACCAATTGCTAATTGCATTGCTCGTGTTCTTGCTGTATTAACAACTGAGCTCTTTGCCCCCTTCCTTCCCTGCAGGCCAGCTGAACTACCTCGGCTCGAGCCACCAGGTGTGGCATGTCCTTGCAGTGGTGATGCTGTACTGGTGGCACCAGTCCACAGTGCACATCCTGCAGTACCGACACAGCACGCCCTGTCCCGAGCACAGCGCGGACTCCTGAGGGCAGGTACAGCTGCTTCCTACCATGTACTCAGAGAATGGGTTGGGTTGGAAGGGACCTTTAATTGCCATCTTATCCAGCCCCTGCAGTGAGCAGGAACATCTTCAGCTACACCAGGTTGCTCAGAGACTCGCCCAGCCTGACCTTTAACCTTTCTAGGGAATGGAGCATCCACCACCTCTCTGGGCCACCTGGGCCACTGCCTCACCACCCTCAGTGTGAAAAATTTCTTCTGTCTAGACTAAACCCTTCCTCCTTTAGTATAAAACCACCACCCCTTGTCCTCTTGCTACAGGCCCTACTAGAAACTTGGCCCCCATCTTTCTTATCAGCCCCCTGTAAATACTGAAAGGCCACAATGAGGTCTTCCCAGAGCCAACAAATTACTCCTCCAAAAGGTTCCTTTCTTGATCAATCTATCTGCTCAGGTGTTTGCACAGTATAAGGTACGAGGAGCCCTGACATCTTACTGAGATAATAGGACAGGGTGAGATACCGAGTATTTGTGGGTAGATTTAACCATTTTAAAGGAAGAAAATTATTGCAGCTCCAGGACAGCAGTAACTTATGCAGTGGCAACTTAAATGTGTTTTATGTACCGGTTTACTTCAGTGTTCGCTACAAAAGTGTGGTTACCCCAGCAATGACCACGTCATCGCTAGTTCTGGAATACAAAATACCCATCTGGCACCTGAACTGTGATTACTCAGGGGAACAGGACTTTAACCAGTATAGGGGTAAACAGTCCTGGCTTTAACTTGTTAGAAGATTCAACCAGCCCCCCTAATTGGCTTCCCCAAAGGAAATGCTGATGAGTGCAGTACCTGCTTGTGAATAAAACAGTGGTGATTTGATGCCAGGCGCTCAGCTCGCACGCGCTGCTGGGCTGCGTGCAGCCCCACGGCCCCAAGCAGCGGTGGGACAGGCTGGGCAGATCCCTCACAGTGCTCTCGCCATTTAATAACCCCGAATAGGCATTTGTGTTTGTTCCCAAGCAGCCTTTTCCTCAGGCTTCTGTCAGGCTTTCACCCTGCTAAGGCTTTATCTGGATTTTTTGGAAAATGGGGCAAGAGTTGATCATTCCATGTGACTGCCTTTGTTTCCCCACTGTATTTCAGAGGCACTGCAGTGGCATTTCTGATTTTGAGGGCCTGGACCTCATCTTGTGAGCTGACATACGAAGAGAAGCGCTGAGGCTGTTCCTTTTCTGACTTGTGGATGGTTACCCGCGTACTGGGCCAAGCCTGTGTTGTTACCAGGATCTGGCATTCATTTCCTCTTCCGTAATCAAGGATAAAATGTCTTCCTGGAGTGTGACCATGGAATGCTGGGCTGTAAAACTCAGCATTGAGATCACAGCAGTGTTTGTTTATCGTGGTAAACACGAACAACAGATATTGTGACCCTTGCTGAGCTAACAGGCCGTACACTGGGCTGTCCAGTTGTGTTCAAGTGTGTCTTAAAGGAACCACTCCCACCAGCATGCTCAGAAAACCTCGGTACCTGTGGAGCCTCATCTTGGAGGCACAGTGAGCTGAGTGATGTAGTTACGCTGCAGCTTCGGCACGGTGACCTATGAATAGAATTCAGCGAGTCCTGTACTGCTCTGGACGAGCTCCTTTCCTTTTTCGGGAAGGTAACACCACATGTTGTCCACCACAGCTGTCTTCATTTCAGATCTTAAGAACTTGCCCCCCACCCTGACCTGGGTAGTGCTGTTACTTGAAGCAATCTCCCTGGGTCCCTTCGGTAATTTGGAATCCGTACTCTAAAAAGGTTCAGGAGTAGCGCTAAGCCTGCGTGGTCATGTTTGTTACCATCTTGCAGTCAGTAGCATTGCTGATTTTCTTAAGTTACCTTGTTTAAGAAGATGAAATAGCGCAGCCCGGGTAGTGAGAGTGCAGCCTGTGATCTCTGGCCTTGGAACGCATGACGCATCGCACTGTCCTTGCAGAGTTTGTTACTCCCACCATGGCGTTCCCTGGTAACAAGGCTGCCTTGGGTTTGGAATCTGTTGTGAAACCACCTTGTAATCTCAGTGCTGGGGAGACCTGGAACATGCAGGTTGGAGAGCTGGAGCTCAGCACAATTAAGCTTAACAGGTGCCAGTTTTTCGAATGGGATTGGAATTGTTTTGGAGTTTTGGGTTGGACTCAACATTTTTGAGTGGCTGCCGTACAGCAGCTGTGCTTGTATTTACAGTTCAGCTGAGCAGTGACAGCAAACTATGCTGTGTTGCCCCATCCAGTGTTGGTCAGCGTTAACCCTTTGGAGATTACCTGGCTTGCCTCAAGACTTAATCCCAAACAGTTGAAGTTTGGGACTAGAGCTACAGGTGGACATGACTGCATAGAGGCGGCTGGCATGAGAGTGTGGGAGCCACCCTTGCTGTTCCTGCTTTGACCACAGGCAGAAAGGTTTGGTTCTGGGATGATGAACTGTTGGAGCTGGCCTTGCTACAGCTCCCTTTGTTACCTGCAACATGGCCTTCAGCATCGTCCCAGCGTCTCTGGTCCTACTTTGTGATACCGGCAGCAACCAGCGCAATACACACCAACAGAGAGAGCTCAGAGCTCAAACCCGGTGTCCTGCACCTGCGGCCGAGGAGGGGGTAGCACTGCCTGGCAGTGGGCTTGGAAAGCCTTAGTCAGCCCTGCTGGAAGCTGCGCAACCCATGAGCTCTTCATCACAGCCCTTAACAACCTGTCGGCCTTCTCAGTGCTCTGCCATTGCTTCCTCCTTCCCCCAGGGAGGGTTTCCCTGAGGGGCTGCACCAGCCCAGCTCCCTCAGCCATCCCCATCGGGTTGTGCCCAAGCGCTATTGAACGGTGATGGAATCGCAATGGAGAAGGCAGGACACACCTCCCTACGGGTCTGCGGGGAGCAATGCTGACTGTTTGGCTTGGGCTGGGTTTGCCACTGTGTAGGAAGAAGCAGCGGCAAGAACTGACTTTGCATTTAAAATTCAGCTCCCAGACTGTTGAGCCTTTCCCTATAAATACTGATTTCCTTTTTAAACTTGACAGCCAAACAAGTTTCAAGTGCACTAATTGTTACTACTGAAGCCTGACAAGGAACCTGCCAAGTATAAAAGCCCTTTCCAGTGTCTTGAGAACAATAGTCGATGAACGTGTGTTTGTGTATTGGAAGTGCAGTGTGGGGATGTGTTTTTGTATGTAAAGTCAAGCTGCAGCAGTTCTCACTGGATAAGGACTGCAAAGCCGTACGTTTTTATTATCCTGACAGAATTTATCAAGCTGCATGGGGGTCTTTTCTGTACAGACCGAGCCTGTAAATAAATCCCAGTCCATGGGCTGTTTACTGGCGGTAACCCTTTTGCATCTCACCCGGAGGAACACAGATATGAGCTGCTCAGTCACAGGGAGGCTCTGGAACTGCCAGGAGGGCAGGGCAGGTCCAAACGATGCTGTTCTGGCCTGTGGGCAGTGTTTCCTACTGGCCAGCTTAGTGTTCTACATCCAAAACAACTACTCAGAGGGGGTCACCACATTAAAATTAGGCCTTGAAGATCAGGGACAGAACTAAGCCCACTGAGACAACACTGGCAACTGCACTGGGCGATAAGGAAGGGATGGAGCCTCAGTCACCACCTGCCCAAAACACATCCTTGCACAACTGTGCCACAGGAGGGCTTACAGAGCAATACTGAACCTATGGAATTAAAACCAGCACATGTTAACAACCTGTTGGTCAAAGAAAGACGACTGGGCAGAAAGAGAAGTAAGTCAGAACAGTTTTAAGTGTAACAGTAGCCTCCAGCCACAAACCACAACCTGCAGTATCACTTAGAGTAAATTAAAGCCTAAATGTAAATACTTAATCACGCCAAGTTTAAGGAGCTCTGCACAGGCGCTGTTATCACGTTTGTTTATTAAACAACTGCAGGTACTTTGTGTTGTACATCAGTTTCACAAAAAAAGTTAAATTTCTCTGTTTTAGTGGTACACAAAAAAAGCTTTAGAAACTTGAAGTCTAACAAGAAATGGAAGTGTTGTTGAGGAAAGTGCACTTATAAGCTGAATGCCAGCAATTTAAAAAATAGCTTTTATGCTCTTCACTATTTGGTGATGCCTTAGTCACAAACTGAGCTGTGCGCGCAGTTCCCTTGGATTTCCTGCACAGAGGCACAACACAACAGCCACCCCTGGCACTTCGCCCCCTCCCTTAAAAGTGATGTGGCTGCTGCGTGACTAAAGCCACAGCCCCTCCAACAGTTACGCAATGTGTGCGAGCACATGGATGTTCTACAGATTCTTAAGATACAAAAACACATCACAGAGTATAAAAGACTCCAGATAAACTCTCATTCTCACAGTAGCAAATACATAACCAATTTTCACAGTACTTGGTTTTGCTAACGGGGAGACCCAGAATGGTTTAGAGTTCTTTCCTTCTAAGCTGGTGCTCGCGGGTCTCGCGTAACACCAGTCAGCTGACGCCACTGCCCACATTTCGCAGTGGCTGGAGCCTGCAGAGCAACTCCACCACCTTGGTTCCCTTTCAGTGACCGCAATGGCTAAGGGCTTCCCAGTACTTAAGACATAATCTCCCTGAAGGAGCTGAAAGTGTGTGCTCCAGCCATTCACCGTGCCAAAAGGGAAGCTGTGGATGTCACCCACTGTCTTCCACTGGCAGGGACATGCCCGTTCCTCACCTGGCCCTTATGTTCCTCACAGCCAGCATGGCACATGTCCAGCACAGCCGGGTCAGGTAAGGTGGCAAGCACACACGTGAGCATCCACTCCCTGACAGCATCACATCTCGCCTCTGTTTAATAGTGGATCTGAGCTGAAATTAAACCCAAACGTGGGTGTAGTGTATAAACATTACGCACCACGCAAGGTCGGCTTGGCAGGGCAGACTGATCTCTCTTCAGACATGAGGAAGGATGAAATAATTTGAACTCTAGAAACAAAGACATCACATTTATGCAAAACCCTGTTTCCTAAATAGAACACCAAAAACAAGGTTTATTAAGGCCACTGGAAAGCCAGGATCATGGGCATTAACTCAAACACAGCCAGAGGCACAACGCCAGCTTTAGAGAAACACACTTTACAGTTGGCTTCTACCTCTCTCATTCTGTGCACGGTCTCGGTCCAGCTTTCCTGCACTGCAACATAACCACGTACAGACCCTCTACCAGCAAAGCAACCGACTTGGCACACGAGGGACACCTGCAGCGCTCCCTCAAGGTTCAGGGTGAAGAAAACCCAAGTGCTCTCCCTTCTACTCTTAATTTACCCGAACACCGAGGCCACAGCGAGGCTGCTGGCGCAGAGCCTCTTCCCAGGGTCCGCCAGCAACCAGCTCTGCCTTCAGGCAGTGGAGCCTGAGTGCTGCCCACCCTCTCCTCTGGCACCAAACGGCCAAGCAGGCCCCAAAGTCACTTTTGCACTAGGGAAAGTGGTGGCTGTGCGGCTCCAGCGAGGACTCGCCACGTTGCAGACCACAGGTCAGTTGCCCATTGATTTATTCTCATTGTGTTTCCACCCACCTGCCCCAGATGTCAAGGTGCTCTGCTCCAACAGCAGGAAGGCAGCTCAGAAGCACACGCGGAGGGGAAAAAACATAGAGACAGTGAACCTGAGTATCAGAAAATGCTACAGAACTCAGCGTGCACTTCTTGCAGCCTTTGGCACAAAACACCCAGGTGAGAACAGCAGTGACAAAGCCTAAGAAACCCTGTGCAAACAGCGCTGAAACCTTTCTACTCATCACCTCCTCATGGCTTGATTCCCAAGCCCGAAGAAGGCGAAGCAACCAAGCACAGCAGTAATAGCTCACTTACAACCTGCGAGAAACAAAACTGGGGAAGATAACAGGTAACAAAGATGTACAGACAGGGATGAGCTGCTTCCAAATTCCAGGATGAGGGAAAGCAACCTCATGAGTCCCCGAGGGAGCATTTTATCAAACCAATCCCAGAAGAGCCAAGGGATGGGGTTTTAATGCTATTTTCAACAGCTATCGTGAGGAATTCCCACTCCCTAGACCTCAGGGCTGAACAAAAAAGTACTCCCCTAAATACTTCACCTGCCCTCCTGTGAAAGGGGAGGACACCCAACCACCAGTACTTATGCCCTCCATACACAAACATCCAGTTATCTACTCATCAGCTCCCAGCAGAGCAGGATAGAAAGCTGAGAAGCAGCAGAACTGCCCCCTCACATCTCCCCTCTTTCACATTGCCATGGAGAGAAGACTGACAGAGGGGACCGTCCTGAGCTGTGCTTGCTCTGCAGACACTGTGTGTGGCTCGGCACAAGCAGAGAAGCTGTCCCACTGACACCCAGCACATACCGCTACATCACAGAAACAGTCTAGTGCTCGAAGAGGCCTTTTGCGTCACCCTCATGGTGCCATGTGGTCCTGAGCTGGCACAGAGGTGCTGTGTGCGGCAGGACTCATCCTGCCCGTAAGGCTTCGTGGTGCAGAGTGCAGCTCCCTGGCACAGTGATAGCTCCAGCGAGCGCCCTGCTGCTCCCTGCTCCTGTCCTGCAGCAAACCCGGGGCCAGGGACATTTCCTCCGGCATTCTTACAAAACACCCTTCAGCACAATAACAGGTCCGTGGCAACTTAAAAGAATGCTGGGTTACAGTCATTTCAGACTATTATGGTTTGAAAAACAACAGGTTTGAAGGAATACACGTTCTCTTTGCGATAGAAATCCAAGAGCAAAAAGAAAAGGCATTTTCAGACACCAGTCCCAATTTGTAACCAAACAAATTAAACAGTTGCACTCCACAGCTGACTGCACAGGCCATCCGGAATGCTCCACGTGCCAAGTGACCTCCTCATACAAACCAGCCTCTTCCCAGCATGCTGAGTCATCTCCAAAGTGCTGCAAACCCCGGCTGCATCCCTGCTGGTTTACTCCCTACATTCAGGCTTTGTGTCTCGCAAACCAGTATATTCTCTGTATCTGTATTTTAAGCCTAAGCTTCCAGTTTGCTATTTTACATTAATGGCACTTACTGTAAAAAAAAAATAAAAATAAATTGACCGTGTAGGCACACAAAAACCCATCTGCCTTTCACCTCTGCAGCTGCACAGATGTCTACCAGGTCTCAAGTCCCAGCTGTGCTCTGGAATTTGGGACCACAGCCCCTGAAGGACTTGGCTGCTTTGTTTTTATCATTAATAAAGGTAGCTTTCACCTCAGAAGCAGAGATTTGACTATTTCCAGTAGACAAAGCTGGACATTCACACATTTGGTGCTTAGGTCTGCTGCAACTGAGATGTGAAGAACCACCACCACATTCCATTCGCCCACTTGTACACATGGCAAAGGTTTTGCCTGGGATTCTTGCCTGGCCCCTCCATCCCTCCCAGCATATCACAGAGGGCTGAAAAGGCAGTTCCAAAGTGCAACATAACATGTGCCAGGGCCCACAGGAAGGGAGAGACAGCAGGTCGCATCCAATTGCCCTTTGCATTCCAGAGCTGTTTGTCAGCACAACGATGCTCCTGGGTTGCTTTTTTCTCTTTTTTCTCCAAAAAACCCAATAAAAAATGGCCATTGTTCTAAATTTCACCGTGCAAGTTAGCCATGCCTTCTTGAACGTGAACACACTGTACAACCCATGACCCTGTGAATTCAGCTGGATAAATTACTCCACTAATTAAACCCTCTACTAAGTAACTTGGCAAGGCTTAAGGGGGAACCTGGTGGAAGCAGTTACTGTTTGGAAGGAAAGGGAGCTGCTCCAAAGGGATCCAACTCGAGTGCCTGCTGCTGCTGGCTCTGCGTACTCTGCACAACCAGTTCTGTGAAGGGTACTGCACCAAAGTCATCTGTTTTCAGCCCCTCACCACCGTGAATGGCCCCATGCAAGGAGCTCTGCCTGGGTCTCCCAGCCACTACCACTGCGCTGTGATCCCCGCGGTTGTCACCAAAACCCTGATGCTGGGGGTGCCGCATCAGGTCTGGTGGGTGGAAGGGTTTGGCTCCGAAAGGATCCAGCAGACTCTCATCCGCTTGCAGATGGTTGGCTCGATCTTTGCCATCAGTCAGCGCGACGCTGATGTTCTCTTTAGAGTCTGAGATGGTGAGGAACTCGTTGCTGCTCTGTGAGTCCCTGCGGCCGGCTTTCTTGTGCCTGCGAGCTCGCTCCGGTGTGCGGTAGCTTGGTTTCAACACCTTCTTGGTGGTGGTCGGGGTTCCGTGGTGACGCTTCCCATTGTTCTTCGAGACCTCCTGCTTCATGCGCCTTTGGCGGTATGAAAGCTTCTGCAGGCTACGCTGCTGCTTGACCTTCTGCTGCTGCTGGCTCCCTGTGATCTCTTCAAAAGGAACCAGCCCAAACACGTCCTCTTTACTCCCACCGCTCTTGGGCAGAGGGGAAGGCTGAAATGGGGTGCAGCCAAAAATATCGACACTCCTTGGAGAGGTTGGGGAGAGCAGAGGCTCAGTCCCTGCCACCTGCCCATCTTGCGGAGACACCTTTTTGCTGAAGGGGGCTTTTGTGAAAACATCAAAGTCATCCTGCTCCTTGTTCAGGCTGGGAAAAGCCACCTGAGAAGAGATATCTCTGTCTGTCTTCTCTCTTGCTTGAGGCTGCAGAGTAGTAAAGGGCACGGCCCCAAACACATCGATTTCCTGGGCAGGGTTCATCTTGGTAACAGTGCCTGGCACCTCAGACAAGGACACATGTGTCGAACCGAGTTCTTTGATTTCACCGCTGCACACGCCATCTCTGAACCTACTGCTCAGGAGCCCTTCCGCAGATTTTTGCTTGGCTCGATCAGAATCGGAGTCAGAACTTTGCTTCTCCTCTTCCTCTTCCTCCACTTCTTCCTCCGAGTCCATAAGGAGAGGTCGGTGGCCTAAGTTCTCTGGTTCTGTGTCATCATCATTGAAGTCTCCATTCTCTCCTTGTAAGACTTCCTCATCCTCCTGTTCTTCTTCCTCACTGCTCTTGGGAGAAGGAGGATCAGATTCAAAATCACTCTCTGACTCTTCACCACCTTTTGGCACTTGTCCCTCTGCAGTTTTCCTCGTGGGCCGGGGATCTCTAAAAGTGTGGCTCAGTTTTGCAGCCTTGGTTGGGGTCCCTGCATTATTTCCTTGATTGCCGGCTGAGTTATCCACTTGTTTCCCAGGGGAACCTGCAAGTCCAGAGAAAAATGCAAAACAGAACTTGAAATACACTCTTCAAATCAACTCTTACTGCACACACATCACAGCCACACATACCAACAGCTGATGCAAACGTATATTGTACATTTACTGAGGGCAACTGGTAAAGTCAGATCTGATATTCCCACCACCACTCATAGAACTGATCAGCCAGACATGGACTGACACACGTGGCACAGCGGCAGTGGTTTTCAAGTACAGAGTAGGGACCAGTGGGCAGAGGGGATGTCCAGAGGCAGCTTTGCACACACACTCATTACGCAGCTGCTGCTCCCAGGGAAACGGGGACTGATGTGCTTGGAAAATTTTAAGTTGGGCTCTTAAAAACCTATTTCTTGAAGTGCTTCTGCTCAGGTAGTCTGCTCTGACACGCTTATTGCTTCAGCCATGAAAACAACGTAGGCAAAGGAGAAGTACTTAGCAATTTCAGAGAGGCCAGTTCAGACCTCAGGTACCACTGTCCACCAGTGACCGAGTTCCGTGGGCTCTGCCCCACCGGGCTGGCTGCTGGGCAGTTCGTGTACCAGAGAGCAGAGGCACCTGGCTGACAAACACGTCCTGTACAGCTAGGGAAGGTGTATTTGCTCTTGAGATGTCCTTTCCTCCAGGACACAGACCGCAGAGCAGCCACGCTGCTTTAAGGATGTGTAACTGAACCGCTAATAACAGCGGCGATAATTCCGCTCTCTGCAGACGGAGAAACCACTGGACACAGATTGCGACACCAAGGAGGGAGGCTGCTTTGGAGCCACTCCAGGCAGAATATTCACTGGATACCAAACTTCCAGTGGGGACCAGGACAACAGCAAACCCAGCTGCATTTCTGCTGGCAAGACCCAGTTTAGGCCGGCCCAGCTTCACATGGAGTTCATTTGTTCACTTTTACCCACCCTCACTCCTGAAACCCCATGCACACACAGTGCAGCCGGAGCGCCAGGGCAAGGGCTTCTGTCTCTTGGTGCCCAACACAAACCTGGGGACAGGGCTGGTCCCCAGTAAAGCCCTTAGGAACAAGCTCTTTGATAGATCACTGACCTTTCCACCTCACCAGAATTAACCCCTTCCCTTTGTTACCCAGTGGCTGACATCTCACCAACCACGTGTTCACAGGAGCAGAAAAGCTGGGCAGGGATGCATGCACCAGTTACTCCTCTCAAAAGGTCTCCAGCCAGAACCCAGCTCACAACTCTCTCATTCTTATAATGTACAAAATAATTTCTCAGGTAATTTCTCCTTTCCCAAGGGAATTAGCATACCCCTCCCAGGCCAAGCCAGGTTTTTTCTTTCTATGCTCCAGTCTAGACGAGAATATTAAGTTTTACAATGACAGTTTCTTCCGTTTTTAAGAGGAACAGCTGGGTTCTTCACCCAGCAGCCATTTTGCTCTTTGCAATTACACTTAAAACAACAATAAAAATTCTGCAGTGATGTATTTTATGTACGGATTTAAAACCAAGATGACCAGAATGACTGAAAACATCAGGTGATTAGGGCTTTCAGCTGTTTCTTCTGTGCTTCTGGTGTCAGATTGCTTCTTATCTACTATAATTTTAAATACTATGTATTTGCTTTACCCACTAAATTAGAATCTGGATTATTTGGCTGCTTACTTTAGATTTCCCCAAGGTACAGCCCTCACATTGCACTGTACAACCCCCTGTCCTCCAAATCCTGCTGGTTCCAATATTTACTGTGACATTAATGTTAACAGAAATGCAATTAGGTTTAAAAGGAGACAGAAAAGGAAATATTTCTAGGTTAGATATTAACAACAAAACCCCCAAACCTTTCACGTATGTCAATCCCCACATTAGTTTGTGCTTCTAATGAGTGATAAAACCTTTGTACAGAGTTTCCAAAAGCAGAAAACAATTTATAAAGCACTTTCTTTTAAAGCAAAGAACTGAACCACAGTACATCCAATGTACCTGGCTTTCCAGAAGGTTTAAAGGTTATTTGGGAACTGCTGCCACAATCACCTCACTCAAAAACAAACTGCAAAGGACAGGGACGAGACAAAAACCTGACCTCTACCAACACTGACTGGGCTGAACAAGACACTTTAGCCACACCACGCTCGGCTCTGTCACAGACAACTCTGGAGAGAGCAAAGAGCAGACAGGACTTGAGCAGAACGCACAGCAAAACACCTCAAGCTGTTCCCCAAGACACACCCAACGGATGAGTATTGGGAACATGAGCCATCCCAACAGCTCTTAACAGATCCACCTATAACTGTGATTCCTGCTGACAATAAACAGCAAATTATTTTGGGAAGCAGCCGTCCAGACAACTTAGTTATTCAGGAATCAGTTTTAGTATCCCAAATTCCCTTCCTCAAGGCTAACCCCTACCGTGTCTGGAACAACTGGGATGGAGTAACAATTCACTGAGCACATCCACTTGCTGGAGACTCGTGTCCTACAGCCAATACAGATGCTGCGTGCTTGCTATGGATGAGGTTACTGTGTGGTTCACCTGCTCAGAGTTCTGAACCACTCTTTAAGGAAATGCTGAGCACATCACTGACAGAGGCAAACACGGAAGGTGCTTGCACAGCTAGCAAGAGAAGTGAAAATGTAACTCCTAGTTCATTTCTTCAGCACCTTCCATGCAACAATCTCTCAGCACCAGGCAGCTGTGGCTTTTTATTCTACCAAGGCAAACGAGGCAAAGCAACCACACCCCAAATATAGCACAAATCTCCCTTTTTGATAGCAAGAATGAAGAACCACACAGACAAAGGAAGCCTGAACCGGTGTATTCGTACACAACTACCCCTGCACATGAAGAAACACTTGCCAGAAGATCTCCATTCTGAGGCCACTCAGATACCACAGCAGATTTATTTTCCAGCAATAACATCATCATAGCACTTCACAATGAATTGCTTATTAGCTCATTAGCCTAAAACTCCTCATCTCACTACCAATGATTTCTGAACGGGGTTTCTCGACTTCTACCTCTTTAGCCCTGCTGTTTCTTACCCACCAGCTCCTTGCCAGTTATGAACATCACTGCTTTATCAATCCTTTATTTTGAACAGACTCAAAATTACCAAAAATGCAATGAATTTTGCAGGGATTAGAAACTCACAAGCTATAGGAACAGCTCAATAACATTGAAATGTCAGAACCACTGTGCCTGACCCTACATGCACAACTTGAACAGGACAGCAAGCAGCACATGGCAGATGAGGCCAGGAGCTGCAACTGCTCCTGCGATGCAGCTCTGAAGAAAGAACTCCTATTTCTGCCCCTTTTCAGGTGTGCTGACCTCACTGGTCCCACATTTGTATTCTTCAGGAAAGAACAAGTACCTCACTTAATTCTTCTGCTTGCATTGAGGTGCCGTAAATGAACAGAACCTTCTTCTCCAAGCAGATATTACTCTAAGACACTTCTCAAACTGAGAAACCATCTCTGCATGCATCTTCTCACCTGCAGCATCTCTGGTAGAGTCCCAATAACAGGGAGAAAAAAAATGCAGATTGGTGTCAAAACCAAATCAAGCAAACCAAACCACCCTCCAGAGTTTTGTTTTTTTTTTTTTACTGTCATTCCTGCCCTTTCGCCCCTAAAGTCATCAGCAAACAAAACAAACACCAGGAGTGCTACAAACAGAAACAATGCCCCAAAAGGGAACACTCCCTGGTTAATGACAATTTAATGCTCTGGCCAAACAGATTTCAGAAATGAAGGGTTCTGTCACATTGATTTCATGCAATCTTCTCAACCTGAACGGCTGCAGAGGCTGCTCCGAGAGAGAGATTTATACAAAGAGCTCTGAAACGCTGAGCAACATCTGTTTGTAATGTACTGTTTGGATTACTACACTTCTAATCAGGTTTGCATCTTGTAGGAGACAATTGTTCTTCACCCAAATGCAAGGCAGGTGGAACATCTTTAATCATATAAGAAGATCCCAATCTTCAAGGAAATTTTCCATTCTGATGTTCTTTTTTGAGACATCCGATTATAAGAGGATGAATCCCTTCTAACAACTGCAGTAATTACATGCCTGCTGCTGGTTCATATTCTAGGGTCTTGCGGGGGTGGTGGCCGAGAGGGGCATAAGGGCTTTAAGCTCTCTTTGAATTGGGAACATACTGCCACCATCATTTCAGAACAATTTGCCACATGTCAGGCCCAAGGATTACTGGCGCGCTGCAACTAAATCTGCACTGCTTCTTTGACAAGGGCCAGGGCAGCAGCTGCTGAATATTGTTATGGGGATTTGCACTGCTCGCCCCCTTCCTGAAAGGGGAACAACAATGGGAGAACAAAACACTTCTGCCTGCCATCTATAGCGTAGATATGGCTTTCAGATAACAAGTCTATAGGTTGAAGTGTGTTATTAATAAAAGTGAAAGGTAATGGTGATTGCTCTAAGACTTCTCACACACAAATATCACTGCACTGTTCTGGAAATTAATAGGACACCACTGGCTCTGCTCACTGCTCTGCTGTTTATTTGTGTGATGGATGAGTAAGTTCCAGTTACTTTGGAAGTGTTACCTAGAAAAGCTGAACTTTTTATTGCCGTATATTTTATTGCCATATTTTTATATTGCCATAGTAAAAGATTTTGAGCCTGCATTCAGCAACAACTGAAAGCAGAACCAAGGAATGGTTATGGAGTAACACAGGCAGTATTGTCAGTGAGTAAATAAAGTGATAGGAACTTCTTGTACCGGTCAAGTTCCCAAATCTGGAACAAAGAACAGCAGCCAGAACAAGCTGCAGGCGGGAGGATCTGTTAACCAACAATTCCAGAACAGCCACTGCCCAGAGGAACAGGAACCGATGGCACGAGCTGCTTTAGGATTGTAGACGATGCTGGCTCAAGTCTTTTTGTTTCTCCTGCTCCATGCTGGTTATTTTTTGCTAAATGGGAGTGAGCTGCATTTCTCTCAAAGCTCCAGACCGTGCCGTAGCCCAGGGGCTCCAACACTGTGGTATAGAAACTTGCAGTGGTCTGGAACCTTGTCAGAAGCAGTATACAAAAAAGGAACCAAATGAAGAGTTGTCAACCACATCTCTTCATGACAGAACAACCCACTTTGCTGTAACATGGTGGATGCTAAGGAAAAGCTACTGCAGCAGAGTCCTTCCGGGGACATACAGTGTCTGATTCTCCAGAGCATTTCCATAGTACCACTGACTGGTTTTCTGCCAGGCCGAGTTACACACCACACCCCAGCACTGTTCCTCCTTGCAGGCAGACACCTATAATGATCATTTAAAGACAGCACCAAGTCTGCAAGTATGGGAAGTTTGGAAGCCACAAGGAGGTCTCCAGGGAATTAAACTTGCTTTTATCCCCAGTAATGAACATACATGCAGTAAGTGGGGAGGGGTTACCTATATAGAAAAGACAACTGTGACTCAATCAAGAAGGACATCTATAGTAGAGAAAATGACCTTTACAAACACCCAGAGAAACAGTTAAACAGAAGATCTGAGCCAGAGCCTCATGCCAGCAAAACAAGCCAGAAGAAGGCTCACTGAAGTTCCCCACAGCAGCACAATGCACAAACAGCTCCAGGTCAGCACTTGGAGAAATTCCAGTCGAGATTTCCCAACATCTCCACTTGTCACACAGTCCATCTGCAGCATTTGGAGAGTCACCTCAAATCTTTTATCGCTTCTCTGAATTTCACTACAAAGCTGAGGGAAGCAAAAGGCAGTTTAATCCCAGAAAGACTTAGTGTAAACAAACATAGGATGCCAAAAGGCCACCAAGTACAACTTAGCCGCAAACTGCACCACATTAACGGCATTTTCTTCTTAGAATTCAGAGACAGCAGAACATGTGTGTCTCTTCTGAGCTTCTGAAACACATGACTTGATGCTAACAAAGGACATTACAACACAAGCTGGTTACCACACTTGAATCAAAAGCTGCCACTTCAAAGTGCTGACCACAGGCATCAGTTTTTCTGGTCACCATCCAGTGTTTCATGCATTCCAGAACCAGAGTCTGCCTTCCATGTTAGGTGCCTGTTCCAAATGCCCCATTACGGATTATTCAACCATGCTTTATCATTTTCATTAAAACTTCACAATGTTAGTTTTATTTCGGATTGAGCATTGGAATTATTTCTCAAGCCAATTTTCTTTTCCAGCCATCTCACCTTCTAAGTCATTACATTTAGGCATCAAAGAGCGCATACAGGAAGTTTTCATGTAGAGAAAACACTTTTACTATGAAAACATTTTTAATTGGATACACACCAACTGTGAGCAATACTAAGTGCTTCCACACTGCTTTCCTACCAACTATAAGATGAACCCAATATGTCCATTCATTTCACCCAGCTATTTGCTCTCTGCACAGCAGGTCCAGTGCCATACATTTCATTGCTGGCTCTCCTTTCCCACCTGAGAAGAGTAAGAACAGGAGCTCTGATGCATAAGCAGCCTTAGTCCATCCAGTTCCATGTTCTCCCTCCTGGTGATCCTTGCAGCAGCCCGAAATACACTCCTGACTCCGTAGGGAAAATCCCGAGGGCTTACATCTTGCAGCACCCCATAGTCCTTTCCAGCAACGACGGAAGGGTCTGGATTGCATCCTCTGCATCCCTCCTTGCATCACCTCCCTGGACACACGTAAACTTATCAAACACTCATGTTGCTGATCAACCAGCACCTTATGTCCAGCTGTTCGGTCAAAAGATGACACAGGATCTTCAGCTTCTTGCTGCCACCTCACACCAGATGATAGAAACCATTTTAGTGAAGTATTGCTTTCAGCAGAGAACCCCCCAGCCTCCAAAGCAACGGAAACCGTGACTCACTGTACTCAGCCACAACCCATATACAACAGCATTTATGAACCCGAGACCTATGTCACATGGCAAATCCAAAGCAGACCAAGATCACAGCTCCAACTTAGAGGCTGCTAATGCAGCAGAACCCATCTTTAACGGGAGCTGTTGCTTTCTAACAAAGTAAGTGTGGGGGGTTTTATTGTGGTGCACACCAAAGTCACTCCATCGCTCCTCTCCTTAGCTAGAGAGGGGAAAGGAAACCTAACAGTGTGACCCTGTGCACTCTTCACCGTATGTAACGCCAGAGCACTGGGCGAGCATTCAGCAGCCCAAGCAGGCGACCTTTAGGAACGTGGGATGAAAGCCAAAGGAAACACGGATGCTAACATAGGTTGTCCCCAAGTGATTTATTTTAAGGCACGTTAACTGAGCATTTGAACTTCTGTAAGAAGAGGTTTAAAAAAGTCACATTAAGGCACCTTTAGCCCACAAGCACTCTCAACAACACCTAGGTAGACACTGAATTGACTCCATGAGTAACTGCTGCTCCTTCTACCATTTAACTCTCCTTTAGGCTTTACTTTGCCCCGGGTACCAAAAATGATTAAAGTGCGATCAAGCAATTCAGTTTCACGTTCACAGTCACTGTTCACATAAAATGATATTTTTACTTCCATTCAAGGTAAAAATAGCTAAAGATGAACCCAAATACAATAATGAACATCATCTCCCACAATGTGCAGATAACAGCAGGTATTTTGCTTGTTTTGACTCAGCTGGCACCAAAATGATGCACTAAACGGAGCAGAAGCTAATTGGGCCAGAAAACTGAACTAAAGAAACAGTGTGAGTTGAAAGCAGACTACAGAGAAAAATTTAGTCTTAGTAAGCAGTTTGCCTTTAGCAAAAGAGTTTCTGGTTCTACACAAGCGATTCGCACTGCACTGGTCCAACATATTTGCACTGCAAAGATGACACAGTCTGTATGATGTGCAAGTACCAGGAACTGGATGCAGCAGTAAGTTTTAATTGGAGGTAATCAACATATTAAAAAAGTCTTTTCAGGAAGCAGCCAACACAGTTATCATTCTTTGGTCATTCAACCAGACGCGAATATGTCAACGGACACATTCACATACATATATATATGTAGGTACGAACACACATACATATATATTTAGGCAGTGATGCTACAGATGTAACTTGCCTGGGTGAGAAATGAAAGGAACTGAACCAAAGGGATCTTCGGGAGGATTTTTCTGTGGAGCAGAATGCGGCTCCACATTCTTATCTGAAGATGCTCTCCTGTCTGCCAGCCTGTCTGCAAAAAACAAAACGGAACAGAACAAAACATAAAATAAAATAAAAATGGCTGGTCTCGTGCCTACAGAGAGATATCTACTGCACAGGGTGAGGGAGGAATATACTCTCTATTAGGGGGAGGTTGGTGTTTTAAAGATATTCTACATCTTGAATTCATAGTTCTTGGAAAATTCACCTGCACAAACCTATTATTAATCCTCATGTACCACCAACAGCAGCAGGTATTTGGTGATGGAATACTTTTAATGAGTGTGTCTTGCATATTATACGCAGGCTATCTGCTCTGTAATAGAAACTATTACCTCCTTGTGCTCAATGTTCTCAAGTCAGAATCCTCGTGCTTATCTAAAACAAAATCAGTCATTTTAACCAAGTTTTTGCCAACCTTTGTCAACTTTTCTCCTTTTATGGCAATCACAGCAAAACAGCTAGGAGTACTATTAAACATGTGACATCTACTATTAGGTGAACACAATTTGAGTGTCAGAGCAATGCAGCATCTGCTTTGTATGATCTTCAGTCCTTCGGAGACCAATTTTTCTTTTTGAAACAGACAGAGAAGCTTTTTAACATAGTCAGAAATTTAGAGCATTAGGAACAACAAAGAAGTTTTTCTGCCTATGCTCTCATTCCAACATTGCTGCCAAAGAAAGATACAGCCTATCCATCCCAACCACTGCAACACAAGGAGGGTGCAGCAAGACCCATTGGGCCTTCACCTCAATGAGAAGATGTCCACCCTGTCCCCCTCCAGCCAGAAGAGACAGCCTTTTGCTTTCCCCCTTTTCACAGTAAGCAGCCACTCTTCCAAACAGTTTGGAGTCTGCTTGAGGATTCGCTGCAGCCAAGGTGCAGCAGAACTGAGCCCCAATCACCTGCCAAGCTACCTGCACGTTTCCTGCTCGTCCTTTCAATATGGCACCCAGGAGACTTGGCTACGCCGGCCCCCAGGGACCAGACAGATGCATATTGACTCCACGCACAAAGCCACAGCGTTTTGAAATCACACACCAGTTTTTACAGGCAAGCGTTCTGTTCGTGTAGAGGAGCCAATAATGTGAATTGTCTCACTCTTACCTACCATTAGACTCAAAGAAATACAGGTTGGAGTTGTTCCACCACAGACAGCCCTGACATAAAATATAATCCCACCTAGGGGTTCTGAGTGAAGGAGATGGAGTTGCTCTCACCTCAGTGTATACACAGTGAAACGGGCAGAGTAACCGACCCGAAGTTATCCTATGGCGAGACGACTGTGCAGAAGGGAACACTAGCTGAGATGCACAGAAGACCAGCAGCTGTGTGCTTCCTCCCATTGGCTTTGAGTCTTGGAGACAAAGAGCTGCTAAACATCACTTTCAATAGCAGCACTCATTCCCAATTCCGAACAGCCATACCTGCATCCCTTCCTCTCCTCAGGGAGGGGCTGGGTTTTGTCTGGAGGGGATTTGTGCGTGTGGTTTTTAACTTTGCTGGGGGTTTTTTGTTTGGGATTTCTTTGAGCCTTGCCTTAGAACACGCATGACCTTCATCTTGTATCTTTACAGACACAGATCGAGTGAGGGATGCTTTTGTTCCACCATCCCAAGTGTCTCACCTCCAGAGGAAAACCAGCTGGCTGTGGCACAGTTGGCAGGCAATTACACTCTAGGGTAACCTGTCTCCCAATCCTGCACAGATTGTGAAGTGGTTACAGGAGCTCTTTGTCAAAAATTAATTTCCTCTCAACATTGTCAGAATCTCAGCATCATGTGTGGCTTCCAGACCATCGACAATACTGATGAGAACAGCAAAACACCAGCGTGCCCAAGAACCACGAACTCCATGCCATGACTCCCTAGTGGAGCTCTCCAGAGGTGCCCAGTTCAGAAACTGTAATTTAGAGGCATGCTACGCTTTACCCCAACTGTCATCATCTTACTATGAATGCTCTGACAAAGCCTAAGTGAGGTTTTCTGTTCTGTGAGTCAGCTTCCTTTTGAAAGGGAGAGTGATTAATCAGCACAGCAACACCCATCACTACACACACCGTGACATTAAGCCGCTAAATGCATGAAATCAACAGCAATGGCAGCCTGACTAATTACAATGACATCCTGATCCTCTCACAAAGGGCATGTATATTTAATTACTTGTGTATTACTGTCAGAAACACAACAACTTGAAAAATATTTGACAGATTCAGAAATTTTTTTAATTGATGTATAAAGGATCAGCTCAACAATACAAACCAGACTTCTGGAAGCAAAAAGTAAGAAGTCACATTCTGAACACTGCTCAGCACCACAACACTGCAAAGAGACAAACTTACCTAACGCTGTACGTGAGTTATGTAGGTTTAGTAATAGAAAAAAGACAACAATTTATCAGACCTGTACCTTCAATTCCCCTTTCCCTAGAGGATAACATCATTCACAGGAAACTCCAAAATTGAGAAAAAAAAAATACTTAGTAGTGAACAGTAGTTTTCTCTCTTATGAGATAACCTACACTTAAAGAGAATTAAGCTTTGATCCTTAACATCTAAGGAAATTCCAACCAGTATTGTAGAGTTAAAGACAATTTTATAGGTATGAGCCTTAATTGTACAATTAATCTTCCCAGTTTTCATTAATCCACTTAAGTTTGAGAAAGTACCAGTAGAAAAAATCAAGTATAAAGATTCCTGCTTTGACTGCAGTAAAGTCATTAACAACATCGCCCATACCATCTTTGGTACAACAGCCTTAATATCAAACACTGGAGCTAAAAGGCCTTTCAAGCCTTTGATTTGCGTATCCACGTGCACACACAACCACATGCACTGAGAAGACACCCAGCACTGCTCCTCCTCTGGAGGCAGTACCTGAAGCCAAAGGGCTGAGAGAAGTTGCAATCGTCTCCTGTCCCGCACAACCAAGCCTGCCATCTAGTGTACTCTTGGCTGAGAGAGTAAATTTATTTTTTTTAGATTTTCTTTATTCAGGCAAATGAAAACCCCTAATGGTGGTTAATACTGAGCCAGACTATGCCATTATGTTTAATTTGCTCATACAGCAAGTATCACATCCAGCTCCTCCATGCATTGAACTCCAGTAAAAATGAAGAGGTGAGCCAAAACCATGTCAACATACATTTAGTCTTTAAAAACTTGAGGGTATATTCACACATGCAGTACAAAAACTGGACAACAGAATTACAGCAGCAGTTAACTACTCCTTCTGCTGGAGACTCAGAGACAGCAGCTAGCGGCGCTTTGCTCCAAGTGATTCCATCCTCTGCTAAGTAATTTTTTGCATGTGATCAGGCATTTTCACCAGAAGAGTTCTTGGGCACTGGCAGAGGCTGACCAGGGAAGAAGCAGAGTTCTCATCCGTGGAGGGATTTAAAAGCTGTATGGATGTGGTGCTCGGGGACCTCGTTTAGTGGTAGAGTTGGCAGTGTGAGGTTAAGGGTTGGACACAATGATCTTAAAGGTACTTTCCAACAGTTCTGTGATTTCCCATTTCCCCAGCTCACTATAACCAGCCAATTGAGTTACTCCATGCGAGTGCATCTCTTACTTAGTATTTTCCAGGTTATCTGCAAAGCCACTTCAACTATGTCCTTGGTTAACATCATTTTCTGTACTTACATTTGATTTAGTTAAGCCACGTTTTGAACAATCTCATAACACTTACCATGACTACAGAGAGCTGTCCAACAGCCAGTTAAAGACTTTGGAAATGGGCAAATTAGTTTGAACCCAAAGGTCAGCACAACCTTCTCCAGATTCAAGAATGTATTATTTCAAAAGACTAAGGCTTCAACTGAAAGCAGCGTGCTTAAAGATATCCAAATCCACTACTTAACTTCAAATTCTAGACTTGTATTTGGGAACAACATTTATTTTCCATTTCCTCCAGTTTGCACTAAGTCATTTCACTCTAAGACGTGTGCAGGCTACACCCACATCATTCATCAACACAGGATATCAGTTAAAAATAACAGCTAGAGTTCCACTAAAACACATCCAAAGCAGTCACTTTCCTTTGGATCACTAGGTAATGCACATATCTTTCACCTGCATTTAAGGACATCGAAACCCAAGCAGAGAAAAGACTCATTTGAAGGCACAGGTTTTTGGTTTGGTTCTGTTTTTTTTTTTAAATTACTTGAAATTCAAGTTTACTCCATTTTTAATTACAAGGAACTTACTGGTACTCAGCCAAGTATATACACTCTGTTTTTTTGACATTGTCACATCTTACAAGCATCATTAATAAATCTGATCTTGACAAAATCAGTTTTGGGAAGAGCATCCAGTTAGAAAGCATGTGGTAAGCCATTAGGAAAAGGCAGTACTTCCAGTAAAAACCATCAAGATAACTGACTTCAAGAGGAGAAAGTTTATTCAACTGTCACCATATCAGAACAATAAAGCAGCCCTTACACGTAGCCACTCCAAGAGAACATTACAGAACATTAACATAATGTAATAGATCATTTTCTTTCAGGCATTTTCAAAGGACGCATCAGACCCACAGAATCTTCTGCTCCGCTATGCAAGAAAAAAAGCTGGAAAGGAAAAAAGCAAGCAGCCAAACTTTTCTTCCTACCCGACAACGCACCTCTGCTGTTCAGAGCTTCATGACAAGCCAGCTGACGCAGTATCTAAGAGCTAAGATTTTACCATTTTTGCAGTATTTGAGCCAGTAAATACCAATTTTCAACAATGAATTCCAATGTGAGGCACATGTTTCCAAGAAAGGAAAGGAAAGCAAGAAGACAGGCCCAACTCTGCCCTCAAATGCCCAGAAAGAATTTTCTGTACATAGGGTGTGTGGCCCTTCCACAAGGTCAGTGTTGGAACTGCAGAGCAACTACACAGCCCTCACTTACTGTGAAGCAAAATAAGCCTTCAAGCGTCCCTTACTTGATCTTAGCAGGTCAAACTCTCTGTCCAGCAGCTCCTCCTCTGTCAACATGGAAAAATTGTCCTCTCCGAATGGGTTCCAGCCCGACATGTCAGGTGGGTTGCTGATGCTCTGCTTTGTGTAGCTGCCAATCTTTTCTGCTTCAGGAATTCCTGACCTGTGAATTGAGTTCATGGAAGCAAAGAAAGAAAAACATTACAGGATTGTTCACCAGGGTGAAACTCCATGACTTGCTTCATTATGCCAAACTATTACACACAAGTAACACATGTGCATTAGCAGCTTAGCCCCAAAACATCTAAAAGCTAACTTACGGGAAAACAAATCCTTTAAAAAGATATGTTTTCATTGCATCTTTTGTGTACACAATTCTTGGACTTTTAGTTTCCAATTCGCTAATTACAGCCAAAGCACAGAATCCTTCATCGAGGCGACATGCAAGGGTAAGAACTGCATTTCCCCTGTGGTCATCTCTATATTCCCACAGGAGACAGCCTTGTTTTCCTCAAAATCTCTAAATCTCCACTAAATCTCTCTGAAGCTTTCATTGGTTCTCTCCATTTTCTAATTATAATTTCTTGGCATACACACTAAGTGTCTTTGAATCCTACATCCATCCAACTGATACCATTAACTTAACCAGCTGGTATCACAGCTTCTGCCTGTGTCAGTCTTACCTACAGAGACAAGGAAATCTTTGACCAGACACGCTTTCACTTTCATGCACGTCTTGACAAATTATGCCTACCACTTCTCTGTCTGAAGTGGGGTGGAAAAGCAGCCATTGGGAAGCAACCGCATGCTAACTGGTTCTCCCTCTATGCTAGCCAGGCTCTGTTGGCCACACTGGCAGTCCAGCTCCACGTGGAACCTCTCCAGGACAAGGGTTTCTCCCTGCCAGCTGGGGTGCTACCATCCCGCCAGACCAGAGACTCTTTCTACTGAGCAAAGGACAGCATGTGATACAACACAATGCACTTGGTCTGTTGAGAGCAAACTCACTCAGCACCTCTTCCTTTCATACCAGAAGTCACTTTTTTAGAAGTTCACCACCTTATGCACTGCAAACCATTGCTAACCTTCAGTCACGGGCTTTGGATCAAAATCTTAAGCCCAACACACAGAAAAGAAACTTTCAATCTACATTTTTACTTCCAGACTGGAATGACTCCTTTCAGAAGTTATTTATGACTGTGGCAATGGAGCTGACCAAAGCACAGCTGGCAGTTCTCAAATAGGGGCACAGAAGGGCAGGACAACGTTCTCTGCTAGGGATCCAACCACCTAATTGGCAGGATGAAGCCAAACTGGTCACAGTGATAGTCTATGAACCCAGCCTACAGCTGGAACATATTTTGACTCTTTCAACAACACACTGTGACCCAGAAGAGACCAAGAATGACAGCAGCACCTGAAATGTGTACATCATGCTATTAACTGAGAGCTTGTGGCAAGGCTGACTGCACTGTGATCTGCAGCGCTCCCACAACTGCAACGGACTTGTTTCCAACATATAAGAGCAGGAACCTCTTTAAATATATAACCTAAACTAATAGTAGGAACTTCTATAAATATATAACCTAAACTGGACAAATCTGTGAATCTTAAATTTTTAAATCAGAAAATAAAGGTGTTTTAATTCCACACACTGTTTTTGGTAAGAATTTCTAGGAAAATCATTATCTATTGTACTTTACTAAGCAAAGGTGAGTCTACAGGCCCCTGCAAATGGACCACATCACTGATGAGGTGTACTCTATCACACACAAAATACATAAGTCAGACCAGTGATCAGACACCAGCATTAGAAGCCCTAGCACAAGTCAAATACAAAGCCTCTCTTAAGAGTGTTCCAGATGATTTTCACAAGCCTATAACGTCATTCACCACAGACCACCCCTAAGAGAAGTGGTTAGCAGTCATCTCCTGGAGTAAGTCCATGAACAAAAAAGAAAAAACAAACACGGAAGACGGGTTCTTTAAGAAGTTGCACAAGGCTCATCTGTTCACACATTGTGTCCCATAATATCCTGTACCACCAATAGCAACTATCCAGCTACTTTAAGCAATACCTCACTATTGAACCAAGGAACTTCTGAGGAAAGGTTTCAGCAGCCCTTACCACAATTAGCAATGTAAGCTGTAAGTAACCCTTGGGTCCATCCGTGTCAGAACACTTGCCTGCTTGCAGGGAAGGGAGAATCTGCCACTGTTCCAGTACGCACAGAGAGTGATCCAGGGTAGGAGATTAAGGCTGGTGAGAAGTCTTGCGGAGAAGTGATATATTCTGGAGACTGCGCCTGTTGTGACTGCTGCTGCTGCTGAGCCAGCACCCGCTGCTGCAGGAGAGCCTGCTGATATTGCTGCACCTAAGCAAGACAATTACCATGTTACCAAAATTCACACGGGCCAGCGTGAATCTCTTCTGCTAAGCAACACCACCATCTTGCAGCCAAATGCACTGACCACCACCATGCTCTGGAACAGCTCGGCAGCTTCAGCAGAAGCAAGCAGCCAGATCTGTCCACCATATAGGTGAAGAAATATGGTCCTAACAATCCAGTGACACCATTTTCCTCTTTCCACAGATTGCCACTAGCTTTTCCTAACTGTTGCAACCTAAGCATACACTACTGTAGCACCAAGTTAGTTTTCATCGTATGAAAATATTAATAATCAAGATCTCATGACAATTTCTCTTGACTTTGGAAAAAACAGATTATTCAGTTAGCTTTCTTGCTATTAAAGCAGGAATTTGATGTCACTGTGTCGTCTATCACTTTTTACCATAACACACATGCATTGTGTGGTCACTACAGGAATCTGTAAGCACCAAGAATGTTTCCAATAAGTACATACTTCCTTGACCAAATCTGGGATATTTCCCATCCAGTTAATACAGAATTGCTACTCCAGATAAGCTTTTGCAACCAAGTTTGGATTTACTTTGTTTTCCTAACTGAATATAATTTTAGATGCTGAACTTCACACTATTTACCGTGTCCACAACTCGTTACAACTACTCACAAATTTCTCTTACTGTATCTTCACAACAGACTTAGGAACACAGCATGTGTTTTAAGACTGTGCTGTCTACGTTCCATTCTTGACGTACCATCGCAGGATACTGAGACTGCGGAGGTTGCTGCTGGTACACAGACTGCATCAATAGCTGCTGCTGGACCATCTGCTGGTGCATCACTTGTTGGTACTATGGTGGAAAAGAATAGTGCTAATAAGTCATGATCCCCTCCTTTAGGAATATCCAGGCATTTAGAAGAACCATCAATTAAAATATCACTTCTGTTACTCAACAGCCTGCAATTCCGTCACTGCATTTTAGTGGCTCTGTGCTTGGAAGCCTTTCTGTTTTTATTTTCCCCAATAAATACCAGCCTGTTTTACAAAATATTAGGCTACACATTCAGCACTGCCTTTTCCAAGGCAGACCAATTAACAACTTTTGCCATTTTCACCAGTGCTAAGGCCCTCTGGAAAATAATTCAGCTGTGCTTTAATGAATAACGTGTCTCAACAGGGGGGGAAAACAGCAATAGGTATCTTGGATAGGGACTGAAAGTTCTTGTCTGACCTGGCTACTCTTCTTTTACTTTTACAGTTATTTACGCTATGCAACTCAAGCGACCACACCTGACGGTACACAAGGTAGGCAATGCCAGAATACACAGTGTCCATGAAAAATCTGAGTGGACACACCAAATACGAAAAGGAAGCTCTTTGCTGAGCAAGAAATACTGAAGAAATCAAAAAGTGCAAAAAACTTACTCACATGGGCTATGCATAACCATCTACTGCCAGCACAACATAGTCACCTCAATAATTCCCAACACTTCTCTCAAGAATATTTACATTCACATACCCCCCACCCACCTTTATTTAGGCCACGCGGTGAGGATTCAAAGCAAGCTGGGACTCAGGGTAAAACCACAAAAACAAGACAGCACAATGAAAACAACTTTCTAGGACAAGCGCTACAGAGCCAATGAACAGACAACTTGAAGGTAAAAGGAAGGGGCAGGAGCTTCTCTCTCTCTCCTAGCAGGGAAAAACCAGGCAACAGCAGAAGTGTTTAACTAGCACACAATTCCAAGGGTTGTTAACACGTGTCTCTCAAATTTTTCTAACAGACTGGTACCTGCTGGAGGTAAGCGTCCTGCACAGCAGGCAGCTGCTGCTGCTGGAGGTGGTGCAGCTGCTGCAGTCTCCAGTCCCCCTGCTGCAGCTGCTGGAGCACTCGATGCTGCTGTGGGGCAGGCTGGCTGGGCCCATGGGAGGGTAGGATCACTTGGCCATTTCCTGGCTGCGGGGTTCCTGCAATAATCAGACAACACCATTGACATACTGACAGCTAAAGGTAAGCTGAAGAGCTCCCTGGCTGTTAACCTCTTTATTTATCACTTTAAGGTGAAACCTTCTATACCCTCCCTTCCCAATCTGACAACTAGTACAGCTGTAGGTATGAGTTCACTTCTCTGAATATATTTTCAAGGCCTCTCAGTGCATGATTGCTACTCACAAGGTGCAGGAAGCTTCCTTTGGTCTCACAGAGGAGGCTGGGCTCAAGACTCATGGTTTAGCAACACTTAAGTTGCACCTTCCAGTATCTCAAATCCTAACCCTCAAAGCAGTCAATTCTGTATGCATACAACTCGCTCACCAAATTCCATTAAACACAACACCCGATTAATTTCACCATTCAGTTGAGTTTGTGCCTTTTTAAGTAAGCAGTTATTGACATAAATGAATCTCTCTTGGTGCTGTATTTAAATTCTGAAGCACCCAGGAATCATCTGTGACTTGTCATAACAGGAGAAGCCTTCCAGGTTTAGATCTTACTTCGATTCCAGCTAGGACAAGCTGTTTACACCTGGGACACTAACCTCAGTGGCCGTTTGATCAGAGGTTTTTATAGAATCATGGAATGGTTTGGGCTGGAAGGGACCTCACAGCCCATCCAGTCTCACCCCCTGCCATGGGCAGGGACACCTCCCACTGGATCAGGGGGCTCCAAGCCCCATCCAACCTGGCCTTGAACACCTCCAGGGATGAGGCAGCCACCGCTGCTCTGGGCACAGAGAAGTCTTACCCCACACCATCCCTGAAGTTACTCTTCCTGTACTGTAACAGACACATAGCATCACAAAGTGCAATCAGGAAAGCACTCAAGATAGAAATGAAAACGCTTTAAATGAAGATAACTAAGTGAACCATAACTCTTTTTGAATGAGAAAGAAAAACTCAAAGAAGTTACTGAAAACCCATTTCTCTTGACTGAGTCACCCTCAGTTACCTCCCTGCTGCCCCCCTGCTGTACCCACAGAGCAATATGAAATGCATTGGTCAGTCATTAGAGAAGTGAAGCTCTTACTTGTTTCCAGCCTACAAATAATACCAACGCACTGTAGACATCTCATGTCTTACTGAGGTGCAGGGAGATATTTTCCTTACTACAATGAAAGCTGTTTCTACAGAAAAGCTCAATGCTCTTAGTGAATTATTTTAAAGTCAAACTGAGCATGAACTTCCCTCATGGTCCACAGTGGGAAGGCAAGTTCACAATCAGTGTTAAGCACAATAAAAACAACATCTTCACTTCTCAACAATTTGTATTTAGCTTTTGTTGCACTTGGTCAAAGTTATGATTCGGAACAGATAAAGATTTGGGGGTTGGCTTATAAAAAATGCAAATGGATTTCAGTTTTAAACATTATCCTGACTAGATCAAGAAGGGAAAGCAATACAAAATTCATTCTTCTTTTACTGTGGTGCATCCTAAGACTTTGTGAAGTTACCTTTCTGTCCACGATTACCAAATTCACCAGGAACCTGTACTTTGACTGGAGTCGCCGAGCTCTGGATCGTCAGCACACCAGACGTGGCAGTGCTTGAGTTGGCCTTTGGTCTTTGTCGCGGTGCAATTGAGGTTTCTGTTGGCCCAACAGTATCTGTTATTCTGAAACGGCAAGTTTTCCCAGAGGAGATTTGATTGAAAAGCTTCATTGCAGAGCCAGCAAAATCAACCTCATCCAGACTACACCACAACCTTAAAATGGCACAGACACAACTACACAGCTCAAACATGGCTGAGATTGAGCCCACTCACAGCTTCTCATTCACAACAGGCTAACAAAGTCAGAGTAGAAATAAAGACGATCACTACAGCCGAACATAAAAGTACTTAAGTCACACGTTGGTAGATTGAAAACCCAAACAACTTCCATTAACAAGGAATAAAAACGTAAAGGATTCTTCCAGCACTAAGCACTCAGCACACACTATATCGCACAGCAACGTAAAAAGCATGAATAGGAATTCCTGAGGCTTTGGTTTCATTAACAAGTACTGAAAAAGGAATATTTCAGTATAAAAATGGGAATTTTTGAAAGAACAAAGTCCACTCACCTTCAATCAAGCAGATTCAATTTGCACAGTTAAATAAAGCTCCTAGGTACAGGTTACCTGTACCATGTTGTCCTCACCTGCCACCAAAATCTTCTCTATCACAATTCCCTCAGAGAAAATACAGCAGACTAGAACCAAACCGCAAATGCTTACTTATTCCACCACAAACCAGGCTTTTAGTTTCTCTGTGGATTCTTAATACAATGGAAAAAGCAATGGAGTGGAATCCAAAGAGGAACTTAGAGCTCTTAGAATTGTGGTTTGTCTATTCCAATGAGCTCCACTACCAAGATGATTTTTCATTTATTAACAAACACTCAAAACAGGTTTCAACCACGTAGCTTAACAATACCAAGAAAAAAAAAAATAAAGCCCCATCTGCTGCTCACCTGGCTTTTATTTGGCTTTTCCTAGCAGCTGCCTCACTAGCAGTCATGGGCTCAGGAAGAGTTGAAGGGACAGAAGAATTCTTGGGAAAAATAAATTTGAATAAATTAAAAAAAAACCAAAATCCTGAAAGAAAAAATCATTACAGATTGAAGAGGAATACTTGGGTTCAAGCTTCTCATGTTACAAGAATTCAGGCAGAACTCACACAGCTGCAGATTAAAAGTGTTATAATTTAACACTATCTCTATGCTTTCTTATCTGCTGCAGAGCGAAACACTAACAACATCACTGGCCTGTATGGCAACCATGTCACTTCACTTGTGCACCACCAACTATCAACAATATAGTAAAATATTTTCCTAAATGTTTTCTTTTAACTGCACAAAACAGAGATGTATTTTGGCCTCAAGCTTAAGAGCTAAAACAAAGCCCAATTGGGATGAAATATTAGTTTTAGTCCAGTCTGCTCTTCTACCACAACACCAATTCCAGAACACCATGCAGCATCTCAGCTTCTGTGGCCTTTAACTTACTCCCATCCTAATCCAATTCCTGAATGAATTCACCTAAACCCCATTAACCAAGGGGAATGGCAATGCTGGGGCAGGGAGGTGGAAGATGATCTCCGATTACGCATGTACAACGTCATTACGTACAGAACACAACGCCAAATCTGGTCACAGGCAGTAAAGACAGAGCCATCAGCTATCAAATGCTGCTCTGAAGACCACTGTCAGCACCAGACCTAGTCAGGAGTCTGGGAAAGGGACAGAGGCACACTTCCAGCTTTCCCTTGAGGAAAGGAGCTGCTGTCAAATGTGCTGCACGCAGCTACTTCTCTTCCAATGCACAGTGATCACTCTTGCACTCAATGCAGCTCACACACACAGAGCAGCTTTACTTGTAAGGCTACTACTGGCACTTTTCTACATCTGTTACAACGTTAAGGGCAATTCCCACCTGCCGAGTAAACCTAAAAACCCCAAGAGACAGACACATTCAAGTAATCTGGCTGAGGCGATTCTCCTCCTCCAATGAGTAACAGTGCAAACTCCCCAATTACATTATGTTGAGGTAAAGTTAAATACTCGCTCATATCTCAGGATAAAGGATTAGAGACAAAGTACAGTTACTTCATCTCCTAATCTCGCACTGCAACAGCATCATGCAAACCATGCAAATAACTTAAAATGTGGCCTTTACTGAGAAACACCAAGTACCTGAAGGTTTTCTGATGTTTTTGGGTTTTTTTCTTTTTTTTTAACCTGTTTCCAAAAAAAGCAACACTCATTTACCGAGCACCTTCTTCTCCAAGAAAATGAATTAAAAGGGATCTCAGTAAGCTTATGCTCTCTGAAGGCAGAGTTTACTGTAACTGATATTTTTTCCAAATCAAACTCATAAGATTTGTCCTGATACCTATTCTGAGAATCAGTTTATAATACTGAACATTATTGATGTGCACTCTGATTCCGTCACACAGTAATTAGAGCCATGAATGAGATTATCTTTGAGAGAAAGTTCAGGCTTCCAAACAAAGACCCAGCTCACACGGAAAACAAAGGTAGTAAGGCAGAGTAACCCAGACACTATCCTCTCTGCCTTCCCCTCCACCTCAGTCCTTCCCATGGCTTAACTTAAAGGTGATTAAGAAAAAGGGTTCATCCAGAACAAACATAAATGCTTGTTACAACATTAAACATTCCATTGACAAAAACTTCAGGTTTAGTAATGTACTGATTAGTAATGGTTCAAATCACAAGCCAGGCATGAAATATATAATTATATAATTATATGTAAATATGAATATATAATATATAGTTATACTTATTATTATAAAAATAAAGTACGTGAAGCTATGTCCTCAAAATTAAGAGCTATTTTGTTTGGAAAGATATTATTGCACGTATGCGAATAGTAGCTTGAAGTGCACTCTGCTCTAGGTTTTAAACTTAGGAACAAGGTACATGAAGAAACTGAAATAATCTCTCAGCAGATTTGAAAGGCTTTTCTCAATGCTACCTACAAAATACGCTAGAACCAGAAACAAATTAAAGATAACTTACATTAATATTAGACACTGGACAATCCTTTTTGGCGAGTTTAAAGGCAAAGTAAGACACTTGAAAGATATCGGGTCTCTGTTCTTGATCTGGTTCAAGCATATATCCTGCAAAAAGTGATAAGACCAAATTATCACCGCTGGATAGCAAAAAGCTTGTTGACACAGCATGCTACCTGCAAGAGGAAACTCAGAAGTTCTGCCAAACGAGTTGTCTCAGGAAGAGTCTGGGATTAAAACTCGTACTCATCTAAAAGTAGCACTGTGACACAGAGAAAAGTACTTAACTTGAAAATTAACCTGATTTTGTCAGTTAAGTATTTGCAGATGGTAAATGCTTACTGTGGTAACTGCTATTTCTCAGCTATGAATGGGGTTTGCATTTGTTGTTTCCTATTACAGAAAAGCATAAACTATGTGGTCAGCACATTCAGAACTTAGAAATCAATTATAAAAGCTTCTATTCAAACTAAGTTTTTCATATTCTCTCAGTTGCACTCTTTCAAGTTAACTTGCTCGAAGTTGAAAACAAAAGTGACCAAAAATAATATTGTAAATATTAGACCCTGTATCTCTCTACCTGGATAAGGCTCAAGGCCCACAGCTCATTCTTGTCCAACATTTTCCTTCACTTCTTTGTGCTTTCAACCTTTATCAGAATTAATGTTCAACACTTGTGGTTACACAAGGTTTATCAGGTTTCTGTTCTGTTATAAGCCATAAAACTACTATAAAACTCTCCCCCCAGTGCAATCCATCTCAGCACATTAATGTTTCTACGCTGAACTTGCACTTCAAATCTAAGCACAAATGTCCAATCTGGATAGAAAATACTAAGACATTCCACAGTAAATACACACTTAAGAGCAAAAAGGAACTATGTATAAATTAAATGACTCTTCATTCCCCTTATGGCTTTGTGGTTTATGGCCACCTAAGATAAAAGAATCACTCATTCTTCGCAAAAGACCACAAAAAGGACTTTTAACTTCACAGCAGCTCTCTGAGGTGAGAAGTACAATTTATTCAGATCTTTGCACTGTTCTATTCTGTTTCAATTCTGAAGTTATCAACTCATCCCTTAAAAATGCCCAGTAGCTGATGTTAACATGTCCAGTAGAAAGGCCTGTTTGTGCTTCATTCACCTGGCTTGCTTTTGGTACCATTTCACACAAGCTTCCTGTAGGTTCTGAAATGACTCTCAAGGGTGGCACCTCAGTCCTGTCCCTGCAGCACAGTTCTCTGTGGAATGAGCCTCCTTTCCATGGCAAGCGCAAGAACTGCAAGGCAGATGGTAGCCAAGAGCAACTTCCACTGTTCACTCAAGAACCCATCCAGGGCGCACCACCCATCCAAGTCACTTGCCCGCATTAGCGGGATCCTAAGTGCTTTATTTGATTTATGAGGCAAGAGAACTGCCGTGCCGCCCCGATACTTACTAATCAAACAGTGGATACTGTGGGAGTACCGGGAATTGTCCGGAATGGTAAAGCTTCCATCACAAATGGCAACTTGACTTTCTCCAAAGGGAAGTGAAAAGAAGCAAAGTTTATACAGCAAGCAGCCAAGTGCCTGTAAAACACAAACACGAGCACTGTGAAGGGATGAGAGCAAGCCTTTCACACAATGAAGCAGCACCAACAAGAGACAAACAGCATCGTAGCTACAGCCGATGCTTACGTAGTTATATGAGACACTCTGGTGATGTAATGAGCTAGTATGAAGCAGCTCTAAAAGGGCTTTTTTTCAGACTGACCCCAGTGATAGACAAGGAACAACCAGAAGAGCTGCCTTCACAGTGCTGTAGTATGACCTACAGAGACCACTAGTTTTTCCACTGAATTTGGTTTTTATTTCCTTCACTGCAAATCACCTAATAAAACCACTTTTCCTTATCATGATGCCAACAGGTTTCCACGAGAAATCATTGGTGACTATCGAGTGGCAACCTGAGCCAACAAAAAGGAAAAGAATTCTAAATCATACCCTTCCTTAACTTGAAATACTTATCTCACATAGCATTATTTTATTTCAGAAGATATAATCACCAAAGATAGCTCTACTATATTCTGTGTTGTACAGCTGCATGATGTCTCTCACTTTCAAAGAACTCAGTTTCCAGTTAGTCAGTGCTGCTTTTAACTCTCCTCCCTCCCCTCTTAATTCATAGAATCATAGAATGGTTTGGGCTGGAAGGGACAAAGCCCATTCAAGCCTCTTGGGCAGGGACACCTTCCACTAAATTAGGTTGCTCCAAGCCCCATCCAGCCTGGCCTGGAACACCTCCAGGGATGGGGCAGCCACCACTGCTCTGGGCAACCTGGGCCAGGGCCCCCCCTGCTCACAGTAAAACATTTCTTCCTGATGTCTCATATCAATCTCCTCTCTTCCACCTGAAAACCGTTCCCCCTCATCCTATCCCTGCTCTCCCTGATCAAGAGTCCCTCCCCAGCTTTCCTGGAGCCCCTTTCAGTACTGCGAGGCTGCTCTAAGATCTCTCCAGAGCCTTCTCTCCTTCAGGCTGAACAACCTCAATTCTCTCAGTCTGTCTTCATAGCAGAGGTGCTCCAGCCCTCAGATCATCTCTGTGACCTCCTCTGGACTCACTTCAACAGTTCCACGTCCTTCCCGGACTCCAAAACTGGACACAAGACTCCAGGTAAGGTCTTGTGAGAGCAAAGCAGAGGGGCAAAATCCCTTCCTTCGAACTATAATTAGTTTCACATTTCACAGTATCAGATTTTTTGCTTACCCAGATATCTGCCTTAGTAGTAATTGGTTTTCCTCCATACAGATTGATCATTTCAGGAGCTCTGTACGATAGTGTTGTGTACCTAACAGAATATAATTGAAAAAGGACACAGATTAAAGTACATCCTGGAACTGAAAGTGCGTTTTCCTCCATCTGCCACACACTCACCATTCACACAAGTTTCAGACGCGCCTGGAACTGTCTTATGCAATGCAAGTCATGTATTGCAGCATCACAGACATCTGGAGTAGCAACATAACATTACTGTACAGGAGAATAAACATTAAATCTGCTAAAATTTGCTTTGAATGTTATTTCCCCAGCACGCATAATTTTGCAAGAGTCATTTTGCTTAAATACTGCAATAACCAGTCATTTGAAAGATTTAATTCAGGAGTCCTACAAGACTGCTCCCTATTGCATATTGAAACATGCAGAATGTGGGTTTCAAAAACCTAATATCTGAAAATAATCACTAAACTGATAGTCACACTATTCTTCAGAGCTGGAAAAAAACCCCTATATTACTTTATAACTTAAGAACAAGCAGCCTGTGTTTATTCCTCTTCAGTCATCAGCCTGAAAGGACAAAACCAAACATGTTTTCAGGGCGTGCCTGTACTAGAAGTTAAAAGTATTTTTCTTATCAGTCTTAGGAGAATGAACAAGGACTTTACTCTACAAATAAGACTATGTAAATCCATTCCATGCTTATTTACATCCATTCGTCTTCTCTCACACCGTTAGCTGTATGAAACAGCACAAAATTGAAATATCAAGCTCCTAAAATGGCCACACATATTTTTGAATGCTTAAATTTCAAAACAGCATGCTTTTTCCCAAGTTTTATTCTAAAAAGTCTCAGTTCTGAAAAAACAACCTGTGAATAGACGGAAGAAATCTACATTACCTAACGGCTCCACTGTTTTACTGTATTTATGCCAAAATTAGTTCAAATTCAACCACAAGTTCAGTTCATATTAACCAGGTAAGAGCAAACAGCAGTATACATGGAGCTTCCCAGAAGCATGATCACTGCTTACGACGAGCCAGTGAAAGGTGAACTTACTTTTTAATTTCTTCTTCAACCATATTAACACCGTCTTGTTGCGGATTAAGGTATTTGTTAGTAGCACTGCCGAAATCACAGAGAACATAGTTCCCGCTGTCGTTTAACAGTATGTTCTCCACCTTGAAAGGAAATCAACACACAAGAACAATAGATGACAATAATGGCATTAATTTCCAAGTTAACCATAACTACAAGTTCTCACATTCAAATGGGGAAAACCCAATTGATAGGCATGGCTTCAGCAGTAGGTGATGGTTTATGGTTCAGTCTCTGCTTACAGCTCCACCACAGCAGGCACTTCCCTATCGAGGTGTCAGGCCCAGCGAAACAGTCTCCTATATTCTCAATCCTTTTTACATAAAGCACTGATTTTAACCTAGATATTCTCTTTTTATTAAGTCCATACCTTCAGATCCCGGTGAACTATAGGTGTTTTGCACTGATGCAACCGGGCAACAGCTTCACAGGTGTCACAAAATATCCTCAGTACGTCTGACTCAGTGAAGCCTGTCTGCAGACGCTGGTTCATCTGATTCACAACTTGCCCAGCTAAAGAAGACACAAGGTAATTTTTTTTTCCACTAATTCCTACATGTACAGAAGTATAGATTGATTTACATGCAACAAGTTCACAAACAAGACACAAGAAAGCGTTCCACAGTCACTATATTGAAATAAAACAAACTTGGTTTTCCAAATGCACAGTTTTGTATCACCCTAGAGAGAAAAATTACTGACTCAAAAGGAAAACATGTCCCTGTACCTAAACTCCATGTGGGATGCGTTGTCATAGAACAAAGAAGTTAAGATGTTATCTTGGAAGTGTCTCCTGTGTTTAAATCCATAGCCAGAACCCTATCAGGCACCCTATCTCTGTCTTTCTGTGAGACAAGGGAAAAAGAAAGGAGGGAGAACAAAAAAGATAGCCTAGAATCCACCCGTGGAGACAGACCCCAATTACTCTCTTTGCTGGTTTCTCTCTAAGGTCAGCAATCAGTATTTCCCTGTTTCTAGCTTTATTTTAACAGATGCTATGAGGCTCTTCCTACCAGAACGCTCACCCAACACCAACAGATGAGGCAGGACTCTGAATCTGCAGGGACTTGCTGAGCGTTTTGTCGAAATGAGGATGCTTGGAAAAAGAACAGCCTGACAATGTCCAGGCATCTGACAGCTGACACATGGCTGTTTACCACCAGAATTAAGGACAGAGTGCTGCCAAAAGGGAGTCCAAAGGGCACAGAAATTCACTCACACAAGCAGGGCAGAGGACCAAGAATATGGCCATTCCTTTTCAAGTTCTCCCCTTAATCCTTTCCCCAAAACGTACATCACAGCTGCCTTTGGCTCCTGATGGTGCAGACTGCACAAGCTGTAATATTTGCTGCTTTTGCTGCAAACAAAGCCAACACAAACCCCAACTGAAAGTATTTTCCAAGCACTATGGACAGTAATGGGGTGGGGGTTCTAGACTAGAAATACTGACATTGTACTTGGAGCACTTGTTCCAGTGTCAAGTATTTCAGTTAACCATCATCTCATATTACAAGGTCAGTGCCTTGTTACTCTAAATGTCAGATGAACTTCAGAAATTAAACTCAATAGCAAGTTTATTCCAAAGTGTGATGTAGGGGAAAAATAATCTAGAAATTACCTTTTTGTACATTTTGTTTGGAACTAAGTTATATTGTAAAGTGGGACCACAGGACTATTTATTTTTTGTCCAGCATTATCAACATTAACTATGCTGTGCTCATTCATAACAGGTCAGCTGTCAGACACGTGTAAAGCATTTGTAATATTGTTATCTTAAACCAAAATAGTGGGAACAGCAGTGAAAAGCTTGCCAACCTATCCTGTGGGATTATGTTCCAGCTACACATTGACTAGCACAAACAGCACAAGACAAAAATTTCATTTTATACTTAATACAAATAATTTCCCTGTTTCTAATCACATTTAATTGCAAAGCCACGTGAGACTGGCTTTGAGGTTTCCTCAGCATTCAACAGTTCAGTGCCTCAACAGCAGCAATGCCAACAGTAAAGCAAAAGTAACTCACTGGATTCCAGCTGTGAGATCTATATGTTAAGCTATTAAATTAATGGAACGATTCTGAAGTGCACATTCCAGAAGATGATTACATTTTCCCTGCATTTACTCTGCAAAGCGAAGAGCTGACTCCCACCTCGACAGTACTCCATGAGAATAAGCACCTCCCAAACATTATCACTTATGGAGTTAACAGTGCAATCCAAATAGGTCACAATGTTCTTGTGTCCGGATAACTCTTTCTGAAAGAGAAAACACATGTTACACTTCAGCACAGAAAAACTTCAACAAATAAAAGACAGTATTAGTTCTCAACCATTTAGGACCAAGCTAAGTTAGCTCCACAACTTCTGAGAAGGTACCACAAGCATAGAACATCAGCTCATCGCTACCAGCACTGTCAGTGACTGCTACACAGCACACGCAGCACAACTGCTACTCATTGTCATTGAAGAGGTATTTGGTGGGCATAAATTACAAATTAATTCATTCTCCAGGTACAAACAATGGGCTTCTTACCATAATTGTGATTTCTCTCTTGCATATGCTGAGGTCTGAGACGTTATTAACACACATTCGTTTCAGTGCACAACGTATCCCACTGTGGGTTCGTACCAGAAACACGGTCGAGAAGCCACCTGGAAAAAAAATTACAACCAAGTGAGGCTACTTGAGTTTCTGTTGTTTCTCCAGCCAGCACCATGACACGATAAGAAATGGATGGGAACATCCATGTCAGTAAGTGAGTGAGGAGTAACATTTAGAGAGTTAAAGATTTTAATACCTCAATCCATTTGACAGAGGTGAGGTATTCTTAATGAAAATATATGGATCTTACTGTTTTGTTACAAAATTAAGTGAAAATATTTGAAAAGCATTTTCACATTCAAATAAATCTATGAAGCCCAGCAAGAACTCTCTCTATTCAGTTATCACCCTTGAAATGCTTTCAGTTTCACCCAGAAACCTGAACAAAGTGAAGCTATTCTCCAGACTGTCACAATTTCTACATCCTCATAAACTTTATAGAGGTTAATATTCAATTCCCCAAACCCACATTTTAAAACATAAAAATTAAACTAAGAAAAGAGAAAGTCTTGGGAGACACCAAGGAAGCTGTGTGACTTTTCAGCACAGCCTGAAAACAAGTAGAACCTCCTTGCCATCTCAGATGGTATAACCAGTCAACTCCAAAGCAGTGTTTTTATCTTAACCCACAACTAGTCTCACTGGAGCACTCTTAGTCCAACAGTGGCATGAACCACTCGAGCTTACCTCCCAGCTTCCCAGCATGAGGTTTGCTTTCTCTTCACTGGCAGAACAACCATGCAGACAAGAATTATACACAGAAGCAAACTGAAACGCCCTACACAAAGTTCATCCAAACAGGCAAAGGGAAAAATAACAATTGCCTGCTTTATCTGTGTTCCCTTTGTTTTATCTCCCACCCAAAGCCCAGCAAATGACACCAGCATCATATCTCCACACTCTCACACAGCTTTCCCACAGGTTTGGGAATCTCCCTCTCACAAGAGCGGATGTCAATCCGTGTCTTCCCTAACCACTGACTGATTGTAAGCCAACTTTCACCCTGGGAACTTTCAGCCAGTGCGAAAGCTCAGATACACCATCAGGACAGAAACATGTGAAGCGAAGTGATTAACTGCTCTGATAATCAGGCAGCCCACAGAAATACACACTTTTCATGTTTCCTGATCTCATCTGCATGCAGCATTTAAGTGCAACGCACACCATTTGGTACTAGTCTCTAGTGGTAGAACAGACAGGAGTGTAACAATTCACAGTTGAAGTTCTATGAGGGCATTATCTTGAAGGTTAAATATCTTATTTTTTAACTTTATGGCCTGTTTAGCCAAATGAGACGCTACACTGTCAAACAGAATTACTGCCAAGGTTAATATGACAGCCTAAGTTCTGCAACAAGTTAACACAGGGCCTCCCCAAAACATGAACACAACTCCTGTTCTTCAGTTACTCAAATTCCAATGTCAAACTCCAGCTGGGTTGAAATTATCCTACAGGGCTCCCCATCCCAGCCTGGTGAGGAACGCTGAATGATGCGCAGACCTTCGGCAGGGGAATATCATTTGTACTCACCTCTCAATAAAGACAGACTTCTTTTAAAAGTGTCAATACTTCACCAAAAATATGAAGCAATACTTGGGTAAAACACAGAAGTCTAACAATTAGCAGAAAAAACCCCCAACACTTATCTTTTTAGCCAGTTCTATAGCCTTAAAATTTCCCATGGCTAGCAGGAGGGCAAGAACAAAATGCTAGATATCAAATCTCCCTGGCAATTGTTTTTATGTAACCAGAACACAGGACTGGACAAAAACACAGGAGAAAGTAGTGAAAAACATCTAAATACTCGGAGATCTGCTCTTCTCACCATTAGGTGGCAATGTCAGCCAGCACTCTGGGAGCGCCACGAAAGCAGACCTGTTGTCCGTTTTGCCCAGAAGGAGGTCTGTGACCTTGGATGGATTTCCACTGATTAATATCTCTGCTATAAAAATCCTTTCACGCAACACCCAAATATAACTGACCAAAACATGAATAAAGATATTAATATTTACAGGAAAATTAATAGTCACCAACGTTCTGGGATTCATTATCCAACAAACCCTTAAACTTCAAACCTTCTACTTTGTTTCTGATGTTAAAACTCTTGCTGAAAGTAATGAAGCAAGCAATAATTTCACCAACATTTATAGAAAGCTTTTTCAGCTTCTGAAATCTCATATCAGCTAAAACAGAAAATACTCTCAGTTTTCCATAACACAATGCATCTAGAAACCAAAGCTGTCCTCAGCTCTGGCACACAAAAAGATGACAGGGCAGGTTCCAAATGTAAAGCCACCACCTTCACAGGCTTGCATTCTTTACCACCCATCATGTTAATTCTTGTTGCCTTTTGAAATTCCTGATACAGCCAAGTCACTCCTCCCCACAGCGTCCCACAGGTACCTCCTCATCTTCCCGCAGACAAGGGATGCCATAATGAGACAGGCAGGCAGGCACTAATCCACTAGCAGATATTCATCTACCACACAGCGACCACAGCTTGGCCAGCTTTGAGGCCTTTCCATCAAAAAGCAACATAACTTGGGGTGGTCTTTTTTAAGGGAGCACCAAAACATACAGTGCCTTTGTCTAAAAATCGACAGAGGGTACAGTGACCAAATGCAATAACCAAGCAAACTGAATATGTGCTCAGGTTGCCAGCAGGCTGATGATCAGTTACATCAACCTCATCTCCCTTGGCCACATAAATATTGCCCATGTAGCAAACCCTGGAACTTACTTGTCCATAAATAACTTCAGATATTGCCACTAACACATTCAAGACAACAGTACATTCAATACACAGGCAGAGAGCATAACACCACAATCCTACATTTTATCTTCTGCTCCACACCCTCAAGAACCAACTGAAGCGTAAATGGAGAGGCCACAGCAAAAGCGACCAAGAAAACCACAGAGCCAGCAACACAGTCAGCACTCAAGACCTGAATATGGGACCAACTACAGTTCTGAAGAAACTTGTATGCAGAGCAGAAACACAGAAAGCATCATTTTGCATGACAACAGCAGCACTGTGTTCAGCCAACCTGTACCAGCCCATGTTAACTTTGCGAGCACATCTAACATGCCCTGATGCTCAGGAGCATCAATGGGCAGCACATCCAAGGGGCTCACATCCAAGGTGCATCCCTGTCACCACCCCACCTTGCCACAGAGAGCTAACGAGGGGCTGTTTCCCCTCAAAACGCACACACATCCATTTCATTATGTGCTGTGCTATTAAAATCAAGTTCTCCTTCCCACATCTGAGACTTTGTGCTGATTTGGGCTGGGAGAGTTATTTTCTTCCTGGTATGGGCTGTGGTTTGGGTTTGTGCTGGGAATGGTGCTGATAACAGTGATGTTTTGGTCCCTGCTGGGCAGTGCTCACACAGCACCAAGGCCATTCCTGGTCCTCACCCACTCCACTAGCATGCAGGCTGGGGAGGCACATGGAGCTGGAAGGGGACACAGCCGGGATGGCTGATCCCAACTGGCTGAAGGGATATTCCACACCATATGGCATCACACTCAGCATATAAAGCAGGAGGAAGAAGGAAGGAAAGAGAACGTTTGGAACGATAGCATGTGTCTTCTTTGCTTGTATGCTTGGCTTCCAGAAGGTCATCCCATTTTGATCATTCCAATACACTGCCACCTGCTTTATTTCCACCTACACTGCTGCCTCATCACACCAGTCACTGCTTGTTCCAGCTCAACAAGAGGATTCCAGCCCCTAGGAAGGTGCCGTACATCAGGGGTCCCACCACCCTGGTTGTATGGCTGCCCAGTGGAGCCTTAGCATCATATTCATTGGCCAAAAAGCACTGTGAAGTGGGTTTTCTGCTAAGTAAAGGAGGTATGAAACAACACTAATCACATATATATATACATTTACCTCTCTCTTTCTCTCTCTCTCTATATATATATATATATATACACACATGCTCCTGTGCTTCTATGTTTTCAGTAGAGCATATTCCACAAGGCTCTGAGACACAGCTCCATCCTTGTCTGCAAGCTCAAGAGCTCAGCATTCCCCAAACCAAGAGCAGAGACAACTCCCTGCCTTTAAAATAATCCATTTCTACACAAACATGTTTTGAAGGTCAGTATTCCTCCACTTTAAGCGTGCAGATAACACATTCGAAGGGACGTGCCACTGCTCCTTTTCCCACTGCCCACACAAATTCCCACGTGTAACACCATCAGGTCTAGTTTAGAGAAGCAGCACTGCTTTCCTCAAACCAGCACCTGCACTCAAGGCAGCGCAGTGAGAACACTGGCTGCAAGTCACACACCGACAGCACAGCACAGCACAGCAGCAGCTCTGTCATGCACACCTCTCCCTGCTGAAGGGCCACAGCCCTGACAATGAGCAGGCACTCCACTTTTACTTCTCCTAGCACCAACTTCACAAAAAGCTTTGACACAACCACTTGAGACTGCCTGGGGCATCCAAAACACTTCAAGTCACTGAAGTGCTCTGGGAAAGATGAATTAACATCTGCCAGTGCTCTGTGAACACTTTTCTCATGCAGTAACACCTCTGCACCAGATGCCCAGGTGCCAAACTGGAAAAACAATTAATCTGTTTTTTTTACTGGGAAAGAAAGAAGCAGTTATATTGCAAAGAAGAGCACACAAATGTCAGAGGCTCAAATCACTTCAATTTTTACCCACTTAAAAGTAATTACATCAATTGATGGAGGTGCAGCCATCACCAAACCCCAGACTCCAGTGATATACTAGTATTGCTATCCTGAAGCAGTAGTAAAGCTTTAACCCCAGCAAACCTCACATACTCAGAGACTTCAACATGTCAGCTATACTTTCTTTTAAGACCAAAGACTCCAAAAGCTTGCTACCGTGCAAAAAAATAACTTCATGCAAATTGAAGTGCTACACAACACTGAGGCTGCTCCGACATCAGAGGAGATCCCTCACATCGGGACAGGCAATAGGTCAAACAAGACAAGGGAGTGGAACGCAAAGGAACATCAAAAATATCAGTCCCAAATTGGCATCTTGTTATTCTTTTAAGTCCAAAACAGTGCTCCTACAGCACTGACCTCAACTATTTTCAACTATAGTGGAGAAGTTATTTATCAAAAATCCTTCACAGGAGTTTCTTGCCATCCCCTCTGACAATGCAGTCATTCCCTCCTGGCCTCTAAAGACAGTGAGGAAGCCTGCAATAGTCCACGGATAAACATTCCAGCTGTTTGGGAAAAGTTGGGGTTTTTTTTCCAAGTTCTGAAAATCGTCTCCTCTGTAAAGCCTCTGCTCTCTTCCCTTCCATCACACAACACCCCTCTCTCTCAAGGAAAAAACATCTAAGAGGAACGCTTCTTAAGCAAGCATGTGTGTGTGAGAGCAAACCATGGTACCAGTTATCCTTTAACAGCCCAGCCTCCGGAGAGCCCCAACAATGTCCTTGCTGCAGCTGGCAGTGTGACTTATTTGTGAGAACGTCCCAGAAAAAAGCTTGGATCAAGCCGCCCATGCACAAGACAACCTTCTACAGTCATCCTACTGTGCCAACCCAGCATTAAGTACATTTAAAAAAGGAGAATTTAATGAGGCTTCAGAAATGCTTTTTGCACATGAAGCAAGCCTGCTCTAGTGAGCTGGAGTCCTACAGCACCGTGCTGGACTGCCAACTAAATCTGCTACAGACAACTTCCAATTTAAGTGCTAAAGTTGCACTTCCAGATTTGAGCAACTTTTTTCTGACAGCTGGCTGATTGAGATGCTCCAGCTTTGATCCTATGGCAAAAGGAACAACGCTCTGTGTCCTGCACTAAAGACAATCGTGCTACTCGCCCTGCATGCTTCTCAGAGGATGCAGGTGACTTGCTATCCATAGCTGACGACTCTAGCAACAGCACTGCTTCTGTGCAATGCACCTTCTGACCATCTCCATCAGCTATTTTGCCTCTAGAGAAACTAAAAAACCCCATCCAATTTCCTAACACTGCTGAAATTGCAAACTAAACTGAAATAGACCACTTGCAATTCCTGCAATACCCTGTCAAGCTTAAGGAAAATGAAACCACATTGACTGAACAGCTGATTTAATGCATGCTCTAAAAATACGACCTGTAATTAACACAGCTTACGCACCTAAGAAAATGTTGTATTTCTTAGGGTAAAACTGATCCCTTCTTTACTCCATGCTTCTGTTAGAAGAAATACATTTCAACTTTGAATCAAGCTGCCTGAGGATTAGTCACAACTGCTGCACTTTCATACATTATCACCTCCTCTTGTTATTCACTGAAAAAACAGAATCTAACACATCTAGCTCTACAACTGTATTTAACAGATTCTTGTATTTAAAGCAACTAATACCTTCTCTTAAGAACAAAGAGCGCACAGAACATGATGAGCACATCACCAACAGCTCCATTAATTGATTGTGAAGATCAAAACGTTAACCTCTTTTCACATAGAGATTCTGAAATCCCAGTGTAACAAATTACTTGAGATATTAAATGGGTCCATTACCTACACTAGCAGAAACTGAAAGTAAGAAATTATGGTAAAATATGGCAACAAGTGACAATCCACTCACCTAGGCAGCTCAAAGCTGAAGGCCTACACTGTCACACAGACACTTGTTACTGGACTTTTTAATAAGTTAAATGTAAGGCAGAGGGAAGCTTATTATAGGTTTTTTCCTAAAAAAACGAACAAGAGCTTTCTTCTCACAGAAACGACAAGTATTTATGCTCCCAGCACTGGTGGGACTGGGAAACCCATCAGCACAATGCAGCGTTAGCAGAGTCATCTGGTGCAGTTTACTGTTTGTTTACATGCACATCAGTAACCAAAGCAAATTAGCATACAGTTCGGCATCTTCTAGTTCCATGCTTATGGAACCATCCTCCAGCCTGGGAATAAGACTATATTCCAACGACACAAAGACCTTCAAGAGATTTTTACTTTTGAGATGTACAGTAATGCAACCAATCGATTTATTTCCTTCAAGCTCACTCTTCCTTTGCAAATGCACTTCTTGCCCACCCTACTTAAACAGACATGCTTTCGCTTTACAGAGTGGGTCTGCATTTGTGAAGCGAGTGTCCTTTGCACAGGCCTTCAAAGCCCAGTCTAGTATTGCTGATGAATTTCCTATCCATAGTGCAATACTCACACAAATGTATTCTTTACGAATTCAGCATCTTTAGAATCTCCCAAGCTGGTAAAAAACAGTTCTGGAATTAAAAAGAAGTTCAGGAAATGCAATGCACTTTTCTGAAGTCAAGAAACTCATGTCAAGAGTGACAGCTGTCTGCAAGAGCAAGCAGGATTGTTCTCGAAGAGGCTTTACATCACTGAAGCTTCCCTTGGCAAACAGCAAGGTCCAATAACAAACAGAAACCCACACAGAGCCCCATCAACCAACCTGAACACTTGGGGGTTCTTTTCTCAAGGTCAAGACTGTTGACTAAACATTTACATAATGGATTAGGCAGTGTAATCTAGGCCAGAACAGTTAATTCAACTCCCTTTCACTGTGCCATTAAACTGCTAGTCTCTCAAACTTCAGTACTCTAGATGTATTGTGTTACTCAGGATGTAACCAAGGCGATGTCTTCAGGCAGGATGTGCTTCCTGCCCAAGTTGTCACAGAAAGCTTCTCAACCTGTCCAAGATGTTGGTGTGACACCTAGAACGAGCATCTGCAAGCACGGTTAAAGAACAAACCACACTAAAAAACTCTGAACGGGAGTTGCAGCTTCAACACACAGAAAGGTTCTCCCCATATCACTCCCAACTTGTTTTTTACTGAATTCAGCTCCATCTGGGGTTTCCCTGAACTGAAAACAGAGTTTGAAAAGCAGGACAATGGCAACACCCATGAATATAGACCGAACAGGACAATGAAGTTACTCCTTCTACAGCACTTAGGATGATCAATAGAACCCATGAACTCAATTAATTTTATAGATGTACTTCAAATGTAATTTGCCAAGCAGTTCTAACACATATAACAGTTTATTTTTAAAAGAAGCTTGATTTTAACTCCAATTTAATAACCAAGTACTGAAGAGAATGATTAAATCAGTAGCTACAGGTACATTATACACCTAACACGCAACCACTGCAACTTTTTTTGGAACCAAACTCCCTTTTCATATTGTATGGTTACCACTCAATTAACAAAACAAACACCTTTTCTTAATGCATTCTTATTTGCTCTGCAGTTTGTCTCTCATTTTCCTTGAAATCAATATTTTAATTGCGATTTAAATATGCAAGCCTAAGAATACAAAGCAGAGAAAGCCAGAGAATGGGGCTGTAACCTCACACATGAATAACTCTCCCACTGAATACCGCAAAGCTACCATGGCACAGAAACAAGGCAAAGCATAAGTTTCCCAGCTTTGGCAAAGCGGCCAATTCTACAGCTTCTTGGAGACATGCCACCTTTCGTTGCGGCAGAAACAAAAGAGTCACCAGGCCATGCAGAGACAAGCCAAGCAATTCATCATGCTAGAAGCGAGGCAGATGTCACAGGAAGATTCGCCAGTTTGCTGTTTTTGAAAGGCATCACAAATACTGAATCATCAAGGCCAAACACGCATCTCTTCACTGCTAGAAAGAGTCTACTTGGTCTCACTCACATCCAAGTGTAATTGCCACTGAACTCACTGACCATCTTTCATACATGAGCCTGATCAAAACTGGATTAACTGGCTTGAATTAGTTGTTAAGAATATCCAATAAGAACATTTGAGGTGATCACTATTAGGAGTTTCATTATCTCACCTCATCTTCTTTAGCTGTTGGCAAAAACTTGTACATGTTTAAACTCAGAGCATACCAAAGGAGCAGAGACATACCTTGTGTAGGAACAACAGGGGACCAATAAACTCATAAGAGCAAAATATCTGTGAACTGACCTGCTTATACCAATGAATAGAATTAAATACCTTAGGTTATAATATTTCCTTGGTACTCGCATGGGAGCAGGCAGTTCTTAAAGCTCTATCTGGCACACACTGAATGCATTTGAAGACTTCAATTGACAAACAAAACATTTCTATTTATACTGCTAATCAAACCTTTATGCCTGGATTCATTCAGTAAGGATACTGTCAGATTTCACTCTGTGACATTAGACAATGTAAAAAGACACTGAAACTTCTAAACAGAATAAGCAACATGGACATTTCAAACAAACAAGCTGTGCTGCAATGGCAACAGGATTGTGAGTACCAGAGTTGAGATAATCAAAATTACTTAACATCTCTCATACATCTATGTTTCAAGGCAGAGGCAGCCAACAAGCGAGACTTCTGAACAAGGCAGATACTCATTAAATGTACTAATCTGGAAGACCACGTGGCTTTGGGCTAGTCTCAAAAACTGAACACATCAGGACCCATCTACCACCTAAACCCAAAGATGTCCTTCAACAAAAACTCCCTCTTACAAATGCAGCTGTAATTCAATGTCAGCTTAACGGAACAGCAAGTCAAAAATAAATACAATAGTGCATTTGACAGAGACAATCAAACATTTCAAGAAAGCACAAAGCCTGATAGTTAATACTGTAAATTTAAACCAGGACTTTGAAACTTGAAGAGGTCCACACAACTACGCCAAATCAGATGCAGCACGGGGTGTTTTCTTTTGACGAGTTCCCGTATGGTTACACTGCTTTTAGAACTCCCCTAACAATATAACAGTTTCTTCATATCTTCAGAGTGCCAGAGGAACCTCCGGACAGATCATTCTGAGAACCAATCAACCTCCTGCTGCTTTCAGGAGTTCTCATTAAGTAAGAGCCAAGTGGCACGACAGAGGTGATAACTCATCTAAACTGAGCTCAGGGTGAAGTTCTTAATTCTGCAGACACAAAATGTACTACTGAGCTTTCTGGAGAGACCACTAGGCTGTGGAGGATGAAGTAACTTCATCTCCTTTTATTCAGTAAGCTTGTTTTCTTACACGTTGTGTACAAAACGGAATTGATCCTGTCTCACTGACAGTAGGGAAAGCATTCACGCTCCCTACTCCTGCCTCACAGAACACATCTTACATTCAAGTCAGGTCCTTTTGCATGCGTGTTAGGAGCGCTATTAATTGCCTTGTACTCTTTAATGATCCATTTGCTCTGTATCTGAGACAGAGTTCAAACCCAAAGTACTAAGAAGAGTCACGTTCTCGTGCGTTAACACCACTGCAATCCAGAAGAGCAGTTGGCTCTGCCGGAGTTCTTGAACAGCACAGACCAAGCCCATTTAGCAGTCAGACAAAGATCAGTTCCAAGTTTTGTTCCTGCATAGCTTGTCTTCCCAAAAACACCGCTTTGATATCATTTCATGCAAGTCATTCAGTAATTACGCAAAACTAAAAATAAAAAACCTGTTTAGCAACAATTCCTCTAACTAGAAGCAATTTTTCAACCTACAGGACTTGCAAGAACACAAGAACACATCATATCAGTCACTGATTTGTAAAACTATGTTTGCTTTATAAGCAAAGTGGCAAAATGCGCAATAATATCTCATTAGAAATGCTACTGAAAGACAAGATGCACAGATAGAAACTGCAGTCCAAATCAAACATTAAATAAATGAGAAGAAAAATAAGTCAGTACAACAGAACAAGAACTGGGCCATTCCTATATACACGTACATACCTTAGAGACTTGCACATCAAAGATTCAAGGCACCGCGGGAACAAATTCATCTATTACAACAATGTGCAAGTTTGGAAGGAAGTACATACATTATTCCGAATAAAATCTCCTCGAGTCCTGGTATATCAGAATTCCTTTCATAGTTTTGTCTATGGCAACTAAGGCACCACATATTGCAGAAGTGATGAAGGGGTCCTGGCTCTGCGGTGGTTTCTACATCTTCCTTTCTTTCTCCACCCGCAGAATAACTACCCTCCTTCAGGGGAGGCGGTGTTCTTCAGATCAATACCCGCTCTGACACCTCTTGAAGAGCAAGACAAAAATCCTACAAGATGTTGACCATCAGATCAGTTTCATGATCACATCTCCAGAGTTTTTACTATTTGCATCAGAGTAGCAAGACAGAGGTAGTGAGAATCAGGCTGAAGAAAAAATTATGATACCTTTTTGGGGCGAATGATACAAGTTTGCTAGTTTTCAGTTCCACAATGGAGACTTGTTGATGTTTTGTAACATCTGTGTTCACCTTGCTCAAGAGCAAAGCAGTGTGTCATTTGCTACTCAAATCAAAAGCAATATTTCTGACTTAATTAAAAAAGACCCCCCTAAGTAATGTTTTTTATTTCCAGTTCTTAAACTGCACTTTTCCATGCATTTTCCTCTGTCCTGCTTCTGTTTAGAGCTCCAGTTTCACAACAGATTCCACCCATACCCAAGTCATCCCACTGCTACTAGTAAAAAATAACTAGTCTAGACAAAAGGAAAGGAAAGGTTCTTACCTCCTTAACTGGTAGACAAACTCTATAGAGACTGAAAGACAACCAGGAAAGCACCAGATCCACGTGTATATGGTGGTTCCCAGAGCCAGGCAAACCCAAGAGCCCCACCCAGGAGCTGGCAGCTCTCCCCAGAGATGCTGACACAGCTTGGGCATTGCCAGGAGCAACTGCAGGAGACTCCAACAACTCGAAAGCCTGCAACAAGCACCTGCAAACTGGGATTGAGAGGGCACAGCAGGTCAAACAGTGAATTGTGGACACCACAGGGAATGAGGCACCTTGGATTCTGGTGACCCACAAAGGCAGGGCTCTGCTGCAGTCCTCACCCAACCAAAACCAAACAAGAATCTCCACCAGCTGTAGACACTCGCGAGCAAGGTCTACAAGAAGAAACTGCACCAGCAGCACATAGCCAATCCTGCAGAAAGAACTGACTGGCAAGTGCTCATAGTGGGTGACTGTGTTAAGGGGCACCAAGGCATACATCCACTCGGGAGTCACAAGAGGCGTGCTGCCTTCCAGGAGCAAAGGTCTGAGAAGCTGCCAAGAGGTGTGCTCTTCCGTGCTGGGACAGAGCTGAACTTCTCCACAGTAGTTGTCATGGGCTGTGTTTTGGGTTTGTGCAAGGAACAGTGCTGATAACACAAGCACGTCTCAGTCGCTGCTGGGCAGTGTTTGCATATGGGCACCTCATCAAGACCATGCTTTTGCCAAGAAAGGTTGGACCAGACGATCCTTGAGGTCCCTTCCAATCTGGTACTCTGATTCCATAACTAACCATGTCTGTCCTTGGTTAGTCCTAAATGCAGGCAAGAATCCATTTACTAGAACCATAGGTTATCCAACACCCCTTTTCTCTGCACTTCGTCAGACACAGAGCATTCATAGTGTCAGCTAACACAGCTCTGCTTACAAACAGCAACTCATCCGACTGTGGTAACCTACTTATCTAGGCTATTATGGAGGCAAAAAATAGCCACAACAAGTAAAATATAGCCCAAGGTTAAGAAATTAAACAGTTTTGAGAGTGAAGACTTAAAAATAACGCTGTGAACCAAAACAACACCAGAGACAAGCAGCACAACCTAACTCATTACCTCAAACTCTTTCCCTCTGAACCCAACACACAAACTATTTAGCAAGATGATGTTCATCAGATAGCGTGTGTGCACAATTGACAGCTAAACCAAACACCTACAGCTAGAAAGATGTCCACGTTCACACAGTTAATCTGTATGTTAAGGCATGCTCCTTCTGCCCAGATACAAAAAGGAAAGCTAGTCTGTAATTACGCTGCTCCATAGAAACCCAAGTGCCATCCCTGGCATGAACCTCAGTTCTCCACGCACAGAAGTGCTGTACAAATGTTTCCGTATGGGTCACACACTCGTTAACGACTGACAGCTCTGGTATTACACTACCAAATGCCTAGTGAAATAAACATACTATTCCCACAGTCGCTGGTTCCTATCTAACACCTGTCTGAAAATGAATTCTACTTTTATTAGCTAACAATGTTTTTATTTTCTATGCTGACTTGCAAAATACTGACATCCAATTCAAAAAAATCAACTTTCAGTTGAACCAACAAAACACACACACATAGAATAAGATCCTGCACAGCCTCCTTTAAAGCCTGGCCAAGTCTTTCACAGACAAAGCCAATATCTCCTCTATTATTACACACTGTCGCAGCCTTTGAGGGTGTCCTCAAAGTCACAACACCTGCACGCATGCACACCCTTTTATGACTACTGTAACATCAGCAAAACCCCATCCACAAGTGAAAAAGCAAGGAGATGGCACATGCACTGGTTACATTTGTCTTTCATCAAAATTTGGCAATAGAAGATGGCTTTTAAGCACGTGCATCATACATGATACTGCTACAAATCAAGTTGCCTATCCTGTAACCATCCAACTCTTGGCCACTATCCTGAAAGCTTAGCTCAGAAATTACTGGATTCCAAAGTTCTTGGTCAGTGCTTAACTACTTCTGGGCATGTAGAAGTAAAACTGATAACTTTCTCTAAAGAGAAGGGAACAATTATGTGCAGTTAAGATGTGTAATATTACATGTCTGTGTACCTTGCAATGCCACAATGAATGTCAGCAGACACACATTTCCCAACCAATTAAGTCCTCTACCCATGTCAAAGAGGCACACACAGCTCTGGAGAGGACACAGAGAAAGACTGTTTTCCCCTCAAAGTACTACAAAGCTCCATCAAGACACTACTCATCTGACTAACAGAACTGAAGTTGAAACATTCCTTTTGTGCACAACTTAACACAAGAATATATTTTACCTGCACATTGATGCAAGAATATAGCTACATCCTCTAACAGGCAGAACAATGCTCGTTTCAAATGGTTACCTGCCCTCACTAGGCTTGATAAGCCCCAAGATAAATCCTGAGCACTACAGCACAGGCTCCCTGTCTGTCAGTAGCCACAGATCAACCCTTGGTTCAGCATCTCCATCCTGCCACTACGAAGCGAGGCAGCCGTGCTTCCCAGTAACAGAACCATGGAATGGTTTGGGTGGGAAGGGACATCAAAGCCCATCCAGTTCCAACCCCATGCCATGGGCAGCGACACCTCCCACTGAAACAAGTTGCTGAAAACCCCATCCAACCTGGCCTTGAACACCTCCAGGGATGGGACAGCCATGGCTTCTCTGGACAACCTGCGTTAGGACCTCCCCACTCTCACAGGAAAACATTTCTCCCCAAGATCTCATCTCAATCTCCCCTCTATCAGCTTCAAAACATTCCCCCTCATCCTATCCCTGCACTCCCTGGTCAAGAGCGCCTCTCAGCTTTCCTGGAGCCCCTTTCAGTACCGGGAGGCTGTTCTAAGGCCTCCCCAGATCCTTCTCTTCTCCAGGCTGAACAATCCCAACTCTCCCAGCCTTTCCTCATAGCAACGGTGTTCCAGCCCTCAGATCATCTTTATGGCCTCCTCTGGACCCATTTCATAACCTTCCTAGATTGGGGATTCCAGAACTGGACACAGCACTCCAGGTCAGGGCTCACAAGAGCAGAGCAGAGAGGCAGAATCCCCTCCCTCGCCCTGCTGGCCACACTGCTTTGGATGCAGCCCAGGACACGCAGCTCAACACACTGGGACTGTGCCAGAGCTTCATGTGTGTTAAACTGCTCTAAGCCAAAGCAGGAGTCAGGAAGTTACAAGGACTTACCCCACTTTTTTTTCCTCCCTTTATCTTTTGAAGTTGAACAAACCAGCTTTGCTGTTCAAATATTATCAAAGCAGAACTGTTTGAGACGGAATAACAGCATGACTTTTGCAGTCATGTGCGAGCTTAGATTCAGTAACGCTACACTCTGAAAGAACTGACAACCAAGCCCAACTCAAATTTCACATGTTATCTGTCCAGACAACCAGCGAGCTCCTAATCCATCTGAACAGCTGGATTCCAACCAAAAATGAAACAGTAGTTACTGCAAAGAGCACCAAGTCACATGCTAGGAAACCACTAATGAAGAAAAACAGTGATAAACGTGTCATATTGCCGCAAATGAAGAGACTGCCACGTCATACAGTCATGACAGAAGTAGCCCTGCAACCAACTTTTTGTAACACATGCCACCAAAATAAGCTCTCCCACTGCACAAGGAGAATCTGAGTTAAAAAGCTGCTCCAGAGCACATTTACTAAACTTAATGGATTCATTACAATGGCACTTCTCCCTGTTTGTCTCCTCAGAACCAAACATCACAAACAAGCCCGACTTCCACAGGAGAGCAGTGTACACTGTACAGCAGCACAGTTAAGAGTTCACAACATCTGCCGGGGTTGAAGCCCCAAAATAACTTACTCTAAAGACCTAAAACTCAGGGTATGAAAGGTGAATTGCAATGAGGCTTAACAAACCATCTTAGAAGGCAAAGAGCCTCATGCACATTGGAAAGCTCAGCTACTTGAATTATCAACTGAACTCGTATTGCCAAGACATGTATGATAAAAAACGAAACAACACTTTAAAGACTAATCTAAGTTTAGAACTGATTTCAGAGAAATTATTACATTGCCTTTCTGGATAATATGCAATTCAGCCTTTACCACAGCTGTGATGCTGATCAAATTTTAAAATTCCCCTTCTTCGCTCAGACAATTAACTGAAGAAAAATCTCCAGGAAGAGATGCTTGTGCTAAAAATTAAACAGCAGGACAATTTACAAACACACAGAATAAGGTCTCACAAAACAGGACTTAGATTCCTCTCCACCAAGGCGCTAGTTTTCTTAAGCCTTGACTCAAACAATATGACAATGAAAGACCACCTGAATAATGAATGTCAAACAGTCACAAAGACAGCACACTCAATTTAAGTAGGATGGAGAGCTTGCAAGCAGCTTGCTCCTTCACTAGTTTGCCAATAATGGCTCCAAGAGGTTAAAGAGAGATGGGTTATAAAAGAAAAGAGAATGACTTAACAATTTTATAAAGGATAGACTCGAAGTCTCCATTGTCCTCTCTATTAAGAGGTCTCTCTTCACAGAAAAACACACTTTAACCAAAATATTAAATAAATGAAGCAAGCATTCTGTGTCATACAGACATTAACTAATTAACTTAAAAGCAACCACCACTTGAGAGGCTTTTTCCCTGCTTCTAGTCCTAGATATAAGGTCACTTACAAAAACAACAGCTTCCTTAAGATACAGCACTGGAAGGCTCTACACGACTCAGCTCCAAACTCATCAGTTTATCAGCCAGAAAGATTAAAATAAACAGCATAACCGCTATCACCCAGCTTCCTTCCACATACATTAGGGCAAAGGAAACGGAGAAAGCTACAGCACGAGAGCAGTCAAGCATCATCTTCAACCTCTCCTGCTCAAAGCTCTAAGACACAGGAAAGCTAAGGAGCAGCCTATTGCCTTCTCTAAACACAACAACACTGCTCAACACTGCTTTACATCCCACTTGGGTACTTCCGGGAGCACATTGCAAAGGGTATTACCCAGTTTGTTCCCTGTAAAGCCTCTCACATTTCATCTCTGCTTTCATAAGCATTGCTGCTGGAAGGGTTAACGTGGAAAAACTGTGCTGATGTAATTACAACAGAGTTCTGCTTCCTCCAAATACAGTCCTTCCCCCAAAACCCAAGGTTTCAGTGGCAAGATCATCCCCTTCTTGTGTCATACTCACAGCACACAAGGACTCTCCTCATCAGTACCTTAGGGTTAACACTTGTATCACAGGCAAACAGTAATTAGTGGATAACCCCATGAAATCCAGCTCAGCAAAGCTCACCCACAGCCAGAGGAGCATTCCCAGGATGTGACAAAAAACCTAAACCAAAGAAAATGTCCTTGTGCTTATTTTAGGACATTGCTTTTTAACCTCAAGGTTCTCTGCTGCATCCACCCGCTAATCACATAGAGCTTTCATCACGAAATAAGAGAGCATTCCATTACAACATACAAGCTCCAACCCTCAACTTCTCAGAGCGGTATAAACCTCAGAGGGACTAAGCTTTACATTCAATCATCTCCCTTCTTTTAGTCAAGGACTAAATCCTAGATCATCTTTGAGGCACTTCTGGCTTAATGAGCAAGGAGAGGTATTAATTTCTGCCTCTTTGGAGGAGCACTTCCAGCAGGATACATGTTCAGTGCCTCTATAGGCTGCACCCTTAAAGCTGGGAGGGCAGGAAGAGGACAAACAGCAGGAGAACACTGCGTGACATGGAGTTACCCCATTGCTCCGTTGGGCTAACAACAGTCTAATGAAGAAATCAGGAAGGGTCCAGACCAGGTACTAATTGTCCTGGACAACAGGGGAACAGCCAGCCTGAAGAACCCTTTCAAATTGCAGTGCTTTAAACAACAGATCAAGATACACAGGACACTGAAGACACATCTGAAGCTGTAACACAGGGGGAGAAACACTACTTGGTACTCTTTTCTCAACAAGATACAACAGCACATGGCCCTCGATTCCATAAACAAATTCCGAGTAGGAAACAATGAAAGCAGTATGACTTCAATGCCCACAAATTAGCTTCCAAGCCAAGCCAGTCATGTTTGGGAGTGAAGCGTGAGCGTTCATTGCAGATTTCATCTCCAGCCTCCTTTTTTTTGGTTTTGGTTTGGGTTTTTTGTTTGATTTTTTTAAAACATCCTCTGCTTGCTTTATCTGCACTCATTAGAAACATACACACATATTAAATTGCAGCATAACTCATAGCATGTCCACTGCCGTCTAAAGAAAACCTCAAACCTGGAACAGTCTGTTAACTCAGTTTAAAGACCCCCAGGATACCTGCCAATAAGACAAGTGAGTATCTTTCAATGCCTATCCTTATCCTCTCCAGAAAAACTAGTTTTACTGTGATTCTGACACTTCAATAACTCCTTTCTGTTTCAGTCAATGCAAACAATGAAGTAGCATTATTCCCATGTCAAGCTACAAATTCCTAACTCCTCCTTATAGAAACCAAAAACGTTTTGGGAAGTTGCTAATTTTTGCCTTCCTTTTCACCCCTCACAACATTAACCCTTCTGCACTGACATTTGAGATTAATTTAAAGGAATGTTACACAGTGTGCCATGTCCAGTTTGCTACAGTTTAACTAAATTCTTTCAGTATTGGAGTCACCATAAAAAACTCGTTTTCTATGTCACACCTTAACCCAAACTGTTCTTTCCCCATCTCTAAGAAACAAACCTTAAAAACAAATGCCTGCATCCAACAATATACTGACAATTGGCTTATGAGGCTAAGAAATCACCAGAAGAGAGATTTGTTTAAAAGAACATAAACTATCTAAGTGCCTACTAGCTCCAGCACTTCAACCTTTACACCACCTTCACCACAGAAGAATCCAATTGCTCTAGACAGCATTATATCGGTTTATGCAAAAGAATCAGATTCTAATGCTCCATACTTTTGCCTTTAAGGCACTGCAATAAAAAAAATATTGTCAAAGGCTACAGAAAAGCATTTTGAGGGCTACATCTGTATAAGCACAGGAAACCTACCACGGAGGGATTACTGCAGCCTAGCAAGGCAGTTACAGCTTGAGCCTCCTAACATCGCTGCTGCCACTCAGCTCTAGTTCCCGGGAGCCCAAGTCCTTGGCAAAACCAACAGCTTGCTTCCCGAGACAACTCGGATGCAAAATCCAGCAGGGGTATACGGGTGGTGTGTTTAAATAGTTTGGATCTGACAGACATAAATGCTATTCATTCTAACAGCTAGTAAAAAAGCCTGTCCACACCAACCATCGCTAACAGAACATTACATACCCCTTCTGTAACAGGCTTGCTAAGTTCATTTCGTTCATTAACTTATTAACAATGCTTCGTGTGACACAACCTGAAACTCTGATACAAGCCTCTTAAAGTAGCTTTTAAGTGGTATCTCATCAGTATAGAATAACTGGAAAATGAAAGGCAGAAATGCCTTACGCAAAGGGACTAAGAAAAATAAATGTTCGTCCCCCCCCGCTAAGGAGGAGGGTTATTAAACAGAGGATTTATAAAATATTCAGAATAGATTGCAATATGACTAATACAACACCAGTAATACAGAATTACTTACTACTAACTGTTACTAAGCCAAGGGGAAACCTGACTGTCAAAAAGCAATTCCTAGATCAAAAGCAGCTTTCTCATTCATAAGCTGCCGTGGTCCACTGGGAGCATCGAAGCACCTTTCGGACACACATCTGCTCCCCACACACGCAGTCGCTGCTTCCTGGCATTCAGAGGAGTTGTGAGAGTCACCTTTCCACAGCTCCCTGACTTCCTACCCACCATCACAACCATGCAGTTATGCCACCTATGATTCTCTTCTCCCCTAAGCCTTTTTGGGTCAGAACAGCTCTGCTGCTGGCTTTGAAAACACTTCCCAAAAAGCAGCAGACTCACACTGCTCTGGCTCTTCCCAGTCCTCAGCATCCATATTTAAGAGACCACATAAAAGCTGCAGAAAACTTTCTATTTCAGTCTCAAAAGTAAGGAAGCCACTTTGCACAACATTCAATTGTTAAAACTTGTACTCCCCCTGCCCCCAAGCCCCTCAGGGCTACAAATTTGTTTCTGCAAGCTACAAAAAGAAAAAACCAAGCGATCTACAGTGACTCTTAAAAGAGCAGATTATGAGAAAATTTTAATAATATGCTAAACTGAAACACCATGCAATTTTACTCCTTTCTGTTACATATGTGGGGTTTTTTTGTTACCTCCTCAATTTGTTCTGGAGTCTATATCCATAATTTTTTAAATAAGTCTCTAGCCTGGAACCAGCCCTGCAAAGCAAGGACCTCCTGTCAGACCACAACCACCTCAAAGGAGCTCTCAGCAAGAACCACTTGTATTTTAGGCTACCAGGTACACGGCTGGCTAGGCCCTGACCTCACTTTCATAAGCCAAGGGCAAAATATTGCATTGTAAATTTAAGTATCAATTCCAATACATCACTAAAGCTTTTTCCATATAACAATGAGAATTTAAGCACTACTTATTCTATTTTCAATAGCAATAGTATCTGCACATACTTGTTAAAACCACATCTTAAATTTTGATCAAGAAATGCATGTAAGCAATGAGAGTTTATGATCATATTTATACATGAACGTGTCTGAGCCGCACACAAGCACAAAACCGACAAAGTTATTTTACCCACAGCCTCCACAGCAACACACTGTAGTGCTGCACACCTCATTAACTGCCAAGCAGATGGGACTGGCCCTGCTCTCGGCGACCAGGGAAGAGAATGATACCTGGCATGGGCTGCCACCAGCGAGGTGAGATCGATGCTGTGCTGTTCCCCTCTCCCAAAACTCAGACACGGCTGGTGTCACTGTGCCCCATCCCAGTTTGTGCAAATAAAGTCCAGCCAGTTCCTTCATTGCCTGCTCTTCCAGGCCCACAGTGGTGCAGAAGACAGGGTGCAATGAAGGATGGGAGCCAAGCACCCTGTAGCACGGAGGGTGGTGGTTCTCCATGGAAGAATTTGCCAGCACTGCGACTCCGCTCGTGACCCTCCCAGAACTTCACTGCATTCCAGCAAGAAAGCCCATGGCTTTGAGTTTTGGGGTTTTCGGATTAGCTGCCCAAAGCCTCTTAGCGGATCAAGCTGCCCCGCTCAGAGGCACCAGTGACCGTCCACCCTGTGAGCAGCCCTGCACCCCAAAATCCTCATCGTCTTCCTCGCCACCAGGACCCTCTCCAGAGGCCCAGGCACCACTAGCAGCTGGAATGAACGCCCAAGCCCCTTCTGCAGGGGGTGAGGCACAGCGAACCATGGCTGGCAGGGTAAGGGCCAGTCCTGGCCAGACCCCCTCATCCCTTGCCAAGCTCTCCCTATCCACGCCCCTTCGCTCCCCACTCCCCCTTCCCTGCCCCACTCTCCATTACCCTTGCTCCCACCCCCCGTCTTCCATCATCCCCTCTCCCCATTACTCTTGACCCCTGCCACCCCCTCTCTGTCCAGGTCCCCCCGACTTCCACCACCCCCTCCCCACCCAGAACCCTTCCCTGTCCCGTCCAGGTCCCCTCAACCGCTTCCCCTCGCGCTCAGGTCTCCTCGAGCCCCGGTGACCCCTCCCCATCCCGTCCAAGCGCCCTCGCCCCCTGCCGCCCGCACCTCATGCCCCTTACCCGCTCGCCTCACTCAGTTCCCCTCGCCCACTCCCTACCCCGCTCCCCATGACCCTCGTCCCCTCCTCCTTGTCCCCCTCGCCCCCTCCCTGCCCCACTTCCCACGACCCTTGCCTCCCCTGCCTGCCCCCCTCAGCCCCTGCCGTCCCCTCCTCGTCCCCCTCCTTCCAGCACCTTTCGCCCCCTCCTCGCTTCCCCTCGATCCCTCCTTGACCAGACCTCACCCCCCCTCGCCCTCCCTCTCGCCTCCTCCTCGTCCCCGCTCCCCCGGTGCCCCTTCCCCGCCCCGTTACCCTTCGCCCCCTCCTCGCCACAATCGACCCCTCTCCGCCCCTCCTGGCCCGCTCCCCGTCCCCCCCTCCCCGTTACCCTCGGCCAGCAGCTCCTCGGGGATGACCTGGTACCGCCCCACGGGCAGCCCCTTGCCCAGGACGACGCCGCTGCCGCCTCCGGAGCCCGCGACGCCGCTGCCGCCGCCGCTGCCGCCGCTCCCCTCGCACTTGGGCATGCGGGAAAACTTCTTCATGGCGAGCGGGGGGCACAGGAGGCGAGCAGGCGGCTGCCCGGCGGGGCGGGGGCGGCCCCGCTTCACATGCCCGCTCAGGGGAGGAGGAAGGGGGCGGGCATAGCCCCGCGGCAGCCGGGAATGGAGGGGGGGCGGGGGGGAAGGCGGGAGGCGAAGCCGCCTCTGCGGGGCGCGCAGCGACTGCGCATGCGCGGGAGCCCCTCTTGTTCTGGCGCGCGCCCTCGGCCCCCTCCCCCCTTAAGGCGCGAGCGCAGACAAGCGCACGCGCACAACGGCACAGTTAAGGCGGGCGTCCGCGCTAGAGCCGCGTCACCGCCCCCCGCCAGTCCAGAGGGGAAAGCGCGCGCGGAGCTGGGCGGGAAAAGAGAGAGCGGAGAGCGAAAAGAGGGGGGAAGGGGGTTGGGAACTGAAGGTGGAAGTGCAGTGACAGAAAAGAGGTAGGAAAGGGGAATCTGGAGCTGAGATTGGGAGTGGGGCGTCTGAAAAGAGGGGGGAAAGGGGAATCTGGAGCTGAAATTGGGAGTGAGGCGTCTGAACGGAGGGGGAAAAGGGGATTTGGAGCCGAGGTTGGGAGTTCAGTGACTGAGTAGTGGGGGAGAAGGGTATCTCGAGCTCAGTTTGGGAGTGCAGTGACTGAAAAGAGGTGGAAAAGGGAAGATCTGTGCAGGAAATCCCCTGTGAGAAATCTCCCCTGTGAGTGGTACCATTTGTGACACCTCTTGAGAAAGGAAACCTGGGGGGTTTCCAACACAACCTCCATTCCACCTGTGAAATTCTCAGGAAGACTTGTATTTGAAAACCCGTGTCCAATGTAAGCAGCCGTGTCCCACAGTCCTTTGCTCAATGGGAGAGTTGCTGAGCCAGAGCAGCCAGGCCACCATCAAGCGGTGAGGTACATGGTCATTCCTGTGCCTGAGGACAGTAGGGGTGGCAATGTGAGGCAATGCCATCACAGTTCCCTGGAAACACTACTTGGGAAACACCCTACACTTTCAACTTATTTATCTTAAAAGTTTCTAACTTAAATTCACATTCAGACTGAAACCGCATTTCAGACTGCCCAAAATGCCAATGACACCCAGGTTTTGTACTTAAGCAGTGATTCCAGCCATCCAAAAATAGCAAGAGATTGGGGTAATTGGAAAGGTAGCTTCAATCCAAGCCTGTTCTCCTTGTGTAGTCCCCCGATGCAAGTAGAAGTGAGGTAGTTCTGCATTTTTATTTTCCCTTAGCAGATAAAATCATACATAAAACCAAAATGTATACAGGATCATCTGTCTATCTATAATGACAATTTAACAACGTGGCCTTTGATGCTGAACATCTAGATTTTGGGTGGGCATCAATTACAGCCATTAGTTAATTAAAACCTCTTGAGAAGTCAGAAGCTTAAATCTTAAGGATAACATTTCAATAATCAAATTATTTTGGCTTAATCATATTCCTGTACTCTTAGTCGGTAACAAAGTGATGATCGCTATTGAACTTGTCATACACTGAGAGCACCGATACAGTTATTTGCATCAATACTCCCCTTTCTGTAGCCATTGCCACCCTTTCAGTAAGTGAAGATCAATTTTTCAGCAGCACATAGTGACTCTAATTCACAGTTTTCCTTAGAAGAGAAAGATATTTTGACTGCAGATGAAAGGAGCAGAGTACTGTGAGAGGAACGGCATTTCATTAATGAGGGCGTTCTTACAGTGATATATGCCTGTGCTCCTTAGATACATGCTTTTAGTTGTGTCTTAGGGAAAACATGCGGCTAGGTTAAAAGCACATAACTTCAGTGCCAGTGAATAATAGTTTTGTGTGTCCTCAGCAAAAATAATGTCTTTTTTAAAAGCCGCTGTGAGAGAATAGGGTCGGTGTTTAGGTTCACTGGTCAGTTTTTATTTGTTTCATGGGCTCCTGTTCTGGCCCATATATTTTTGTTCTTTTCAAACTAGGAGATTGAATTATTACTTGAGTTATTTATAGGCCAGGCAAAATGAGCACTCTTGTTATACTGGGATTAACACCACTAATCTCTGTCTTGACATACCAGAGGACATAGAGGTCAACTACTGGGTATCGCCAGGAAGTAAATGTGTCAGGATTGCACACTGAGCTGTAGTCGTGAACGCGTGCGTTCTCCAGGCTCTCATGAGTGACCTCAAAGAGCCACACCACAGCTACCTTAGAATGTTCCACATCCCATTTAGTTGCAAACTTGGCACCCAAAATGTCTTTTTTTGTAAGATGCCAGCATGTCGTGAGGAGGTTTCATGTTAAGAATTACCTTATATTAGTATAGATCAATGGAGCTGAAAATGAGAAGTATGAATCCTAAAGTGAGGCGGGGTCAGCTCCAGAGGTGGAGAAGATGTGGGATCTTAATGCAAAGGTGGCACTAATGCTGGGATATCAGTTATTGTTGCTGGAGCAGGGAATGCTAGAGAGTGTTCTTTTCTTAAACCTTCAGCTCGATGAATCATGAAATCATAGGAGATACTCAGCTTTCATTATCAAATCAAAGACCAATAAAGGTCAGATTCTGCTTTTAATGACTGTGGAGTCAACAGTGAACTTTCACTGCATGAAAGCAGGAGAGAAAACAAAAAGATCCCAGTCACATGCTGTGTACATCTCCGTCACAGTGCTGGGATACAGCTTGCTTCTCCCTTCTGTTGATTGCCTGGGGTCTAAAATCCTGATACCTTCTTCCCTTTCTAATAATTGCACAATGGCAGATCTTTAATGGCATGTCAATTATTCCACTCGTTGTCTTTATTCAGTGCATAGTATGAATTGTGAAACTCCTCTCACAGTTAGTTTCACAAAAGCAAGCCTCCTGAGGATTTTTTTTCAGTACAACGAAACTGCATTCTCAGCATCAAGATAGCGAAACTCTTATCTCGTGTCCAATAACAAATCTGTGGCTGTATTTCAGAGGGCTTGAAATCTGGTTCCCCCTCTTGACTCTTGGCTGCTAAATAGCCTTAAACACGCTTCACCACGGTAGACAAATATGTTTCCCATCTATAAAATCAGGATAAGGCAGCTTTACATGCGCTGCTTCACCTCCATCTATGAGGAATTTTCCCATCCATAAAATCAGGGTAATGATTACTTACTCCATTGTGAAATGCTTTGAAGATTTATGGAGGAAAGCTCTAGATGAGTACTTTACCTGCAAAAGAGACATCAGATATTTCATGTATGCTTGGAGTTTGAAACGTGGTGATTTAATCCTCTTTAAACTGTTCAACAGTTCAAATGCCTTTTACCTTGATTACTTAAGCATTTCTGTCTTTACATCTCTCCCTACCTATACCTCTTTCCTTTGTACAATACATAAATTAGTTTTAAATCAATCCCATGGAAATAGAACAGCTTCCTGCAAAAAATGGTAAATATCCCTTACAGAAAGTAGTTATTAAGGCAAAATAGAAGTGGAAAACTTCTTTTGTGTGAGTGTTGTTTTGGAAATGTCTCTTGCTGTTTCTGGACAAACTCCTTTCATTCTGATTACCCAAGCTGACTGTTAGAAATGAAAGAAAAATCTAATTTTCTAGAAATACATTCTTTACATATTAAAGCTTTTTAAGTGTCACTTCCTTATTCTTCACCTTCATTTAAAAAATGGATTTGTGTCTGTAATACAGACCCTCAAGTGTTCAGCAGTTACTGCAGTAGAGGTTTTTTGTTCTCATTCGTGTGTGGGGGTGTTATTTTCTGTTTTGTAATAATTCAGTCAGTGTGAACAAAGCACTGCCAGAGAGAAGATTTTCCCAATAAGCACTTTTAATTCTTCCCCCCTCTTATCGCTTCATTGTTGCATGTTTATCTTCCTTCTGGTCCCGTGGGAGCCATGAGAAACATCATTTTACACAGAGAAGGAGTTATGAAATCTCCCTATCTTAGTAAGTACTGTTTCTTCGTTTCATACTGCTGACCCTGATGGAGTCTGCTTTAGACACTGTTACTAAAAGCAGACAAAATGTTTATGATGAGCTAAAAGCAGAGAAAACCCCAGGAGACAACTGCTTTGGGTTTGGTTTTGCTGTTTTCCAGGACCAACTCATATCCCAGCTCCACATTGCAGAGGCAGTAGTAGTAGTGAAGGGCTTTTTCTGTTTGCTCGATTATGTATATAAAATAGCAGAAAGATTTTGGTATGTCATGAAACATGTTGGCACAGAAAATATGTTGATGTTGGGAAAAAAGAAACAACAAAAACTGAAATGACTTGGTGCAGAGGGATGGCACAGATCAGCTAGAAAGCCAGTGCCTTCTCTGATATCCCCTTAGGTTTTGAAGATCTGAGCAGTGGCAGAGGCTTGTTGTTGGCCTTGTGAGCCGAGACAAATTTTTGTTCGTTTCAGTTTCGATCAGCTGTTCTAATCAGGCAAGAAGCAAAAGGAGCTGTGGAAAACAATTAAGTCACTGGCTTTTGACATTAACGTGGTAACAAATTGAGGAGCGAGCTGGTGGAAATACTTAAGGTACAAATAGCTGACATCAGCTTGGTTGACACCCAGCTCAGCTCTCATCGGCACGGAGGTGAAGAGTCTTTCACTGCAGCACGAGATGCGATCATTTGTACTACAGCCGCCTTGGGACCAAAACATACATCGCTTGTTGAAACGACAGCCCCAGATGGGTCAAAACAGCAGCCAAAAGTGGGAAAACCATAAAGGCAGTGGTGTGTGCAAAAGTCCTGGGTAGAAATCCTAGCGGAAGGAATAGGAAAGCAGTGTTAAGGGGCTCAGGGTTGTTTGTGTCTTGACCTGGTAAATTGATCAGCAAATTGCTTCACAGGCATAATAATCTATTTCCTTTCTGGAGAAGGACAACCTCCTCTTCCTGTCCTGATGCTCAGGACTTGCGCTTCTCTTGGTAGGGTCATGTATTCCTACTCACCTTGTCAGAGCTTTCTTAGATCCGTACGTGTCATTTCCAAGTTGAACTCCTCCTTGCCTTCTCCTGTCCAGGGTTCTGGTCACCCCCAAGCTCACCACCAGTCTAGTTGATGTAATTCTCTCATAAATAACACCTGACTTCACCTTTGTTTTTAACAGCTAACTTTAGCAGTTCTAAAGGTATCTCAGAAGGTTCTGTTACAGGAATGCAGTGTGCTCTGTGCAGCCTTTTAAAGGAAGGCCTCCAACCTAACTTGTTTAATGAATGAATCCAAGAAAGTGATTTTCTTCCTTAAAAGCTAGGCGTGTGATTAAAACACATAGCCTTTCTCAGTGATTCATAAACCCTGGTGCATCGTTTATAAAGGGCCTGCTGATTGTCCACAGAGATCTGGCTGGGGATACAACATTCCCCTACCTGCAAGCTGAACTTTGCTACCAGGAAACTAAAAAGCCTGAATTCCACTACTAATACTACTGTTCTGCTTCCACAGGTGGTAGGACAAGAGGTGAAGGGCAAGCACAGATGGCAAGACTGAATACTGTCTTACTTTCAGCAGCATGAAATTAGAATATAGCATCCTTCATTTCAGTAACTTTGAGATGCAAATACATTATTTTGTAGTGCAAAAATTCCCAAGCGTCACTAAAAACCCCCAGAAGCATTGGCACACCCCAGAATTACTTGTAGCATTAACAAGTCATGGAAAAGCCACAGCCATTGCAGTTCAAGAAATAATTCTATTTCAAATAATTTTACCCTATTTACAGAGATCAGTTTTACTGTTATAGTTGTTCTGTAAGATGAGTGATGGTCTTCCCCCCCTCCCCCCCCCATGTATTTTTTGAGTCTTGGAGAACTGCAAAAATATCCCTGGTCACCAGTCCTCATGCTAAAAATACTTACTTCTTTATATAGTCTTATAAGCTTGAAGGGAGGGGGAGAAATCCTTGGAACTGAGAGCCTGGGAAGAAAGAATGTCTTTTGGGTCACAACCGAGCAGTATTTGTTCTGGTGTACGTTTAAACCTTGAACTAGCGTAACTCCAGTGGCTACAAGTGTCACTGCTGGCTGACTCGTACCTTTAAAAGCCCACATATAAATACAGTTAGGTTGCTTATCAGTTGTTTAATTTTGCAAACGGGTTATTTCCACTCACAAGCTATTAGCTGAAAGTACGTTTCAAATACTATGGAGGTATGAACACTGGGTTTAAGGTGATTTTGGTTTGAAGAAGCATTTAGACTTTTGTCAGTTGTTCTGCCAATAACATTGGCATCCAGGCTAAGAAAAGGGAGGAATTTTATCTGCCGTGAGTGTAACTGAAGTTACATCCCACAACAGAAGTAGTGGGAAAGATGGAGAAGAGAGAACGGCTGCAAATTTAAGTCAGATTGAAGTAGATACAGAAATACTCTTAATTGTTCATAATTTTGAACTGGCCTTTCCTGAAATAGGCTGTCCACTGTTCCACTATACAAAAAAGCCGGAGACAGAGCTCTTGCATATCCTAGTGACTGCCATTTCGTGCTCTGGAACCCAGGCGCATATTAAATAGAATAGATAGTCTTTGGAATGAGACGGGAGTAACTTTCCATTCTGGAAAGCACAGATTGTTATGGGAAGAACTATGTTGGGTCTGGCTCTGAATAATACGTTAAAAGCAGCTGTAAATCTAGAAGAGTGAAGTGTGTTGAATGAAAGTGATCACAGAACAATGATGTTCACCCTGTAAAGAAAGGAGTCGTAGTGGAAAAGCACAAGTGAGTAGCTTCAGAAAACTGCATTAAATATCATGGTACTTATGAATGGGACCTTGGGATAGTAAGTCACAGAATAAAGGGTCTAGGACACCCGATGACTTCTGAAAGGCACATGAAAGGCATAGCAGCAAAATCTTCTGGTACAGTGGAAAAATGCGTGGTTTTGTAAGGAAACAGTGTAAAAATCTGAGATGGAAACATTTTAAAGGGTTATATTAATATGTGGAAGCACTCATGTTAGGATTACTGTTGCGTGTTTGGCTGGGAACTAGGGTACTGCAGTAGGCTCTGGTGGGTTGGATTTCATTTCAGATTACTGGGTGGTTTGGATGGTGGAAGAATGTACACTTCCTAACTGCTTTGATGACACAATACCTGAGAGGAGCTGAATGTAATTTTGAGGGGAGAATCCAGAACTGGAGTGTTCCTCTATACTTGGTTGGAATGGGCCTTCAGACTGCTGTAATGTTGACTTTACTGAGGAAATTACTCCATTTTGTATTGACAAGTCAGTGAAGTGGTAAAGGTTAGCTTCCGAAGCATCCGCAAACTGGCTTTAGCAGTAGGAACGAGAACGACGCCTGTGTCAGAAATACCAACATAGGCCCACAGATAAAGATTTGTGACAAGATTTGTTTGGAAGGGACTGTGTGCTAAACCCAGCAAAAGCATAACATGTTTTTCAGGTTCACTTTTTAAGCTGGCTAGGAAGTTGAGAGATGATTGAAACAATCTGACAAGCTTTCAGGACATACATTCTTTTCAGAGCATGCATTGGCTTTCCGGTGCCAATAAAATTGTGTAATCCGTTTAGAAAAATCCTTTCTGCATTTTCCCCTTGTTTTGTCTCAGCTCACGATTGCAATGACAATTTCTTTGCAGGATCTTGGCCCATCACTTCCCTCGAGTCTTGTATTAATCCCTAGGAAATGCCTACACCTAGTCATTACTGTTTAATTAGAGTGTCACCAAATAATAGAAACACTTTTAATCTTTACAAAGCATGATGAATTAAGGTTCCTTAAGAGGAGATGAGTAAAAGCTGTGAACAAAACCTGGGCACTGCCCACGTAAACACAGTTATTGCTGACACAAGCAGAAAGAGACAAGGCCTTAGCACTTTAGACTGCAGCCATCAGAGCCTGGCTCTCCAGCAGCGATTCAGCATTCAAGAGTGATTCCTGCTCCCCTCTAGACCTTCAAACAGACCAGGCATGGGGTGCTAGCATTTAAATCCTACATATTGGTTTTGTCCCCTAAATCTTACAGGCAGAACTGCTAAAAGCTGCTTAGCATCATGACAGTTTCTGTAATACTACTGCTCCAGACCTGCCTCATTAGGATCATTGAATCATGCCCACTTCATTTTATCCACAGCTAAGAGACTGCGAACTTCTGAGCATTTGTGAAAACACAGGATCAGACAAGAAGTTGCTGACTAGCTCAGTAGAGTAGTCACAATTATCATTTGTAATTACATGCTCCAGCTAGGATATAAAGGGAATACTGTATCCTCCACACCAAGTTTAGAAATCCCAATTGCTTCGCTGAGCTACCGCTCCTCTTCTCTTCAACACAAATGAGGAACTGGTGCATGGAAAGTGGAGCTTGATGAGTGTTGACTGTGCTCCTACAGAGATGCACCATCAGAGAACCATTGTCACAGAGAGGTGATTAACAGAGAAAGGATCTAGGCTTGGCTGTTTGTTCTGTGAGAGCAAGGGAAAATTCTTGACACGGCTTCATTTCATTTTGGTTTTAGGGACAGCCCCGCTATGCACTATGGCAAGTCCAGGTGTGATGGTAACATCAAGCAACAATAAAACGTGTTGCACATTAGCTGATACTTCAGACATTTGCCACTACCTGTAGTGATTGAATTGCGGGAATTCACATTCCCTCCAGTGTGGCCACACTGGTTTACATGTGAGCTTAATTAAATCACTGCAGTGTGCATGCTGCTCAAGTAGTTTCTAAACTGATTTAATTAAATCAATCCAGGCAAAGTCTTTATTCAAACTCTTGCTCAAGTACTCCATCTATGATCAAAGATATCATTTCCCCTGTTCCCTGGGAGCAGGGGGTATACCCAGAGAGTAGCATGGCATTCATGTTTATTTGTTACTGTCCTGCCCTGTATCGAACTCAAATGTCTAGAAAATAAATCAGTGGAGTGCCACAACCAAATCTAAGGTGACTGTGTTCTAGCTGACATCTGTTAGAGTGACTATAGGAAACATCAAGAAAGATCTATGAGTAAAGTTAGTAAAGACAGGACTGGGCAGTGTTGGTAATGCTGTGACCCTGGCATTGATACATAAATCAATGAATAATACCAGAATATTATTTAGCACGTTCTTTTATTTGTATTCCAAAAATAAGGTAGCCGATTAAACCCAAAAGCAGACAGTTTAAACTGCTTCTGGAAACAGTATAAATATACAATAGCAGATAGACACAAATATACACAGAAATAATAATATATATGTATGTAATACTGGACAAACCTGTAGACCTCTTGATGCTAAGGTTAGGGAGATGAAGAGCTTAGGTATATGCAAAGGAGAGATCTGTCTTGATAATGAGAAGAGTCACCATCGCTTCAAGCAGCTTGATAATTTATGCAGTCTTTAATGAGCACCATTAACTTTAGTGCTTCATTCCAGGTAATGGGGAAAGTGTCTTCATTATGTCCATATATAGTGTTTACTTTCTCCTTTTTGATCCGATATGGTTCACTTTCAAAGTCTAGGTGAATCAGTGTCAGTTACCAGATCATACTTCATACAACAATACATTCTAATATTGCTGTATAAATGTTCTAATTTAACTAAGCAGCTCATCTGTCTGCAGAACACTTGTCGGTTTTTGCTAAAGTTTTTTAACAGCAATAAGATGTCAATGTTTTTCAAAAAAACGGTCCATTTGCTTAAAAGCAAACACGTTGGGGGAATTTATCTTCTATTGAGGGAAACAGTTGTTTTCTTATCTTTCTTATGTTAGATACTGTTTGAGAAATGAGAAAAAGAACGTCCCCGTTGTGCATCATGACTTTGGATTCATTGATTCAGTGTCATTTGCAAAAGCGTTTTCAAGCCTCACTGCCCTCATGAAGCCAGAACTTTACTTTTCAGTTAATAACTCTGAAGTTATCTGGAAAAGAAAAAACTAGGCTGTGACATAGGAAAGCAGAACCTTCCCACATATCCTCCTGCTTTTCTCTGTCACCAAGAAGTGCTTACTGACTGTTCAATCTCTGCTTGAATATCTGTGGTGAAATAATGTTACAAAAGGCAGCAACAGCAGCCTTGCGCATGACCAAGTCTGGGCTTACTTACGATGTGGGCTGCGAGAAGCCTGTGGTTGCAGTGCCCGTTGGTGCTGCCTATTGTGGTCTGGATACCCCAGACAGCTCAAGGAGCTGCACTGGTCTCTGAGTAGTTAGAAGCTGGGAAAGTTGAGTGGTTAAAGATCATGAGAGACTTTGCAAAAGCACAAAGGGCAGCTGAGATCATTTCCCCTCTTGTGCTTTGGCACCTCCTTTATTAAAATGGAAACCATCCAGAGCAAAATATGAACAACTTTCCAGCCTTCATTATGGTTCGGAGTCCACTCATACAGTTCAGCTGCAACAATCTTTTTGCATGGACATGTGCAGTCACGTGGCTTGAAAGTGCAGGCAGCAGTACGGGGAATGGCTATTGCTACTAGCATCTTCAGTTACGTGTTTGGATCAGGAGTAACGAGGCACTCAAATGCAGCATTGGGTACATTACCTTGGCAAAGTTCCCTTTTTCCAAGGTACATTGAGTTTGGAATATATTATTCCTTAGACAAGGTACAGAAATCTCTAGTTGGGCATCTGTCAGCTACTGGTAAGAAGATGATTTCTGACACTGCAAACCTGCATGACAGAAAACCAGCGAGGATAGTTAACTGCTGCACAAGCTTTTTTTCTTTTTCTCTGCCACTATGTCTGAAGTTCAAAGCTACATTATTCTATTATCAGATGAAATAATCTGAAGTGGGGTAAATTGTATAACTTGGTGACAAACGAACACATAAATGTGGTTTTGCTATTCAGAAACACTAATGCTGCTAACCAATGGCAGACAACCGAGAGAGGTTGCAGTGTTTTCTGCAGAAGCACAGAAAAGCGTTTGCTCACAGGTTTCCTTGCAGGCTCTTACAACAGCAGCAGACTGGTGATGTATTCATCAGCATCATTTAACCATGAAAAGGAGAGCAAGGGTATCCTTCAGTGTCCGCTTGTGCCCTTTGTGGGGAGCACCTCCTCTGGTGTGTCATCAGCTCGGGTCATCCCACACATCTGCAAGTGTAGCAATAATCCGATATACAAATGCTAAGCCTGGGTATTCTGACAGGCACTGAATAAGATAGAACCATGGCAATGACTGAAGAGCAAATGTAGCAGTGGGGACCCTCCCCACCCCGAGGGCCAGAGCACATACAACACCCATTCATCCCATCCATGCCGATGATGGATTGCCATCCCACCCTCCCTGTGTCCCTGGGACACAAAGTCAGCAGCAAATGGTCTTTATATTTAGCATCCTACAGCTAAAGCCTATCAGAAGGTAAAAATCATGCTAAAGAGTGCCAGCCTGATAAGGAACCACTACAGTCCCTGTGTCTGATGGGAACATGAATCTTCTGCTGAGCTGTGCGCTACTTCTTCCCCAAACGTGCTTTGTCTCTGGAAAAAGGCATGCGCAGCATCATTAAAAGCAGGATACAAGCTTGGCTGCTATTGACAAAGTAGCCTGATGGTCTTTGAAGTACAGAACACATAGCATATCTAAGAGTGCAGAATAAATTGCACAATATATTCCAGAACAGAAACAATATGTCACATTATTAAAGACACACTAATGCACAAAAGAAGAGGCTTAAGGTGGCAGGCTGAACCTGGCATTATTATTTCTTACGCTGTCCCCCCAAGGTGGCACATATAATTGTAGGACTTAGTGGGAATTTCATTGTTGACTGTTGTAATTCCCAGAGGAAATAACTGTAACGAATCAATTTTCTTTTTTGTGGAGGGGATCAGGAGAGGTTGAGCTTGAGCTATCCTTGCCCTGAAACTCAATGACCTTTATAGCTTCTCTAACTGTCTGCTTTTAATTGATAGAAAGTTGAAAGAAGGTTTCAAGTCTGCATAAGGCAGGCAAATGTGCAGCATTATTTTAAGACAGAAATTACTACTTGACCTTCTGTGAACCATTTCTGCTTTGAACAATGAAAATAGATGGCTCTGGTGTCTCTCTCGGCTGGTATCAACGCACAAGCTAGCCTCTGTTATACTGGTTTTCATTTCCAGGATTGCTATCCTAGTAACAAGCCAAGCTGCCTTTGCCCAGCCAAGCTTACACTAATTAAACCAGGCAGTGCGTCGCAAGCTTCTTCTTTTCTTCCACTGCTTGCTCAAGTGGAGAATTAAGCTGTGTTTGCAGATATAATTCCAGCCATTTGTTTCGTAACCTCATATACCAGTTAACGTTGGGCAACTGCAGGAAAAAATGCACAAACAACAAAACAAAAGTGCAAAGAACAGCTTCATACTACAGTAAGCAGCTATCTTGTTTGATCCTTCCCACAGCACATTGTTTTCTTCATTCCCTGGTGTGCATCTCTTCCCAAAAGAGAAGTAAATGTTTGTCAGTGCCTACCAATTGGGCAGAGCCAGATAGAGCTGGTAAAGATTGTCTTCCTTTGTTTCCCATTTAAAATACGTGGCTTTATTTAGTAGCCATTTAGGCTACTGTGAGGTTTGTGCTTGTATATGTGTGTACTTTCAATTTGCTGAAATTAATTTTGTACTATAATATAGAGAGAGAGACTCACTGTTATTTGCAGACTTGAAGATTCTTGGTATGTTCACAAACAATTTTTCCCTACAACATAAATTTCAAAGAAAATATAAGATTCCATAAAAGAAACAACTGAGGTTGAAAACCTTAGATGCTTTTTCTCTGTTCATTGCCCAAATATAGGAAATACTAAATGCTTAGGTTTCCCTAAGTATTGCATTAGATCTATGTCACTCTAACAGAATGAGTTCTTTGAAAAAATAAAGGGGAATGAAATACACTATATGTGCATGTAAGATCCCTGCCCTTTCTGTATGCAGATCAGCCTTGGAGGCAGAGCCCAGTTTGCTGTTAACCTGTCTGACATCCCCTGTTTGTTTTTCCTCTCTTCATCCTACCTTAGGGTTGATGCTTCTTTTTGACACAAGCAACGAGTCCAGCTGGCTTCCTTCTGTGAGAAAGTACTGTGATAGCTGGAGATAAAATTGAAGTGCCTTCCCTGCGGCAGGTCTCTTCCATCTCACCAATGGTACACGGTTACTGCAGACCTCAGAACACTGCTGGCATGGGTGTCAGGCGTTCCTCGCCTCTCTCTAATGAAGGTAATTAAATATGCACAGTAGCATAGACCAGCATGAGGCCCTAGAATACAGCTATGTATGTTTGCAGCAGCAGCACGCCTGCCTGGTTATTTCCAAGTCTGAAATTAACATACAAATCCTGCTTCCCATTCTGGTGCGTGAGGCACACCTTTCCACCTTGTCAGTGCGAAAGCAATTCTGTGGTTGTTCTTCCGAGATGCTCTGTATGCTGATTCAAGCCTGAACACGAGTCCCTAGACTCAGGTTGGGTGGGGAGGGAGCAACCATGTTACAAAACATGCCTGCGGATAAATTTTTGAAGTACGTTGGTGTTCATGTGGCACAGTTTTCTTTAAAAAAGTTGACAGTCCAGCAATAGCAGGTTTCAAACTGACTCCTCTGGAGCTTGTCACCGCCACTGTGCCCAAAGCACACTGGTACAATTGCCTTTGGAGGACCATGCAGCTCTGAAATGCAGCAAGCATTCAGTGACGCACATAAAAGAAACAGAGCTGATGGCTGGGTCACTCCTTGTGCAGATGTGTTTCCCCAAATGGACATAATGCCAGTGGGGAGGAGACAGGAGACCAGATCTCTCTCGTTTACTCTGTTAGTGATGTTGCCCCATGGGTTTCTGGTGCCTCTCTTTCTTTAGAAACTTATCATGCAGAAGGCAGGTATTTTATTTTGTGCCACAAGGTCGAGTCCCAGTGAAGCTATTACAAAATTAACAAGAAATGAGTTTACGTAGCCTACAGAGATCTCTCTAAATGCACACAAAGACATTGTTTATTCCCAAAGAGATGAACCAAACAATTCTCTGCACTCTGAAGTCCTTTCCAGAGCTGGTTTCCTTCCATGCCCCTTTTTCACCTAAACACATTTGTTTTATTTTAAGTGATGTGTTTCAATGTGTATATCTCTTGAACCTCATCTACCTCAGGTTAAGCAAGAGTATCAGTATCCTTATGGGATAGCATCATGGAATATTTTACATGCTATGGGAAGCAATCTCTTCTGTAATATTTTGGTCCAACACTTCCTGGGTTATTTAATTGCAGCTTTTTAAAAATGGAGTGCCCTGTAAAAGGAAGGAGGGAAAGCAATAAATGCTTCATTCAGTGTGCTTGGCTAAAATAGCTCACTGAGTTTTGGAATGAAAAGACCCTTGTCCATAACAACACAGACACAATGACAAGCACAGACACGATGGTTTTGCCTGGGAAGTGAAAAAGCCTGGTAGCATTAAGGAGGAAGGATGAAATCTCTCAGTGGGTAGGGCAATCAATTTGATAATAATTAGGATACTTATCATGGGGAGTAGGGAAGAGATTGGGAGCTCAGAAGAGCAAAAAGGGGACAGCAAAGTGAACCTCCCATCTTCCTAGGAATCATTGTCTCTTGTTCTCCTTCTGTCTCCCTTAAGAGAATATTTTGGATAACTCATCACAAAAGCATTCCAAGGAGAAAAACCCATCAGTTGTCACTCTCTCCTCCTCCGTTGTTCTTTCTCAGCCAGAACTTCTTGACTGTTATATCACTTAATCCAACCCTTTCCCATGTCATCCTCTTCAGTTGTTTGCATGTTGTTTTTTTCCTTAATGCTGTCATAGCTTTTGCACTTTACCTTCCACTTCCACTCCTTCATCTTCACTCTCCCTTTTACATCTCTGGTCCCAGACTGCAGCTCCCCTTGAATTCCTCTTAACTCCTCTCTCCCAAGGGATTCATGGTGCAGATGGCAGCCCCAAAAGCAAGCTGAGGTGCACTTTGGAAGCTGAAGCTGACTTGGACAGTGTATTGCCATAGCATCAGTTCCCACAGCAGTGCTAAGAGGGATCCTACAGAGATTTCATCTGTTAAGCGGGGTCAGTCAAGCATGGTGCCTTTTTTATTTGTCACTGGTTAATTACTCCCCAGGCCAATTAAAATTATTCCACAAGGTTCAAATCAGCATGAACAGTGTCTTGCAGAGCTGCAGCAGAACTACAGACCTTAGAAAGGAAGCTTGATTGAGGACTTTATCATGGTCACTTCGTGCTTCCCTGAAAGCAACTCAGAATTTGATCTTAAAAGGAAGGACCAAACAAGCAGCAGTCATGCCTAAAACAAACATTTTATTCTGATAATGAAGGTACAAAACCAAGTTAGTCTTTCGGCAGGGCTATAAATGCAGACTAGCTGTCAAATATAGGGAATGCTGCTCTGCACATCTACTGTGTGGTAACTGCTCCTGAAAGACTCTTTCAGACACTGCAGCATTTCTGTCCCTTCAGGGAGCGCTACTTTCAGTTCCTCCCTTGATCACAAGTTCTCTGACAGGACTGCACTGCAAAAAAAAATCATTTGCAAGCTCTTTTCAGGCTGTACTCTTGACTTGTGCACGATCACTAGGCTGCTGTGGGAAGCAGTCTGCAGAGACAAAACTTACGCTTTTACCCCAGTTTGCAGTAGAGAGGAAATGAAAGGTAGAGAAGTGCATGGTGTGGTGACCCATGCGTGGGATGCCTAGAGAGGGCACCCAGGTGCTCCTCCTGCTTCTGCAGACACCTGCAGCGACACGGGACTGACCAGGCGGTGAGCCGGCTGCCATGCTGACAAACAAATAGTTTAAGCATCAGTTTACCTAACCACCATGAAATCTGCAAACGCAAAGAAGTGTCATATGCTTTTAGGAGGAGGCAATCTCCCATCTCTTGCTACAGGAACAGCATCTCTGAAGACAATTTGCAGTCACAGTCCTCTGCTGTTTGAGAGCAATAGGATGTGATTTGTTCCAAGGCAAAGTGCTTTCTGAAGAGGCTGTTGCCTGCTTTCCAGATGGGCTTTGCATCGTCTCTCTATACTGTCAGGATACACTTAAACAGGACTGCCAGCAACAGGAAGTGCTGATGTGCTGGCTTGTGTGTTTTCAGATGCCTTAAGGTGAGCTGCCAGATTTCCACACAGAGGTTTCCCTGTTTGCATGCCAAATATTTCTTAAAGAAAACATACTCCATTTTCTCTTGTCTGTGATATCACTCAGTCGCACTCCTGGCATGGAAACTGTTTAGTAACGTTGCAGAGTAACAGAAACCTGGTTTTGCTGCCTGGTTTGTTTTTTTTTTTTAACCAAGTTAACTAAAGAAATAGCTGGTTAAATTACATCTTCCTGTGGAACACACTTTGTAACGAACATGTGTCTGTTGATATTGCTATCAACTTTATCTGAAAGATAATTATCTGTAGCAATACCAGAAGCCCTTACTGACCTTGTTTTCAAATTGAAGCTTGCTATGGCACATGGCAACATTGTGTCTTACACCACTGTCTAGACATGGCCAAAGTTACTCTCAGCCATTACTGACACTGTTGTGGGTGCAGAGATAACTCCACACTATACCTCATCAACCCAACACAGCGCAAAGGTATGTCTTTAACCTGAACTGGAAAGGAGCCCAGATGACAGAAGCATGTTACCATCTTGGCCTGCCAATGCAAAACACAATTATTTTTGCCTTCACGTGTCAAAATGAAAAATGTGCAGCTTAGTTATTATTTTTAGCTTGTAAATAAGAGATTTGTTCAAAATTGAAAAATGCGAAAAGCCACAGACCGTTGCTCAGGGAAAGAGCATCTTCCCCTCCCCATAAGCCAAAACCAGTAGGAATTCGGTCAAATAAATATACATCAGCTCGTGTACATCTGCCTAGTCTGGAATGAAAGGCCTAGAGCATATAATCTGTTCTCTTATTCCTTTTTCTCACCATGTGTATTGTCTGATCTCAGTATGGCAAGGCAAGAGTATAAACAGAGAGAACCAAGCTCTGATTTCCTGGCTTAGTCTGAGTTTAGAACTAGAGGCAGCCATATATAAGCTAAGACTTAAGCTTAACAGTACAAAAATTACCAAAGGCAGTGCCATTTTGAGCTATGGCTGTCCAGGCTTTCCAATCCTGGATTTAATTCTCATTGTGAAATCCCATCTTTACCTGGGCCAGTTCAGCTATCCGGATAATAGCACTGTGAATTTTTAATCCATGCCCGCCTTCTCCTTTGCTTTTTCATCCTGCTTGCTTCCCTTCAGCTTGCATCACTTTCCTTCCCCTGTAGCAGAGCCTCTTCCTGATCAAACCATCTCCTAGTCCAGCTGTAGAGATAAAGAAAACTGAGCTAGGAAATAACAAAAATTGTGTTGCTGCACCTTCCTGGCTTACTTTGTGTTTTAAAAACCCCGTTTTTCTCTGTACGCACCTCGCAGGCGGTTTCTTCAGGCAAAAGCTCTCCATTTCTTTTCACAGCACTTATCACAGGGCCCATTTCTAGCTGATGTAGCTGCATTTCTGTAAGAAAGGCAATCAGGAGGAGGAATATCCCCTCAGTTTCTTAGTGCTGGAGATGAGCAAAACAATTATCCACTGGGAAGCACAGTTTGCCTGTCAGCGGTTGGTCTTTGTGTCATATTGACTCCCATCTACTTGACAAAGCAACCGTGCTGAAAATGATGATTAGATTATATAGCCCAGGCTTTAGCTTCATTCACAGCACCTATGAATGAGCTATGACCATGGCTCAGTTCCCTATAAGATGTAAAATAAATAAAAGATTTTAATATTCTTCTCTTTTTGAGCATTGTCACCAGAGTTCTCTGTCACTTAACTCTAGACAGAAAAATCACATTAAAGCTCTCAAAAAGTCAAGAGTTGTTTTAAGAATCTTTGTTAATAGTTGATATTTTTAATCTAACATGCATGGCATATTTGAACTAAAAAATTGTTTCTGCTTTCATTTGTCTTGAACTGCTTTTGGGGTTTTTCCTTTCCTCTGGTACTCTGATTACTTGTGTGTGCATATAAACACAGATGTATATAAACCAACAGAAAAGCTATATTTCTTACCTAGCAAGGTGACCACAGAAACTGAAACAAAATGATATTACAAACTGCACCCCATGGTATGCTCAGGCTCAGACTTTGTACCTGCAGGCAGTGCATGCTGTGGGGAGATGACTGAGGCGGAGAGGGCTGAGTTTGGCTGGTCCCTGCTCCTAACTCACTGGATGACACTGGAAAAAATCCCGCTCTCGCACAAAGACAATGACTGCCTCTTTGTAAAATGGCAATGATACACATCTCCTGTGTCCCACTTACTGACTTCAGTCGGAGCTGCACTTGGCAATAAGATGAATAAGTATAGGATCCATCCCTAAATTAGCTTGTATCAGGTGACTTGCATACCACAGGTGTATTCCGAGTCACCAGCTACTCAAACCAGCTCTTTGGAAACCCTGGAGTTTCACTTTAAGGTCTGATAAGCTCTCTCACTCAACAGCTCATTTTACTTCCTCAGCGTTTTCCCACTTCCGCCTTGTACGCACTGGCAGTCGTGAGCAGATCATTTCAAAACAGCGCTCTTCTGCGCACGGGGAAGTTATAGGCACCGGGTCCCATCTCACACCAGCACCAAGCCAGAGAAACCTCCTTAGGCCAACGATCACTCTGCATTGCTGTTAGGACAGAAAAGGGAAGAGGTGGTTCAAACTCACAAAAAGTATGAACACCATTCCACAAATTAGCAAAGGCTGTGCCTTTTTAAGACGAGAAATCCTACTTTCAAGAGAACTGAGCAGCATTAACAAAATCCTGTCAGTGTCACCACCAGAAATCCAGGGAAGTGCTCACCAATTATGAAATTACACCAGCAGTGTAGGGAACCTACACCTCAAAAACCCCAAATCAATCTAAATAAGCTTTTTAAGGGATGTGAGCTTTTGTTTTTCAACATTTCCCCTCCCACCCAGTGAAGCAAATCTTTCTCTATCTTACAATACTGCTGGTTCACTTTTGCTGAAGCAAACAGTGCCAGAGCTCAGTCCTTCCCTCCTGCTGCTCTTTTCTTGACTTCAGAGTTGTGCCTGCTCTGAACGAGAAGAGAATCAGACATTCCATCTTCAGCGCTTTTGTTTCAAGGATAATGGCTGTGTTCTGCTGCTTTCCCTGTGGCTTATTCCAGAGATTGACTGCCAGTTCAGACTGGCTCAGTGTAAAGACTTGACACACAGCAAAACCACTCAAAAATAGCAGCACTCCATATGATCAGCTAATTTGGAAGTTTTGTACTCTTAAGAGCTGCACCAGTTGGGAAGGTGGCAGGCTTGCAACTGTTTTAGATACCTGTTTGCGTTAGAGTGCTTTGCAGAAGGTTGCTTCTTGACTTTTGGACAGGAAGTCAATGGCTCAGGAAGCTTAAACTTTGAAAGGAAGGAAAGGAAGAAGGGAGAGATCAAAGAAACGGCTAATTGCTCTAGAATGCGTGCAAATGTCAGTGTGCAGCCAAGCAGGGAATGTCAGTGTGTCACATTTGCACAGAAGCTAAACGGAAGGTCAGCCACAGCAGCACTGCAAAGCCAAACTAATGGCAGGCAATTAGAGTCAGTAATCATGTCCACATTGGTGAAAATAAAAGCATTAAAATGCATCAGATACCATTTCCATGGGAAAGTTTTATTTTACATCAGCTCTAGACCTGACACTTAGATGCAGATCCTAAAGCTGATCGCATGTGGTGAGCTGTTTCAGAAGCAAGGTCTAATTTATGGCAACCACTTTATCAGAAGTCACTCCTAGAACTACAGCGTGTGGGAGGCAGAAGTGTTCAGCCCCAGTCAGAAACATGTCAGCTGTTCGTGTCACACTGAATGTGCATAACTCGTTAAAAAAGCATTTAGGCCACAGCTTTTCAGTCTCAGCACCTGCATCCCTATGACATCATTTCATGAGTTCCCTCTGCAATTTGGAGTGGAAGCTTCACCCTGTAGAGTGAGTCCATGAATGAAATTACCTGTTTATTTTTGTTTCTTTGCTGTGAGTGTCCAGAGCCACTGACTAATCAAAAGGAGAGGCTCCTGCTTCTCTGCTCCTCTGGGAGCTGAAGAGCAAACACAGTAACAGGTGAAATGTTTTTCATCTGGCATTGTCAAGGAATGGGTTGCAGTGCTGTTATTCACAGTGTGCAGAGTTTTATTCCACTGCTGTCTCACCTGTGAGAGATGCTAATTAGTTCAGGAAGATGTGGTTTTTTCTTTTCATGATGTATGCAAGAAAACCCTGCTGAAATGTCAGCTTCCACATTTTGACACTGGCAGTTGAAAACACAAAAGAGAACTTTGTGCTTGTCAGCTGCTGGGGTTTGCTTTGGGGAGACTCACAGAGACTGCTCAACACTCCAGTTCCACATGGGGTTCTCCCCCCCCTTTTTTTTTTTTAACAGTGTCTTTTAGGACTAAGACTGCATTTCCAAATCTTCTAACATAAAGTACCTGACTAAAAATAGGCTTTTTGAGAAACTGTTCAGTCAAGCAGTGGTAAACTCCCACTGTGAATAAGAAAATGAACATGCTCTGGTCCCAAGCTTGTTCTGGCGGAGACGTTGTTTGGCCACCCCAGCTGCCCGTCAGCTTGGAAATGGCATCAGAATCCTGCTCTTTGAGAGACAGCTGGAAGCAACTGTGGGAGAGAGAAGAGCACTGTCACAGAGCAGTAACTCAGCTCCAGGCCTCTCAGCCAAGTGTTACTGGGGGATGGACAGCATTTTCGGCATGGGTGGCTGCAGCAGAGGCACAACCAGCAGTGCACTGTGCTCTGGTGACTTCTCAGGCAAGGGTTATGTACAAACCTCAGGAGTTACCTCTTCATTAGAAAAAATAAATCAAGGAATCATTTACCCCACATCAAGAGCCTTAATGCTACTAACTATCTTATCTATTATAGTTAGTTACCTCTCTGCTTTCCAGTGACAGTTTCTACATCCTCACTGCTGTCTACTAGGAGTGACTCTTGGCAAAAGGATTCTTTTTCAGGTCTCAGACTTTTCTCAAGGCCATAACCGTTTAATACAAAGGCTAAGGTGTGCTTTCTTGGCTGGAGTGTACACTGTTGGACTGGTTGAGGGCAAATGGCAGAAGTTAAGAGAGGATTTAGTTAGCCTTTTCCTCCCATTCCAAGATGCTGACATCCTCACATCAAGGACTCAAAATGTGCTTTAAATAGCCAGACCACATATTCAAGTAATTTTTAAGCCAGGGAGACCCAGCTCCCACCCAAATCGTAGTGATTTTTCTTTTTTCAAGCAGGAATATTTCTTAGCTTACCATGTTTTGTACTTCTAGGATTCAGTGTTTCAGCTTCTTTTAACCACCATGAAAGAGGCCTGTTTAAAATTCCCCTGAAAGCTCTCCCTCCATTATAAGATTTCCAGAGCTGCTGTTCCAAACAAGGAACAGCTCACATGAGGTTTGTGGTTTACAGTGATAGAGTCAATAATCCCGACCTGCCACACCTCTCAGTAGCTTCACATTCTTTAACTGACATAACAAAGGATGTGTTTTCCTCTGTAAAGTACAAAATTCTCTGGAGATGGAAGCGAAAGCTGCATGAGATCACCCACTGCCAGAAAGAGAAGGCAGTGTCAGTCCCTCTGAGTAACAGAGCTGACTGCCTTCCAATTAAAGAACTGTTCCCTGGGAGGGAGACACCTTTTATTTCGGGCATGGAAATCATCTGGCAGCCTCCTCCTGCGTTACCTTGGGTGTGTGCAGACAACCATCAAAATTATTATAAGCCTTACAAGTAGAAAGTTTCAAGAGCGTCATATGAAGAAAAGACAAACAGAGATACAACAAATCATCACTTTCTTATGGGACTGAAAGTAGCACAAATTGCTGCAGAAATATCTGGTCTTTTTGGATTTAGGGTTCTGCACTTTAGAAGATCCTAAAGCAATTTCCAAACCACAGCCCTAGTTCTGATGAGGTTAAGGTCATCCACAGCTCTACTCACTAGAGCTGGAAAGGAACAAAGCAAAGAGAGCGAGGCCTGGGTGGGGCACAGAAGGCCAGGAACGCGCAGCTGTCTTCCCTTCTTTATGGCTCATCTCAGAGTTCATTTGACTGGACAAGCTTACATTTCAAATAGAGGAGGGAAGGCAAGGGCAAGAGGGAGGATGCATCTGGCCTCTCAGCTCCAGAGCTCCTGAGCAGACGTTTCCTCCCCAGTGTTTAGAGAGAGTTCAGAAGCATCCCCTCAGCAGAGTCAGGTCTCAGTTGTGCTGCTTGTATCACACATCTCTCACCTTTATTAGCACAAGGGCCAGCTCACCATGCATTTGGTGTTGGCTTAAACAAGAGTTCCCAGGCCTGTGAACACAAAGGGAAAGTTCTGGGTTTATGTTCCCTAAGCTTGATAAACACAGCTAGGGCAAAGTCTTCTAGAAAACCCAGCACTGCTTCTCTGGAAAAGCATAGAAAGGTGTTCCTGAAGTAAAGCGAAAGACTTGTGGTACCTACAGAGCCTGCAGACTCCAGAGGGAGGGTTGCCTCCCAGCCATGAGCCTGGTACCGGTCAGTTTGTAGGTGCAGGTGTGAATATCCCTTCTATATGCAAGATAAAACAAGCATTAAATCCTTCCTCACTACTCCAAGAGTGTGGGTAGAGGGTAAAACACCTACCTCCTCCTCCCTGAGCCACACTGGACAGACAAGTTCTGGCCCTGGTGATACAGCTTTCTGTAGTAAATGACCTGCACAAGGCAGCGGATTTCTTATGGAAGCAACATATTCCCCTTTTCCTACCCAAAGCCACTGTGGTGACAAAGGGGACTCAGATGGGGCCACAATCCACCACTCACATGAGGTCTCCTTCCTCACAGGCAGGCTCCTGAGAGAGAGAAACTCATTTCTAGAGAAGCCTGAGACACTGGCTGGGAAAAACTCCAAGGATTCTGTGAAATGCTGAACTCATTACTCAGCAACCACAAAAAGAAACTGGTCTCGGATCCAGCTGCTGGGAAATGCTGCAAAGTGACATCTTCTCATTTAGTCTGGGCACTCATACAGTGGAGGTTTTTTTAGAGCTGAGGAGATACTACTTGTATCACAGTTCAGCAGGTGCTACAACATCTGTACTAACTCCCACCTCTAGAGAAGGAAGAGCAGGCTGGCCTGGTACTCTGTAATAAAAAAATCCACCCTTAAAGACTTCACACTTGTGGATGTGTGTGCCCTGTGGCCCAAGAAGTACCTTGTCCTAGCCCCCAAAACTGGTTTAGCTGGAATATGAATAGCTGAGAGTGCTGCAGCTCCACAAACTGGTTTCCTGCTTTTGCACCTTGGGAAAATCCTGACAAGCTGAAGTCTATCGGCACACAAGGGTCAGTCAGCGCAGCAGTGCCTGGGAAGCAGCAGCTGCTGGGAATCACAGCCTGGGAACTCCACAGAGAGGGTACAGATAAGCAAGGACAGGCAGCATTCCCTTTCCGTCTGGGCCCTGGTGTCTCATGTTCTAAATGAGCAAAGACACAGTAGATGGGAAAATGTTAAAGGAAGTGCCAAAACTGCTAGAAAACTCTAGTTGTTAATAATCCGCTGTCCCAATGGAAAAATGTATTTTGCAAGTTTCCAGAAGGGTGTTTTCCTACCCCAGTGCTGTTAAATATTTCCACAGAAAATCTAGGAATGAAAAAAAACCCCCAACAATAGACATGGTGCCCCTAAGACACAACCAGGAGCCAGCAGGCCTGTGTACCACACAGGAATAGAAATAGGTTTGAGTGTGATTTGAAAAACAAGAGTGTGGCTAGGTACAGACCAGAATAAAGTGCTCACTGCCTCAGAGCGGGGAAGGGAGGTGACCAATTGCTTCACCATCCTGCAGGAGGGGTTCCATGTGGTTTTGACAAGGGCAGGCACTAAGAAGGGCTATGTTAACCAAGAATAGGGGATGCAAGAGGTGTGGCGTAACCCTTTCCTTCTATTCCATATTCACAGGAGTGTTGTGTTCCAGTAGCACACTGCACTGCAAAACAAAGTGTGGACAAACAGGATCAGCTCCAGAGTATGTCAGTGAGAACCATCAGAAGTCTGGAAGCCATGAGGCTCATTAGTAAATATTAAATGGAGGGAGTTGTTTAGCCCGGAAAAGAGAAGGCAGAGTCAGTACAGAGCCTATTATGTGCAAAAACAGCAAATGGAGAGGAGACAGCACAGCCGTGTTCCCTTTAGTCAGGGCAGGTAAAGGTGCACCTCAATTATACCAAATGACATTCAGGTTAAACATCATGGACAGATTTTGTAGCTGGAAGGATAATGAAGCATTAAATGAGTTGCCTGCAGAGGTGGTGGTGTTTCCAGCTCAGGAAAGCTTTCATAAAATGTTTGACAAACCAGCATAGTTATTCCTGATCAGGGGTAGGAGAAATAGGATGACCTTTTGAGATCCCTTTGAGACTCATCTTATACTCTAGAGGAAACACAAAGAGTAGCAAGCAGCTTCAGTTCCTCCTTTCTTCTACAAGTGAAAACAAGGGTGCAAGTATGTTTTTAGAATACAGTTCTTGAGCAGCCCCATACTCCCCCTTTACCTGGTTGATCCAACCTCTCTTCCTCCTCCTTTCCCCTTAATCAAGAGAGAGCATATTGAGTTTAGGTTATTTCATGTTCTCCCGGCAGTCCCTTTTCCCAGCGCTCACTGGCTCCTTCCCTGAGGATTTAACTACTTCATCATCACCCTACCTATCTCACAAGCACCACTTAACTTCTGAGGGTCTGACAGGTTACATATCCCATGCAATGACTGGCAGCTTGCTTGATTTACCAATTTGCTGCTTTTGTGTCAGACTGGAGTAAAGCTTTGCATGCCATACCTTTGAAATATTGTCTGTCCACTAATAGCAGTTTATATAATAAAGAGGCAGCCTACTCCACATTATGTGCTCAGCTAGAACTTAGACCAGCAAAACCACCAGCTCTGCTTGCTGTCCTCCCACTGCCACCTGCCTTAGTCAGGCCAAGCACCATAGAGCATTTTGCAAGGCCTGAAAGCCAGACTTGTTTCCTGGATCAGCTGACAGGGCCAGAGCACAGGGCCTTGCCCAAGGAGAGCTTCCTCTTTGCTAAGTATCGCTCAATCTGTTGGTGGTTTTCACTGTTTCTGTTCTGGCTCTGGAAGTTGCCCCTCTTTAGCTTTCAGTGGTCGGGCTGTGCATGCTGACAGCTGGTGCAAAGACAGCAGGAAGCACATATGAACAAAATGGGTGCATATTTCCAACAGCTGCTTACCAAACAAGCCTTCTGGAGCTTAATACACAGTGAGCACTTTGTACTCAGCTAGACACAGTCCTTTTTCAGCCACGTCACCTGACAAACAAAAATCTTCCCGTTTCCATATAGCTCAACTGTTTCATAACAGATGATGCTGCAGGAAAACACCTCCCTCTAACTGGTAAGGGACCACCTCTTAGTGGTGCAAGGTATACTGCTGCTGCTAACTCCATGGGGCTGTTAGATTTTAGGATGGGGGGCTAAGCAGTTGCAGTTATATCCTCTGCACACCATGATACTGACATCCAGGTTAGCCATGATTGCTTGCTGACATGGTATTTCTGTTCATGTGTTGATTTACATGCCAAGGATTATGGTAACTAAATCTAGTGACAGTTCTGCCTAGCTCTGCCTCCTCAGAATTTGGGAGTTTGTCTGGAAACTGGCTTTAGTGATGGATTAGCAACGGCCAACCCTACAAATAGCCTGGTCCCTCAGCATAGTTCTGCCTCCTGTAGCCTCTTCCTTGTCATCCTGAAGGTCTTGTTTCTCCTGAAGGTCTTGTGTCCAGGAGCCCTAATCCTCCAGGAAAATTTACCTTATCTGTCCCTGTAAGTCAGGTATGTAAAGGTGTATAACCTGTAAGTCACACCATAGGCAAAGAAAGCACTTGCATTTACAGTGTGAAGCCTGCAAAACGAGTTTTTCTTTAGCCTACCACTTGTAAGTGGAACGTTAGCACTGCTGTCAGAGTTCCCTGAAGCAAAGGCTATAAAGAAGTAGGATTTGGCAAGAGCTGGTGTCATCTGCAAGACTGCCTCTTTGATCCTCCTTACACTGCTGTAATCATGCCAACATCTCTGCAAAACAGAACAGGGCTGCTGCATAAAGGCAATCTCCTTCCCACTTTTTTCCTCTGATGGAATTTCTGCTTGGCAGTATTTCTTTCTATACAGTCAGTAAACCCACACACCTCCATCTCCAGTCTTTACATTTTTATTGCAGCACCTCTGTTTAAGGTCATGGGAACCCTGACTCAAAGCAGTAGCCCTGACTGGGACCAGAGAACCCTGGTCTGCAAGCAAGGAGACCCTCACAGGCTAGTTGTGCCTCTGACCAGTCAGGAAACTGAGTCACCGAGCGTTCTCTTTAGACTGGGAGCTCCACGGAATCACAGCTAGTTATTGCATATTTGCCTAGCACGTTGCCTGTAAATGGACCTCGCAGCAAACCAGTGTTCAGTAACCCAGACTGCTCTCTGGCTTTAGGAGCTGCACCATCCTTCACCTGGACGCCACGAAAATGAACAGGAGTGCAGATAAACTGTGGTACATCGTCTCCAGTGTGCACGCACCAGACCAGACAGTGGTTACTCCGTGCCGTGTTACAGGTATTTCCTCTGATTCTCACTGTATTTTCAGCCCCATATTATGTTGCACAACAGCTGAAGAGTAATTAACAAAGTCAAGTAGGAAACCTTGTCCTGAAGAGTCAGCCATCACCAAGACCTGACTCTGCTATGCCAAAAGCTGTGGCAAAGCTGCAAGCAGCCTTTTCCAGAGGCTCACATTCACATACAGCCAGTAACAGCCTTTTAGAAGGCAGTCATTGAAGACATCAAATAATAGTAAAAATGCAGGGGTTTTCCCCCTCTAGTGCTGCTGAGTTCTGAACCTTTTTGCCTTGTTCTTTTTAACACAGTGGCTATGATTTTTCTGTTCATGTATTAACACAGAAGGTTAGTCACCAAGAAAAGAACCAAGCACTAGAGAACTACACAATGATATTGCAAGGGCTGGCAATTATGACTGAAGTAATTTGAAGTCAAACTCTCCCTTATTCATATAATAAACTTTACACACTTCACTATAGTACATCCAATATGTAAATAAGTTAGTCATTAAAACATTTCAAGATTAACAGTATAAAAGTACAGGTGGAATACAGAAAAGAAATGAGTTTTGCTTGCTTGAGACCCTTTGCACATCATAGATGAAAGCTGAGGGAAATAAAAAGATATGTACAACTAGCATGCAAGTTTTCACTTGCAATTATGCTAAAGCTACCAGATCCTTTTACTATGATGCTTAGGGTTCACTAGACTGTTTTTGAAAGGAACAAACCATGTCCAAGCTACTGAACTATACTTATCTGGAGAGCAAGAAATCAGAGGTTCCCAACATGTGCCTTTACAGTTAACATCCACCACATAATTAGTACTTTCTTTAAGAACATGTGTTTTTAAGTGGGAGCATCTTTGCAACCTTTGAGTATGTATTTTTAGCTTCAAAACCAAACAGAACGTAGACACTCAAAGCACTGTCTTCATTCTGTGTCAGCATAGCAGCCAGCACAATGGGTCTTGGTTCACAACCAGGGCTTCTGTAAACTGCTACAGTATTTGTTTTTTAAAAAAATTCTCCCAGTGTCATACTAGTGTGAGAATTACATCATTTAGAGGATTTTGCATTTTGTATGACTTGTTTCTTTTTTAGGGACAAATGGAGCCATTTCATTTACCAATACTTTAAATAAAAGGTGCCATTTAGAACAGGTGCCGTGTTAGGTTCCCTTTCACTTGATGTTTGCAGTACAGTTCAGTGTTTCAATGCAGCAGTTGCTAGCGTGTTCTTGAACAGAATTAGAGAGTGAGAGCAAGTTAATACAGTATTCATTGTAAACATGGTGTGAATTCGTTGACCCAAGGCAGCAGGCCAGGTCCCAGAGTTATCAGATTGTGATTAACCTTAAATATTAGGCTTCCATGGCTGTCTGTGTTTAACAGATTTGCCCCCTGCTCATGTGTTATATCCTTTGAGCACATAGACATGAAAATGTGTCTGGATCAGAGTGGTTGTGTTTGACATGCGCTCACTTAAACCTTGCATGTCAGATGTCACCAGTGAAAGTCATTTGGCTTTACTGTAGCACAGGAGGAGCACAAAGCAGCCCAGGTGCTTCGTGTTCCCTCACTGAGCAGGTTGAAAGAGCAGTGGAAGGTATAGTGGAAGGTCAGGCATATGGCCCACAGTCTGTGCGTTGGGAACAAGAACCTTCAACTGGACTGCAACTGGGGTCTGTAGGAAACATGGGGATAGGCTTTTTAATCAAGGCCTGTTGTGACCAGACAAGGAGAAATGGTTTTAAACTAAGGGAGGGGAGATTTATTCTGGATATTAGGAAGAAATTGTTCACAGTTCAGGGTGGTGAGACAGTGGCCCAGGTTGCACCGGGAGGTAGTGGAGACCCCATCCCTGGAAACATTCAGGGTCAGGTTGGATGGGGCTTTGAGTGACCTGATCTGGTTAGAGATGTCCCTGCTCACTGCATGGGTTGGAGGAGATTGCCTTTAGATGTCCCTTCCCACCTAAACCATTCTATGATTCTATGAATGTCAAACAAGAGAAAAACACAGGAAGCACAGTAAAACTCACTCAGGACCCTCTGACCTATACGATAGAGTTTTCCCTCAGACATTCACAGACTTAGACACATCATTAGCAGGCTCCCTTAACTACCCCAGAGCTTGTTTCCCTTGACACAGAGCAGAAAGTCTTTCAAATGCCAGGACAGCTGTTGCTCTCTTGCACAGACACAACCTAACTATCTTTAGTTCCAAATATGGTTTTAGCAAAGTATTAAGTGGAAAATCAGGGCAGATTGAACATGGAGATGATGTTGATCATTATTGAACAAAATTACTGCAAATAGGAAAATAGCAAGCAGGGCTGCCCTGCTTTCACACCACATGGCAGGTAAAGAACAGCCCAAGTCACGTTTGACTGACATGGATCTCTACAATGAAGTTGAAATACTAATGTCACTGTATTGTTGAGATGCTCTTTACACCAAAGCTGGGATACCAGAGGGAGGCAAAGTATTCCATTCATTTTTGAAATGTCAAAAAACCTCAACAAAATGAAGGCTGAGATTTAAAGAATTTTAAAAAAAATAAAGACTCTATGCAGTACTCCCCAGTGATGCCTGACACCACAGATCAAAATCCTACAATTGGAAGAGTCCAGTTGTTTCTCCTGACAAAGTTCATCAAAAAAACATTTTCTACTTTTTCCACCTGTGTTTTGATGTACCTGATAATTTCCAAGCTGTGAGTATCCGGTTTCTTTAAAGGAATAAACAAAAAGCTTTCTGCAGCAAAACAGTTTTAAAAAGTAGTTGGGGGGGAGATCTCAGGTCCTGTCTCTTCTCTGCACAACACAGCCTTACTTTTAACCCAGTTCTTTGCACTGGAATTGCTGGTGCATTCACTTTTATTGAGCAGCCTGCTCTGACAAGCTCAGTTATATTAAGATATATGTTCAGCTACCTTCATACAATAGGAATAACAGGAAAACCTGTCTGGCTAAAACAGAGCTCACAGGTTCTCTAGCCATCCCTTCAGTTCTTTCATTCCCAGAGCAGATTCTTTATCTTGAGCCATATCAGCATGACTGTGAGCATCTTTGTTGGCCCATTATGGACCAAAATACACTGAATGAACTGTGCCTTCAACGTATGTCAACATTTTAATGATCTAACACACATTATCCACGGAGTATTTCTTGGTAAGACCTTGATCCTGACACTCTGAAGCACATCTTTATAATCCAGAAACAGTCTTGCTGTGCAGGGATCTATGCAGTAGCTTAATCTGAAGTGCATGTTAATGAACACAGCTAACCTGGAAAACACAAGCTTTCCTGGCTCACGAGCACCCGAGCAGGCTTTGAGCCACAGTGGTGCCCTGGCACCCTGCAGCAGCTCGTGTCTGCACTGAATGATGGGGAGAGTTTGGTTTCGCACAGGTGGCAGAGTTGGGAAGCCAGAAATCTTCCAGGCCTAACTCGTATTGACTTCTACACTCATTTCCAGAGGGAACTATCATTTCCCTGCTGGTGAGTTCTCATATGGGCTGTAGCTGACAAGCCATCACAGCATCCAGCCAGCTCTGCTCACACAACCTCTTACGTGATCAATGGGGAGAGAACGGGAGCTAAACCTGAAAAGGCTTTTGGCCTCCTGCTGTGCTGAGATTATGATTTAATGCTGAAAAGTTGGCATGGCAACCAAATGCTTGGCAACAAAATGTCACGGCCAAGGAACAGGTCCAGCAGAGGGCCAAGCAACAGCACTGCCCAAGTCTTCCGCAGGCAGATCTGTGCCCTACATACACTTGTCAGCACATCCATAGCAGCGAGCATTACATCAGACAGAAGCGTTTTTAATAAATGAGGCAGATCTGCCATGAGTGAACAGCAAATTTCTCCAAAACACTGGAAATGGACCCTGGTGCCTCGTTTAGACTCCTTTCGCTCTGTCCACTGATTGCCGCATGTTGCCCGGAGACAGTCTTGCTCCACACCGGGACTCACCACTCACTGCCACTGATCTTGCCATGTCCCCCCTCTCCCCTGTCCCGTTGCCCTCAGTGACAGGAGCCTGGCAATGCCCTGTTTCCAAGTTCTGACACAATCACTTGCTTTAATTTGTGAGTTTTCAAAAGCTTTTTTCTATTTCTACAGTGATCAACAGAGCAAAATCCCCAACGCGCACAACTCCAGGCTTGCTGCGCACAGGCTGGAAAAGGGATGCAAGTGCTGTAAAAGGACAGGGCTGCCTTAAGGGGAATTCAGTGAAGTACACTGAAGGGCTGTGTCAGATGGATCAGAGACGACTCCTTTGCTGCATGAGCACTGTCACTGCATCTCCTAAGGTCTGAGGTATAATCTTGGATGCCTGGTTAGTGCACACAAGATGTTAGCCTAATTTCTGCTGGGAACTTTTTATAACCTATTACAGCGTGCCCTTGGCTATTTAACTGCTCCCAGGCCTTTGTTTTATCATATGGGGCTTCAAAACCCTCACTTGCCTCTGGATATTGGCAAGCTTATTCCCATGCTCATCAAATAATAGGCCTTTCATTCTTCAGCCTTCCTGAAGCGCTTTCCTTATACCCCTAAAGGAAACCTTCTGGATACAGACTTGGTATGAGCCAATACAGTGTCACCTTCCCCAGTCTGCTGGCGCCAGTGCCAATCTCTTACTTGGGAGAGCTGGGCTGTTAAGCAGATAAGTGAAGTTAAAGGCTAATCAGTTCCAGGGTTGGTTTGCCAAGTATTCCGAGCCAAGGAGCAGTTTATGCAGCCATTTGGCATCATCTTCCATGAACAGAACAAACTAAAAGGTGGCAGCTGAGGAGAAGGCCACTGTTGTAGGAGAGCTCTCAGCACAGAAAGGCTGTAAGAACAGTGTAGCTAAGGCATCACTAGAGAACATAGTGTTTCAGCTTCCCCAAGGATCTTGGAAAGCAGGCAGCAAATGAGGCAGGACTTCAATGCTCCTTTTGCAGGTACTTAATCACACAGCTTATGGGAAGGGTAGTTCCTCTACAAGTAATTCCCAGTGCTGTGTCCGAATTGAAGCATCCTCATCTTGTCTTTCCCCAAGAAATCCAGCACTGTCTGCAAGTAAACTAAACTGCACGTGCTATCTCCATCACTCTCAAGGCTTCTTTTCCTCATCCCAGCATTCCTGTCCCGTTCTACACTTCACCACTCCCTGACCTCCTCTTTTCCTTCCCTGATGTCATAGTTTTCCAGGTGCTCCCAGACACACATCAGCTCTTTCCCTCTCATGTCATTTAACCTGGAAAAACTGACACAAAGAAAGTAATTGTAATTAAGTGGACAGGCTAATTAGACTAATTGATTTAATTTCACCAGACCTTCTCTCATGTCTCCAGGTCACTCCGGCACCATAGGACACATTCCCCTCATTCTTCCCTCCCACCACTACGCTCAGTGAGAAACGAGTGACATGGTTACTGTTTTGAAACTCCACAGTTGAAAATCACATTGGAAAATAAAGCATCAACCTCACTGTTTCCAGCTTTCACAATCAGGTCAGGGGAGCTGTGTCACAACCCAAGAGCAATGAAGCTGAGGAGTGGATTCCCTCTCAGCAACCCTGGCGCTGTGCCTTGCTGGCTGTAGAGTGAAGGTGCATGGGTGGCACCAAGATGCTTCCTCACAGCCTCTCTCACCATGCAGTCTCTATAGCCCTGTCAGTTATAAGCTATGCTTATAACCCTCAGTAGGGCTGTTTGTAGAGCTCCATGAGGTAGTTGTAGCTGGTCCTAATTAATGTGAACCTACCTGCCCACTCCATTTTTATTGAAACATCTTTCAGACAGCAGTTATAGCACAGGCTCAGCACAAACTGCAGTTCTCTGGGAGCATAGTGTCTGCCTGTCGCTGCCTGCCCATCCCTCTCCTTTTGTCTTCGGTTAAAGATAGAAGCCACACTGACAGCACGTGGACAGCCAGTAAAGTAAGCGCAAGGAGGCTCACAAGCACACTCACATACAGCTGAGGCTTTGTTCCCATCATGTTTACTTGCAAAGCAAACAGTTAGGCATTGTTCCTGTGTGACAAATTCTAACTGTCCAGCTAGGAGACATCTAGTTCCAGCTAGTTAGAGCTGTTTTCATTTCTTACCTCCTCCCCCTCCCTCTTCAATAACTTAGGAATCCATGGACAAAAAGAACAAGTACAAGCTGCCCCTTGGCTTCCTTCCTGCTTTGAACTGACACTGACCTAACCAAAGCCCTACCTCTACTGCCAGCAAAGGACATCTGTCCTTTAAGCACACCTTGAGTGGTGAACTCCAACTCGTCAGGTGTCTGAAAGACTTCTGTTAATCTTAGGAGCAGTGGAGAGACTCTTTCCTAGTCCCCACAAAAGTGCTCTTGGCTTGTCAGACACTGGAGAACGATGGACATTTGATAGTGCTGGGGCACAGCCAAAGGAACCTCAGAGCTCTTTACTGCCTAATTACTGGTCTGCAGTTTACAGCACCTGGTGCAGCAGGAACGGATCATCTGCTGTACAACACCAAATGTCATGTACAACTCCTAACACGATTCTCAGAAAATTGAGTGAGAGAGTGCTCTATCATCAGAGCAAAGCCCCTTGTTTTCTGTTAGACAGACATAGAAAAAATGATACCAGAATGCCATTGTGTGTGATTTACATCCTCTTTCCATCAAGTAAATGACATGACCTTTTTTAAGACAGCTTACTACTTTAGAAGGACATTTAGGCTCTATCACAGCAGAAAAAAATGCCTGTTTCAAGGAGCTGGTAGTCTTCACATGGAAGAGGTGACAAAATCAGATTGGTGTTAAGTGACATGAGATTTGTTATAGATGTGCAAAGAGAACCCAGTGGTTACAAGAATACAGAACTGAACTGAAATTCCTGGTTTACTGAGGCCTGAAGTCTTGTTCCTAAAGACATCAGTATTGTACCAAGTCCATCCAAATAGATGCTCTTACCTTCACTGTTCTGTCAAGAAGGTGGTTTCAAACCTCTTCCCCACCTTGGGCACCTTTCCTGTGAAGCACAGTTCTCCTTTGAAGGCTTTGAATTCAGCCATCAGTTACCATGAGCATTGGTAGAGAAATGCAGTGAGGACAGGGTTAATCCAGGTAAACCATGACTGTGATCCAAAGGGCACCAAGCAAGCAGCTCTTCACTAGCAACAGTAATTTCTTCCTGTAATTTATGGGAAGTGGAGACCTCAGCACACAAGACTGGCAATTGGTTCCAGCTGTCTGGATCACCAAAGGCAGATCCAGATTCCTGAGGGCTCAGAGAGCCCATGCCACCTCCAGCACAAAGCAAGTCTAAATTCATTTCCCAAATCATCTTACTTATGTTACTTAGCATTTTGAAACTGGTTTCCTCTCCATTTTTTACCTTTCTGTAATTAAAAGCCAGTGTTCTTTACTAGGCTTAAAATCCTCCAAATGGCCACAAACACACAGGGGAAGTCTTTCAGAGCATAATTTAAAGCTGAGCTTGTACCATCATCCAGAACTTTGACCTTTGGCTCCTGACCAAACACTATGACTAGGATCTAAGTGCACACTTTGTGCATGTTTAATTTGTGTTTATATATGTGGTTGAAGCAGTGCATTTCAAGGACTGTAAAACACATCACAAACCAAATATAACAAGCAGAACATGAGTCTCAAAGTTTTTAATTTCTAACCCCATCATATACAAACCAAGTCTGAGACAGCAGCGGTAACATTTCTACTGCATTGCATTCAATATGCTGCTTTAAATTTTTTTTACATGGCAACCTTGTGAGCGAGAAGTCACATTTGGGTGCCCTGGACATCGGCTGCCCCTTTAGCAGGAACCTTTGTGTTCTGGTGGGCACTGGTGAGGGAAGACAGGCTCAGCTTCAGCTTTGTGAGCCGGCTCACACCAGCAGATCTTGTGACTGCCCCTCATGCTTGTTCCTCACATTACTGAGAGCTCTGTAGATAAACCTCACTATCTGAAGGGAGGAAGTTACTGCCGGATGCAGAGTCAGGAAGGACAGCAGCCTGCTGCACAGAGCAAGAACCTTAGAGGAACACTCATTTTCTATGCAGATGCAAAAACAGAACTGTTAACCAGTCAAGTGCCATGCCGCTAATTCAGCCTGTACTGGGCTCACCAATTTGGCAAGCCAGAAGGGAAGGCCTTTTCCCTTACAATTATTACAGCAGCCTTAAAATGAAAGGCTGTGAGGCAGGCGTTTTGTACCTCGCACTGCACCTCTCCACTCCCTGTGTAACCTTGTGTGCCCCGGGCTTAGTGATTAGCCAAGAATACAATGCCCAGGATAACCTAGAGCTGCTGGTCCCGTTCAGCTGTCAAAGGCCAAGGCAGCCAGAGAAAGCACTGTTTGCTCAAGAGTTGATCACACTATTGTTTCTAGAGTCACTTGGGCTATCTTTGGAGGGCACTTGGAAAATTAAGCTGATCTGAAAGAACACAGATAACCAGGACATTCTCTTTTCAGAAGCGCTCTGCTCAAACATCCTTTTTTTTACTCAAGGAGGAGGTCTGGGGGCAAATGATAGCACTTCCCATATCAGGCTGCCAAGCCTGGAAAGATATTAGTCAAAATTATACTTCTGACAGATGGCTGTGCTGCTGTTGCAATAAACGCCCATCCCTGTGCTCAGAGTCACCTGCTCAGAAGGTTGGTTAGGGTGTACATCAGGTCTCTTCCTGGGAAATGTCTTAACCTAGGTGAGGCAGCTCTTTGTGGGCTTTTCCTTTTTTGAAGGAAAAAAAAGGAAAACTAAGTATTTTGCTATTTCAGAATTTGGCTTCAGCATGTCAGTTGAGTAAAATTAATTTCAACAATACGTTACCTTTCCTCGATCATAAAGAAAAGATCATAGAATCATAGATTCACAGAATGGTTTGGAAGGGACGTCACAGCCCATCCAGTTCTATACCCCTGCCATGGGCAGGGACACCTCCCACTGGGCGAGGGGGCTCCAAGCCTCGTCCAGCATGGCCTTGAGCACCTTCAGGGATGGGGCAGCCACGACTGCTCTGGGCAACCTGGGCCAGGGCCTCCCCATGAAGAATTTCTTCCTGATTTCTAATCTATATCTTCACCCTTCCAATTTAAAGCCATTCCCCCTCATCCTATCACTCCAGGCCCTGGTAAAAAGCCCCTCCGCAGCTTTCTTGTAGACCTCCTTCGGATAGTGGAAGCTGCTCTAAGGTCTCCCTAGAGTCTTCTCCAGGCTGAACAACCCAACTCTCTCAGCCTGTCCCCATAGCATGGAAAGAATCCACCACGATCTTAGGGTACTTAAAGAAGAGCACTAATAACACAAGTGGTGCTGCTCCCAAGGCCCACTTTGTCTGCCAGAAAAACAGCCATCCCCAGGGCTGAAATGGATGTAGCCTGTGACAGATTAAGGGTAGCAACATCACAAAGCCAAACAACCTCTGAGATTCAGCTGCTAAGCAGATAACATAGGAAAAAAAAAAAAAAAAAAAAGAAAAAAAAAAAAAGAGTAAAGCCTTCAAGCCTTCCAGTGGTTATCCCCCCATTAACCACTTCTCGTCTGGAAGGTCAAAACAAGCAAACAGATTTGAGGGCAAGTGCCTCACAAAGGCTAAAGACAAGCCTCCCTCTACTGAAAATTAAGGTGTAGTTTGTTCTATTCCAGCATAGCATACTCCAGGCTCTTGGCTGGCAGGCAGCCACAGAGCTGGCTCTCCTGTAACAACTGAAGTGGCTCAGGATCTTGTTTATGAAGAGCAGCCACCTGTGTTTGGAGATGGTGACCTTGAACCCCAGAAGCTGGGAGGACCTGAAATATCCCCAAGGGTGCAACATGCTGCATGTATCCCAGTCCAGGCCTTTGCCCCATCTATTTACATCTGCTGCTTTATGGGAGAACATTAGAGTTCATAGTATGAAATGTCGTTTTGTTTTTTTAATGCCTTAGGACTGAAGTCCTCCAAGACTTGCTCACCTTAAGGAACCAAGGCACATCGACTGAGTACACAACCAACAACTTGCCAATTTGCCAGCCTCCACCGAGGGCTCTTATTTGCATAGCCTGATAAGATAAGGACACATCAAAGGTATGACTAACTGGATTGCCTTTCTGAGCTTCTTTAGCTTTGTCCCTGCAGCATTGTTACTTTGAAGTACAAGTCATTGACTCCCCACTTACATAAGTCCTTCAGGGACATCCCTAGCTTGTGTTAAATTCGGTCTGGCTGTGCCTCTGGTAGAGGCAAGTTACACCTGGAGCCTGGAGGAAACATGGTGCAATAACTGCTTATCAGCACTAACAGCCAGCCTGCTCTGAGGCACATTTCACCCTGTGGCTTGGATGTCACCTCACCAATCTCTCGGTGTAATCTTCCCCCCAACAGACAGACTGACTGGTCCAGGACTATGGTAAATCCTGAGCCAACATCTGTGTTAGTACCTATCTTCCAGGGTTTTCCATTCATTAGTTTTATTTTATTACCTCTGCTGAAGGCTACCTTCCTCATCCTTTTATCAAAAACAGAATGCTGTGCTCAAGTAACTTTCAGGTGCTTCAGCCGCTCCCAAGCACATGGTACAGGCCTGTTGAGCTCAGGAGTAAACACAGATGCCTCCTGCGGGATCCACTGAAGGGATAGCAGGTACCAGCTACCTACCAGCAGGAATGAAACCATTAGCCCTAATTGGATTTGCCCCTAAAATGAGCACAGGATCCACAGGATTATGGCACTGAGGTACTCTTGCTTACACGATTTAAGGTTTCAATAGAGCAATTTTTGCTACAAATATAACCAAAATACAGGCCAGCAAACATGCTAGTTCAAAAGCAACTACAGTCAAAACAGTGCTACCATGCACAGTCTGAAGGTATTGCACAAACTTACATCTAAACAAATTAAAAAGTTACACAAATACCTTACAGAAAATGATAAAGTCACAAATAAACATCACATCCCACAAACAAACTCACCTCAAAGTAAAGAGGAAAAAAAGCTGCTCACTTTCCTTTGCCCCTTTATATTGCTCATGGGTCAGAACCAGGGTCTTGATTGGACCTTGCTCTGCAGGAAGAGAGGCTTTTAAAGAGGCATTCACACCCTGGGAGTTACACTAATACTGGCTACTCGTTTGGTTTGACAGGTGAAATGGAGTAGAAATCATTACACATCCCACTTGGATGTTAAAATCAAATCTATTCCTCACAGACTCCATCTCAGGTGAAAAGCATTTTTTTCATACTGTAAACCAGACCTGAACTGAATCACATTGCCAAGCTCCCCTGGTGCAGCACACCTATAACTGGTAGCCACTGCTTCTTCTCCATTCAGCTTTTGGCCCATAGCACAAAATCACTTTCTTCCATCCCCTGATACGAGTTTGTCGGATGTCCCATGTGCTGTTTTACATAGGTTACAAAGTCTTTAGCAGGGTGCTTGGGCTGAAGCCCAGGCAGGTGCAGCCAAAGCTGAATGATCACTCCCCAGAGTTGGGGCTCCATCCTGTAGGCAGCCACCGCTCCTGAGCCACAGAGGCAATCAGAGCAGTGGAGCCACTTTGTACCTCTAACATCTTCCTTTCTAAGGTCTTGATATGCTTTCTGGACAGCACATGGCTAAACAAAGTGATCTGCACAGCGTCGGGTGGCAGAGCTGGTGGTGGTCTGGTCACACAGGTTGGCATGTTAGGTGTCATCCAGGGGTGTGTAAACTTTGTTATTCTAAAAGCAAAGTCACCCAATAAAGAACAATGCCTTCAGCAGTGGTGAGGGATGTTTCCCTGGCCAGTGCTGGATTCCTCAACACTGGACACTTTTAAGATTCAGCTGAGTCATCTTGTCTAGACAGTGCTTTTGCCAAAAACAGTTGGACCAGATGATCCTTGAGCTACCTTCCAACCTGGTGTTTTGTGATTCTATGATTCGTGCTTTCTGAACTCCAAGCCTCCCTGTAGACCTGCACCCAAGAGACACAAACACCTGCCAGTCCTAGTGAGACCTCTTTCTAATGATGTGTTTCCCCTGGTTAGGAAACCAAAAGTGTGAGCCATAAAGGAAGTGGCAAGTGCCTAGAGATAAGAGCAATCCTTGTACATCAGGTTATGATGTCAGATGAGGCAAGTCCCAGACATCACTAATGCCTTGGCATGGTCACAGCCACACAGCTTCTTATTTCTGTGAATTAAAATTGTTACAGATATTTAGCCTGTCAGACACAGCCTTTCTCCAGGCATGCATGGGTACTTCCTGTGAATGAATGACAGGATGAGAATCAATAAGCACTGTTCTTCCTAACTCAGACATCTCAAGAAATAATTGAAACATCGTGGACCTCAGTTACAACTGTCCATCTAATTTGTTAAATGCCAGGAGTTCTCTTGTGCGAAAGCAAGTCAGCTTCTTAAAGCCAATTTAGATAATCCCATGATCCCTGGAACAACAAACAGGCAGGATTTCCGAGTACAAAGATGTCCCTGTAGTCAGAATCTTTGAAATTGTAAGACTCTTTGTTTCATGCAATCAGAATCATCTTTAAGCTTTTTCAGATGTGATGTACAGAGGACCTCACTCCAGTCTCCATTTTGCAGAGAGTAAACCTTTCCCACCTACTGCGCAGAGCTCCTCCAACACTGAGGGCAGCTGTAAGACACACACAACCCCAAGCCCACCAACACACACACAATTTGCCCCTGCTGCTGTGGGGGTTCAGAGAGACGCTATCCATTCTGCTGAGTCGTCTTTTTTTTTTTCCTGCCAATGGTGAAAGGCAGTTTTCAGTTCGCCATCAATGGTGATCTCAAACTGACGGGCCAGCAAATTGCTGCATAAACCACAAAAGACTTTGCTTTCCTTGGCAGCACGCCCAATTCTGTCATATTAACGTTCTGCCAACTGCTATTGTCCTTGACAAGTGACTCTGCAGCAACAGAACAGGGTCCACTGTGAAAAAATTCTTCCCATGTGCTACATGGCTGGCATCTTATGAGCCTGTAGGAAGGCTGAAATATCTGCCAGCACTGGAAAGCTCACATTCCCTAGAAAACAGAGCTAGTTTATCCAGCTCGAGGGCAGTGGTTTGCCATTGGAAGAAAAAAAAAAAAACATCCAGGAGAATTTAGCCATAAAACACAACTAGAACAGACCTGGGCAGGCTCAGCAAAGCCAAGCAAGACACAGTAAATCAGTGGACAAGGCTGTATGGCACTTGTGCTCCATACTTTTTTCTCTTTCTTGTTTCTATTAACAGTGAGTTTTGGAGAACTGAAGTAATACATAACAGATCCAGGGACTTGTCTCCTTGTCTAGAGCGATTAAGTGCGCAGCCAAGTGACCACGTGCACATCTTCACTTTTGTTTATCACTTGGAAGAGAGCACAGAGATAATGAGGAAAGGACATTCACACTGTGCCAAAATAGGCAGCCAGGTTAGCAGAGTGGTCAGTACACAACCGGCTTGTGTAGGGGCTGGCTTAGGGCAAGGGCTGAAAAGCACTTTGGGGACCACAAAATCACCTGTCCAGGTTCTACTTTTTTAACCCCCTCTCATTTGTGATGAAACAAAGTGCAGACGTTTTTCCAAATATGAAATTGAAATATTTTCTTTCAGTGAGGAGCAAATTCTTCTTCCTCTCATCGCAGGAACCGTCCCGCAGAAAGTTTTCATTCCCTTTAGCTGCATTTTCCAAAGGATAAAATGCTTTGTTGCAAAGTTGTCAGCCCCGCCGTGCAACGCAGGGCTCTATCAAACTGCTTAAATACAGACAGTCACAATTTCTCTTTTAAAACAAGGAAGTGAAATAACATTCTGTGAGTCACAGAAAACTTCTCCCATGTAAAAACAGCTGAAGGGGGATTTCTGGGAGGCAGTGAGACCAGAAAGTACAGAACATCATGTTGATCCATCCATTAGCACTGGTACAGAGCACATGACCTTTGGGTAGTTCTTAGCCACTGTGGAGCAACTGCAGGCCAACAAGGCCTTGTGGAAGGCTATGAGTACAGATTTTCACAAGGAACAGAATTACCTGAGTGTGCCCAGCTTTTGTTTGAGACAGCTTCCTGCACCGAGCGGCCTCAGTTATGGCTGCTGCTTGTCGATGCGCTGTAGCTGCTAAACCAAAGAGAAAGAGGTGTCCCCAGCTGGCTCAGTGCCCCAGCACACAGCACCCCACTTCATCTTGGAGGGCCAGCAGGCACTTCCTTGAGCTCCCCGGAGGGTTCTTCATGCTCAGGGAGACGCTGACGGGGTGGCTTTACTGGGGACCAATTTGCGCTGGTCATACTTGTGTTTCTGTTACTTACTGGCATGTTTTTACTCCTCTGCTAATGAGTCAGAAGGTGTTAAGCTTGAGGCCGTGATGTGTGTCACAGGCACACCAACCTTGGAGTTAAAGGGACCCCCCATCCACGCTGTGCCAGCTGCTTCTGAGGGGAGAGATGGCCTAATGTGCTAATGGTTCAAATCTCCATTCATCTGCCTGCAGCTAGACAAACTTCCTGGCACTTTGTCTCATCTACACAGGAATCTCACCCCCATCCCTTTCGCTCTGCTTTAAGACAGCAGAGGAAAGGACAAGCGTTCCTTTCAAGGCACCTGCAAGTCTTGGAACAGAACATTGTGTGTCTGTTCCATTTGGTTTTATTGTTGATGTTATTATCCCATTCTTGCTTTGGGATATCAGGCAAACTTACCTTTCTGTGATGAAAGAGCAAAAAGACTCGCTGCATATCTAAGGCAAGAAAGTAAAAGCCAAGCTCTCTAAGTGGTTTTGCTCTGCTTTTGTGATGGAATCTGTCTGCCAGAAGGGGACATTTGTGAACAAGGTCTGAGTTTTATGGAAACTTGTTACACTTGTGGACTTCAAACAGAAATCCGCAGTAGCTGTGCTCTGACACTTGTAATGTTTTCTGTCCACAGACTTTTTCTCTTTTCACGCTTAAACAAGGCGGTGCTTCCTCTCCTGCCCCATGGGATTGTCTGTGAGTTTTGAATAGAGTCACTTCTTTTCATAAATACAGAAAGTGTTACTGTTTCTGTAGCTGCAAGTCACCTATGCATGAACAAATCTTTAAAGACACAGTTTTCAGTGGTGACTGGGGATTTGACTACTCAATTAAACCAAGAGAAATTGAATGTCCCAATCCTCTGAGGTGTTTTGGAAAAATCTCGTGCTAAATGTAGCAGCTTAATGAAGATCTAAAGATACAGAAAGGCAGTTTCATCTCTTTTTCTGAAGAATCAAGGGTTACCTCCACACTGTCGAAGCTTGACAGGCGTTAAGAGGGTATCCCTAATTTCCACAGAGGCAAATCTTATTCCATTCTTCTGGACTACAGTACAAGTAGTAACAGGGTGAAGGGGAATGCTGTTTTGAGCTGAAAGAGGGGAGACTGAGATGAGATCTTAGGCAGAAATGTTTTCTTGTGAGGATGGGGGTCCCTGGCCCAGGTTGCCCAGAGAAGCTGTGGCTGCCCAATCCCTGGAGGTGTTCAAGGCCAGGCTGGATGGGGCTTGGAGCCCCCTGATCCAGTGGGAGGTGTCCCTGCCCATGGCAGGGGTGGGACTGGGTGAACTTTGGGGTCCGTTCCAACCCAACCCATTCTGTGATTCTATAAATTATAAATTGTATGGTTAGGGCAGTGTATCTGCTCCATCTGCCTTTCCACAAGCAACACAGAGCGTGGCACATGAACAGTCTGCAGCGTGTGGTTTGAGCCACAGCGTCTGCAGGTACAGGGGGTATTCATACTGCTCAGGGGGCTGGGTCAGGCTCACACCCATATTTCCATTCCTGTAGAAGAATTTGTCCTTGCTAACTGCGATGAGCGCTGTCATAGCTACCGGCACCAGCTGGCCCCGGGCATCCTGACCAGCCACACCCTCTGCCCTCCAGTCTTATTTAAGCTCAGGCTGAAATACTTGTTTGGTTCTGTACAGTTTCCTCGGTTTGCTTTTCAGCTTGTGTCTTGCTGTCCTGCTGCTTTGGATGCATTTCAGAGTTGTCTGATTGCGGTGGGGTGGTCTCCTAAAGTTGAGGTTGCGCTGTGCTGTGCTGGCTTTGTTTAAGTAGCTTGGGGCTGTGCCCCGTGTTGCTGAGGTCACAGCCCTGCGTGCTGACAGCTGGGGATCCTGGCTTGCCGGCTTTTGCTGCTCCCTCGTACAGCAAAACCTCAGCCTACCACCCATTGCTGGCAGTGGGGAACAACAAAAGGGCTTAGACAAAGCATCACAAAACCAGATCCCTGCTTGCTGCAAAGTGTAAGGTACCACTGTGCTCATAAAAGTTACTTTAAGCTTAAGCACAGCTGTGAGGATTTCATTGCTCTAAATTGTCATCACATTTTGTTAGCCCATATATCCAACAGGAGTCTATAATCAGTCTAGAGAGCTTTGCTATCCCATTACTGTTGGTATGTTGAAAGCTTTTTAATTTACAGGTTTGTTTAGTGCGGTAATTTTTTTTTCTGTTGATCCCTTGATTTATTTCATTTTAGAGCTGTATACGTGAGCTCTGAGGAGTCATCTGGGCAAGAAACATGGTGAGAATTGGATAAATTCAGTATGAGCTGATGGTTTGTTCTGTTTATCAATGGGCTGCATTTTACCTAGCAGGAAGTATAAACAGATCGGTAATTGAAAGAGAATTATGGAAAATAACCAACATTATCTGTGTAAAGGTTGTCAATGATAATACACAAAAAATTATTTGCACAGATCCTGAAGGTCACATGATAGCTGAGGATTGCAAAACACATTGGCCTGGTAACTCCTTGATGTTTTTCTAGGCAGAACCTGGGAAGTGTTTTGGCTTAAGTGATAATTCAATCCAGATGTTTGCCTACAAGGAGCAAACATATTAGCTAGGCAGAATAATTCCCTGTTTTTTCCAGTGGTAAATTCACCTGATCCCCACTGTAAGCAAGGAACGCACAGTAGCAACTCTGCAGGAAGCCCTACATCTTATCAAACGATGTGCTTAAACAAGTTGCTGACACCCTCCCAATAACAACAACAAGCTTTGTTTTAGGCAAGTATTCATGGTATGGGAAAGAGGGATTTGGGACTCACTTTACAGACTGAAGTTTCCTGCAATCTGGTGCATTCACTGAGCAGTATGCAAGCTGGGGTGGTTTACTGTGAAAGGTCACACGGTCTGTCAGCAGTCGAGAGCTTAAGGGTGGGAGGAGGAAGAGTGGGGATTTATTTACTTGGAGAGTATCAGATCTAACTGATCAGGAAAGCTTCTTTCTCCCACAAGTTTTCTAGCTGCGTGTCATTCCCTGGCTGCACTCTGGTGATGTTCACACAGTTCTCTAATATTGGAACACTTAGCATGTCAGATCAGGAATGAAACTGGGAGCTGTGTCCTCTTGCCCTGATAATTCAAGTAACTTCTTTCTTGACATTCCTTTGCAACTAGTTTAAAGTGGAGTTTGCTGTAGAAAATATGCTGGTTTGGCTGCCCATGTTGCTGGAAAAACACTCTTAAAGCTGTTAATGAACAGGTAGGGGGAGAGGAGGTAATGAAGCAGGAGTGGACGGTGTTTTATGTGGTCTGGAACTTGCTGTAGAATATTTTAAGTGACCTCTTGTTTTCTGGGCAGCTTAGTGCAAAGTCCCCCTTTCTGGCCCTTTTCTGAGCACAATTGTCTGTGGTCCTGCAGGCTGAAGTTAATTGACAATATTGATAACCAGCTCCGTGGCCCCAACAGGGAGTGCATGCAGGGGAAATAGAGATCACACTCTATTAGTGTGGAGGGTCTTTCTCAGGTTGTAGCGGGGAAGTGCAGGCAGAGTGTAAACCTGTCTTACTCACCTGCGGTCCAGAGACCTCCACCAGTTGTTTCTTTTAATCTATTCCATGCATGGAGGGATTTTTTCAAGGTGAAAGCCAGACCAAATAAGAGAAAGCTGTCACTGAGTGATTTTTTTGTTTTATTAAATCTCATGCTAAGTTCAATAGAGCAGCTCTTAGTACGAGGGAAGGTAACTATTCTACAAAGCTTGTCTGTGGGGAACTTAGTGGAGATGGCTTTTATTAAAAAGCAGCTGCAACAATCCCCTGATTCAAAGTCCACCACAGCAACCAAGAATCACGCTAAAGCAGGAGGGTGTGGAGTAAGCCCTGCACGTTCATATATGGCCATGAACATGTCTTCCCTCTAGTACAGTTTTCTGACACCAAAGCAGTTAAGGCTTTCAGAAGAGGTCCCCACACCAGCAAAGCTTTCCATGCTCCTGCTGATACTCTATTCTGAAACACTGTGAGGGGCTGCATGCTGTGTGTCTGCCTGTGTGAGCGCTGTCAGGTACTCTGATGTGTCCAGAACCAGCTGAGACACATGGCTGGGTCGTGCCTTGCTGTCCTCTCCCACTGTGTTTCAGAGATGCTGGCAGCAGCAGCCCGTGGACAGGTCAGCGGGTGCTTTGCAGCAGGCTGTGTGCAACGCCCGACTGAGTAACCCAGCTTCTGCTGCCAGACCTTAGGTACCAGGAAAACCTGTGCTGCTGCTGAGGAGATGTCCGACTCTTTCAGTAAAGAAATTCTTCCTGGACATGAGGAAGAATTTCTTTACTGAAAGAGTGGTCAGGGATTGGCACAGCTGCCTAGGGAGGTGGTGGAGTTGCCATCCCTGGAGGTGTTTAAAAAACGGGTAGATGAGTTTCTTAGGGACAGGGTTTAGTAGGGAGACAGGCACGGTTGGACTCAGTGATCTCAGAGGTCTCTTCCAACCGAGTGATTCTATGATTCTATTCTATGACTGCCCTCAGGGCCCCGGCAGGCTTCACAATGCTGTGCCGTTGGCATAGCTACTGCGCGAGGGGACGGAAAAGCCCAGAATGACTTACTGCACACTGGCAATTCTGGAGCCTAAACGTGTTACAGGGTACAAACCAGTGCAGAGCAACGTGATGCCTGCTGCAGGTCACTGTGGACAACCTGGAGAGGCAGAACCCCACTTCCTGGCTTCCTGACACTTGAGGCAACAAGCTTTTCTTCTGAATCAGGGTTAAGGAAGTGGCAAAGGCAAAGGCGAGCCAGACTGCCCAGGGCTTGGTTCCTCCTAGTTTTGAATGCTTTGCTTGATTTGACAGAAGTTCCTTAAGCAGCCTTTTGTGGAGATCATGGCAAGATGAGCTTCCCCTGCCCTGGCTTCTAAGCAATTGCTGTGTGTTTATGAAGTTCAGGAGTCACAATAGTGCTGATCTCTTCACTCACAAGAAGTGTGACAGGCATGAGCTCTGTAACTGGCTCGCTTTGGTCAAGGATGGGCACATGTTCTTGGTAGGAGCGCTCCTAGAAGAGAAACCGGAGCTGGGATCTGGGGGTCTTGTGGAGCTTACCAGTTGGCTGTTTCCTCCAGTTTGATGCACCGCCTCATGTTCCACTTCCAGCAAGTTTCTTCTGGGGAAGTGACACCACCTGGTGTCAGCGCGAGACGCTGGCGAAGAATCCTTGCAGACAACACGCTGCAGCTCCAGCAGGGAATTCAGACAAGGCATCAGGGACTTAGTTTTCTCTTAAGTATTCCCACATCTTCGGCGTGAGGCTGCACACGTTGTATAGGTGTAAACAGCTGGGCTGAATCATGACTGTATTTGACAACTGGGAACTGGTAAAATGAGTACTAATCTTACCTGCTCCTGCTCCAGTATTTTGTAGAAGTTCATAAAATCACCAGCACATAGGAGATGACTCTGTATTCAAAGCCTCCTGCAGAGATACAAAATAATGCCAACCCAGGGAGAAAGCTAAAAGGTGCAGAAGCCTTCATGACCTTCATGACCAGGAAAGCAATGAAGATAGTGAAGGGGCTGGAGCACAAGCCCTGTGAGGAGCGACTGAGGGAGCTGGGGTTGTTTAGCCTGGAGAAGAGGAGGCTCAGGGGAGACCTTATAGCTCTCTACAACTACCTGAAAGGAGGCTGTAGTCAGGCAGGGGTTGGTCTCTTCTCTCAGGTGACTGGCGACAGAACAAGAGGACATGGTCTCAATCTTTGCCAGGGGAGGTTTAGGCTCGACATTAGGAAGAAGTTCTTTACTGAGAGGGTGATTGGTCACTGGAATGCGCTGCCCGGGGAGGGGGTGGAGTCACCGTCCCTGGAGGTGTTTAAGGAGAGATTGGATGAGGCACTTAGTGACATGGTGTAGTTGACAAGTAGGAGCAGGTGTAGGTGTTGGGTCATAGGTTGGACTCGATGATCTCAAAGGTCTTTTCCAACCTTATGATACTGTGATACTGTGAATTACAGCCGTGACAATTAAAAAAAAAAACCCTAAAAGACCAGGCTGAGTTTTCCCACCACAGTAGCAGGTATTTCCTTTCTGTGAAAGCCTGTTAGGTTTAGGGGATTTCTAAAACAGACTATTGAAAACAGCTCCTTTACAGCCTGTGTCCCTGACTGCCCAAGATAATGATCGGATTAGTAACAACTGAAATAACAGAGAGGGACAAAATCAGAAACAGACACTTGGGCAATAAAAGTAAACAGAAAACAGAGAAGCTTCCAGAAAGGATGATTATTTCTGGAGAGTTTCTGTGAGCAGAAATACTCCAGTGAAGTGACAGTGGCCACGCAGAAACTGCAGCCAGAAGACTGGTCTTGCAGCTTGGCCCACACTTGCAAAACAATAAACCCACATCAACAGCCAAGAAGCTGCTCTCTGCTGCAGGGCCAGAACTGCAGTCTGGTTGTACTTCATCTCCTTATTCCTTGATTGCTGACCACAGCAATACATCGTGGTAGGCTCACCAGTTTGTTGTCCCTTCTATCTTCAGGTTCAAAATTGCAGCCAAAATCTCTATGTAAGGATCACCATATCGTTTTGCTATGATAATGGATATTGGGACGCTACTGAAACTTCTCCTTAAATCTTCTGCCTGCTTCCTCCAGGAGTGGTGAAACCTGTGGCTGCCACTTTGCAGCATGAAGGTAGTATCGAGCACAGACCCTCATACACAAATTTGAGTGGATTTATTGGAGAAGAATCCAGGTTTAGGCAATTAGCTGACAAAACACTGCTAGAGCACTGGGATTGGAGGACATTTAACTGTTTCCACTGCTCCGAAGTATCATCACATTTTCTTTGCACGACACTGCTGCTGATGGGCTGTCAGTGCTTTGAAACATGCTCTTACCTCGCAGGCAGCCGCAGCCTCTGTACTGGGCAGAATCAGCCTCTGACAGTCTTTAAGCCCAGCTTACCCAAACCACAGCATGTGGGACAGTAACTGTTAGCCTGGAGAAATGTGTTAAAACCAGCATCTGCTTATTCTGACACTTAATGAAAAAGCAGTTAGTGTGTTGCAGTTTTACACTTACTTAAATGTTTAAGACCTTTGCAAAGTAACTGACAGTAAATGGGAAATCTGGTAGTGCCTTGTTCACGCACCTTTTGTCTCCTCCTCTCCACCATGAGATAGTGACGCTTTGGGGAACCCCTGCCTGGTGAAAAACAGCTGGTCTTCTAAAAACCAGCCTCTGCTGTTGTCAGCCTTTGTTCACCCACTGCTTGGGTTTTCAGACCCAGCTGCTGATGGGAGGGGTATAGAGGTTTGATTCTCCATTTGTCGTAGTTTAGCCCTTAGCCAGTAGCTAAACACGATGCAACTGTGCCCTCGCCACCACCCTCCCAGTTAGGATGGGGATGAGAGTTGTAAAAGAAAAGGAAAACTCATAAATAAATACAGTTTTAATAGAACAAAAAGAGGAGAGTTCTTATATATATGAATATATTAAAATGCAGCCACTCACTGCCCAATCACTGTGTCATAACCCTCTGTTCACCTGCTCCAAAGTTGGATCTGGTTCACTATAAACCAGGTTCCAAGTTCTCTCTCTCCTGAAGGCCAGCAGAAGTGTCCCCTATACAGAAATTTCTATAGCTGTGCCTCTTTAGTAGCTGAATGTCAAGCTTTGCATTTTTTTTCATCCTAGTATGTCATTATAAAATGCTGAATTCATCTTAGTTTTGGAGTTCAATGAGATCTAAACTATTGTGAAGAACACGATTAACAGGTTTATATTTATTTGTATCAGGAGGAGAATTTCCCCATTCTGTGACCATGACCATAGTGTAAATACTAGCATTATAAAAGATGTCATTTTACGTGTGAAGCAAATATTTGAAGTAATTCCAGCAGGGCAAGTAGAGACTCTGGGTTTGGTACTAACAATTTGCTTGTTTGGGAGAGACAGAATGGCTATCAGTGCCCCAGCGCACTCATTTCTATGGGAAAACTTCTCCAGGTACGGACTTGAGGAAAGTCCTCCTGCTAACAAAGCCAAGGGAAGCTGATGGCAGCATCCAGTGGGAACTGCTAGCACTGCTGAAGAAGCGGCCTCACGATTAGATATTGAGGAGATCCTAAGATGCATCACACTGATGATCCGTGTTAGCTCAGAGAAAGGGCAGTGTAACGACAGCTTTCCTCTCCGGCATTTAAAAATGTTCATTTGTGCTACTCAGTTACTTTACTCAGCTTTTAGACTTGGAAAAGTACGTGAGTCTTGGTAGGCTGTGGAATCCATGGAGTGAAAGTACTGTCATGTTTATTTTGAGAAAGCAATAATGTGAGCTTATAGTTTATTATTATTAGAAATCAGAAATTTCTAATTAGAAATTAGAATTAATTAAAACTAATTAGAAAAAATATTAGCATTATTATTAGAAATAAAATCCTCTGGTTCTATACTCTTGCTATATTTTGAAACTGCTGAAATGACAAATTTTGTCACAGAAGGCCTGTTTCTGTTTTCCTGTTTCTTTCCATGATAAGTCTTCGTATCTCATGGTGAAAGTGCTTCCTGCTCAGGCGCTGTTGGCATTCCCATCTCTTTTTAAGGTTTGTGTCAGAGTGCTGTTTTCTGGTTTAGACTGAGGTTTGGTTATTTTGGTTTGGTCCTGTCGTAGCAGGAAGAGATCACTGCAGGAGGCTGGTGCTGTGAGAACTGGAATAAACCTAAGCCTTATTTAGCTGCAATGAGGGCTCTGTGTGTAGCTGGCGTACAAGCTTCAACACACTAGGAGAGATTGAGTGATGAAGAATGGTTTTATCTTAACTTAGCTGGTCTCCCATTGTCAGTGGTCTGCAGGGGAGGGTGAGCGATCATCAAAGCAAACAGCTGGGTGCAGGGAAAGGGAGAAGCAATTTGGTGCAGCAGTGGTTTGCAGACACAGTTTGTGGCCATGTGGATCTAGTGCCGAGTATCAAGGTTGATAAAGTTCCTTCACTGTTGAGTCGAGTTCAAACACTTCTGATGCAGGAAGAGAAGGAGAGCAAGTGTCCTTGCTAGGCAAATATCACATGGGTGATCATCAGGGGAAGGATTTGTGGCCAAAAGGCTGTGAGCTGATGCAGGTAGAATCAGGATCAGATACAGAAGTGAGTGTGGCATCTACTTGTGACTGTACCTGAGTTTTGGGCAGCTTGCAGGGCTTGTCAGAGCAAATCTAGGTCCAGCCAACCCAGTGGGAACCACAGCTGCTCCTTGCTCTCTGAGCACCCAGTCCTGCCAGTGTCCACTGAGGCCCTGCAATGCTTCTGCCCAACTGGAAGACGGGGAGAAGGGCTGGCAGAGGGGCAACATGAGCAGGAAATAGTGGTGCGTGCCCTGCCAACACTGCAAGTGCCCCTGTAGCACCCCAGTTCCCAGGAGGCTGTGGGGATGCTGGGCTCCAAGTCCTCAGCTCTTTACAAACCCGCTGTTCCCAAATGCTACTGTTACTGTGGGGTATAGATACAGATTTAAAGACAAGAGAAGTCAGTGTTAATTTGGTGTCAGGTCTGAAGGTGCTTCAAAGCTAGAGCTGCAAGTTTTATGTCTGTGTTCGGCATGAGCACAGCTTGGCAGAGTCACGCTGCACCAGACCACTGCCACTCACCCTCCACACTGGCTTGACAAAAGCTGTCATGCCCCTGCCAGGAACACGCTGAAACACATTCATGAGGAAACTCATACATAGAAATTACTGCCTGAGGCCAAAAACACTACCCAGATAATTCAGTAAGAAATACACACTTGGAAATAATAACTATGATGCCACGATGTCATTGTTCTAAATATTCTGTGTCTTTCCGTCCAGAGTTCTCGCAGGTATGCAGCCAGCCAAGGCACTGCAGGATCGTGTTTAATAGTAGCGTAAGGATAACTGGAAGTTGCTGTTCCCTCCTACGTTACTCAGTGCAGCGATGTACTGACACGGAGCTTGTAACATATATATTCACAGAGTAATTTTTATATTGCATTAACAAGTTTTGACACTAATGCTAATTTTTCATTAGAAGGAACATGACAAGTGGGCTGATTTAATGTGCATTTAGTGCTGAAAGACTTCTCACACATGCAGTGAGACTTTTGTTACTGTTTGACAGCTTTGGAGACCTAAACGCTCTGCGTAGTCACAGAGGAGGGGCAGTGAAGACATTGCTAATGCTGCAAGGAGTTTGGAGTGGGGAGATTGTTGCTATCCAGTAAGTGACAACATGACCTTAATCAACAAAACTCAGTGTTGTGAAGATGAAGGTCGCAACAAAATTTGTTTTAAAAACAGGAAAACCCAACCAAAACAGGGTGAATTTGCACAGTCTAGGGGAAAGGAGATAAGAGCACTAGAAACCAGGACTTGTGGCCAGAAGGGCTGTTTTTCCCAGTCTGTTGTTTCACTTGAGGCTGAGCCTTTAAGAGAAGCAGGGTGGTTTTTCAGGCACGGTGCTTGCTTGTGAGATGCCCTCAGAACTGCAGGCAAGTGCAGTGGTTTGGAAGTGGAGGACAGTTTGTGCAGGTGAATGCTAGGGGGTACAGAGTCAGTCTGTCTGTCTAGGAGCAGCAGCCTGGGCAAACCAGCTGTCCTTCTGTCCCTCCTGCCCGGGGCTGCCTGTTTCTTCCATTGTGCAGTTCTCTGTGAGGACATACAATGCTTTTTTTGGGTTGTGCTGGGTAGGAGCGAGCGAGGAGGAAGGGAGAAAGCAGGCTTGGCTGTCTTGGTGAGTGCTGGCTTGTGGCCTTTGCTGCAGAGCAGGAGCTGGAGTATCCTTGCTCACACACCTGTACCGGTGTGTTCCCAACCTCACAACGGAGACAGAAAAGACAGGGAGAGAAAGTCAGCCCAGCCTATGGTGCTTGACCTTCCCTTTCTTCAGCTGCTTTCTGGCTTGAAAGCATGGCTGTGAGTCCCTCAGGGACACTCACAGCTGGTCAGGCACACCATTTGCAGGAGCACTTGGCAGTGAGGGGTAAAAGGGCAGCTCATAAAATGCAGAAGCCTGCTAAGCTAGCTCCCAGGCATCGGTGCTGGCCCCTGCTGGAGGGGATCTTTGGGCTGCTGTTGACATACAGGACAGCGAGTTTCTGCTCCTGCCAGCAGAACTCGTGCCTCTGACTGCGTATGAGGGCAAAGTGTTTCATCAGGGCAGTCGGGCCCTGGAATGAAGGGGAGGCTGTGACATTCCCATCTGTGAACGGTTTCAAAACCTGACCACATACATTCCTGAGCAGCCCAGTCTGATCCCATAGCTGACCCTGATCAGAGCAGGAGAATGGACTAGAGGCCTCCTGCTACCTATCCTACAACCCTGTGGCAGTTCTGGCTTCTTGCAGAACCTGAGACCCATTTGTGATGTGCTCTGCAGAAGAGCTCCTCTGGACAGCAGGCTGTTCCTGAATGGCCACACATTGGCATCAGTGATCTCCAAAGCTGCCATGTGCTGCAAATGTCCCTGATCCCCAGCATTTGCTTTGGCACTGAAATGCCGTCCCTGCTGCACGCCTCCAGCAGGCTGTGAGAGGTGGGCGTCAGGCAGCATGCACGGCCTCTGGGCCCTGGCAGCTCCCTCGCAGCCATGGTTTGTAGTGCTTAGGGAGCTTCCTCAGCCTCTGAGACTCTGCTAGCTTTCTGCTAGCATTCTTTTCCCTGCCTGGTCCTTGTTTTGTGAACTTTCCACAGTGGAAGCTCATTCACTGAGAGCCTTGAGAGAAATGGGAAATAGAAATGAGCAATTCAGAGTTGTTCCTGTGTTTTGGGCCATCACACAATATTGCAGATGAGTTAGATGATGGTTTGTGGTACCTGGTTGTCAGTGACAGCTTCAAGCTTGGAAGCAGCAGCATCAGAGATTTGAGGGGCCTCTTGCCTCACAGGATGGTCAGAGAAGCAGAGGTTTCCTGTGACACCCCACCCTGGCAAAATGATAAAATCACCTAGGCTTTAGGTCCTAGCCAGGTCTTTTTTCATCAGTAGCAGCTTGTTGTGAATAAGCTCCTAATACCCTACACACCACATCCAGCAGCCCAAGCTTCTCCACAGCTGCAGCTGCCAGTGAAAGAGCAGATTTCAGCTTTGTGTTGCCCAATGGCAAGCAGTGAGCAGGCTGATCCTCGTTACCCTAATTAGGCCTGTGGCAGGAATTTGTTTCCTCTCTTATTTGCAGAGGTAGAGTTGGGATGTTGTCTTTCCTGTTTCTGATTTCTTTCCAGACTGCAGAGATACGAAGATGCCCCTACAGCACAGGCCATGTTGACTTCATCTCTGCTGTGCCCATCAGACCCATGTGTGCAGGCAGCTGGTGAGTGGCTGGGGACCTTCCTCGAGAAGTGCTGGAGGGACAAATATTCACAGAGGTAAAATAAACACTTCTTCCCTTTGGCTCTGAGCTTCCCATCACAGCTGCTGCAGTTGGTGAGGGCTGAAGCAGCACATGTGGTGTGGACACCCAAGGGCTTTGTCTGATCTGAGAGCAGGCAGTCACATCCTGGACTTCTCAGCCTGGTGGCACTAATGTTCACAGGCAATCCCAGCTCATTGCCGTGACCGAGGCAGTGACAAAGACACCCAAACATCCCAGTTGCTCCCCATTTCCCAAGGCAAAGTGCAGCCCTCCTTGCCCCTGGGCCCTAACGGGGACAGCATTGTCTTCTGCAGCGAGGTTGCAGCAAGACATTGGCACCCTGTGTCCTTCCCATGGAGGAATGCTCTGTTGACACTGAGGGTTTTGTCCTCCTCACTCCTGACACTGCGGAAGAGTTTTTTAACATTTTCTAACACCCTTTATAAGGCTCTTTCTTTGTAGGTCCTCAGTTCAACAAAACTTCCTGCATTTTACTTTTTTCAAGCATGTTATGACATTGTATACCTGTTCATGGCTCTCCTTTGTCTTCCCTGAGCCCAGCTGTTCCCAGTGATACTGCGTCCCCTGGGTGCATTGCCGTCACCCACAGCAAAGAGAGGAACCAGCCAGTGCCTGTGTCAGTGCCTGGGGGCCAGCCCCATCAGGAGATCTGTGCTCCATGGGACAGTAAGCCCATCGTTTGGCTGTCCTCGTCCTAAAGGTTTTAATGGAAAAGTTTTAACTGAAAGAACTCAGACAAGGACGGACCTGGGAACAACTCTGCTGACCTGAGGCCACTCCACAGCTGCCGGGTGCGTCTGGCATTTATGTTTCTGAAGCTCCTTGTCTGCCTTTCTGGGTAACTCTTCACCCTGAGGGACCCTCGGGAATACTGTGAATGTCCCTGAAGCCCCTGGGGTGCTGTGTTGGTCCTGCGGTAGGAAAGCCGGGGCAGTTTGTGGCTCCCAGCCTGCGGGGCCATTGCAGAAGGCTGAAGGTCAGGCAGCAAAAGCCCCATGGGCAGGCATGGGCTGGTGGGAAAGGCCTTGTTTTCCCTGGCAGTTCCTATTGCACATCTGCAGGTCACCCGTGCCACATTGGAGATGGTGTCCATGTGGCGGAGCCTGGAGGCTGTCAGTCATTGGTGGCCCTGCCATGCTGCCCTTGGTATGGAGGTCACTGTGGCCGCCTATGGGCTGGGGTGACTGGTGCAGCCCAGGGCGTGGGAAGGGGGGCATCTCACTGGGGCCAAAACCTGACTTTGTTGAAACTTTGGGGGTTGCCTCCAGCCTTTGTTTATCTTGGTTTGAGTTTGCTCGTGTTTCTTGTTTGTTCACTGTCAGCGCGATGCATACTCTGGTCTCTGTCGCAGTCTCTGCAGCATGGTTCTCCAGGGGATCCCCATTGCAGGACCAGAGGGGCTGAGGGCCATCCCTGTGCCCCCGGATTCGCCCCCGGATTCGCATGGTCAAGCTCCCTCACCCCGGGCTGCGACGGGGAGAATTTACCTAGGTAACTCTTGGCCTTGCAATCTGTGAGCGCTGCCCTTGCTGAGGCAGGGCCAGGTGTGGGACACCCGCAGTGCCCGTCTGGCCTTCGTGTGGCGCTTCCTGCCCCAGCAGCTCAGGGTACACCGGCTCATGTGGTGCTCTCCGAGGCTGCCCCGCGGGTGCTGCATGTCCCAGCCCCGCGATGCCTCACATCGCTCCAGTCTCGGTGCCCACGGGAAGAGCCCGCAGCTCCACAGCTGCTGGTTTGCTCGTGTGGCCGGTGAGTCGGAGCCCTGGAATGGGTGGGAGGGGCCGTTCCCTCACAGCTCCACTGGGATGTGTCAAGCTGGAAGGGGCTCTGGATCAGGGAGTGCGGGGACAGGGTGAGGGGGAGCGGTTTGAGCTGAAAGGGGGGAGGATTGAGATGACATCTTAGGGAGAAATGTTTTCCTGTGAGGGTGGGGAGGCCCTGGCCCAGGTGGCCCAGAGCAGCGGTGGCTGCCCCATCCCTGGAGGTGTTCCAGGCCAGGTTGGATGGGGCTTGGAGCCCCCTGATCCAGTGGGAGGGGTCCCTGCCCGTGGCAGTGGATGGGACTGGATGGGCTTTGAGGTCTCTTCCAATCCAAACTGTTCCAGAGGGACCTGGCGCCTCCCTGCATGACATGAAGCTCGAACAGGCGAGCACCGCGCGGCGACAGCAGCGACCCTTCCCCAGCGCCACTCACGCTGCTCCTTCCTTCCATCGCTTAACTCGCGGCTCCTGCACCCTCATCACGGAATGAAGGGGGCGGGGCGCCGCGTCCATTGGCTGGGGCGGGTCACGTGCCCCCCGGGAGGGGCGCCGCGCCCATTGGCTGGGGCGGGTCACGTGCCCCCGCACGCATGGAAGAGCAGCGGCGATGGCGGTGCCCGCTCTTCTTGTGCCACTCGGCGCTGGGCCGGGCCGGGGCTCAGCGGGAGCCGCGCCGAAGCAGGTGAGGGACGGTGGCGCGGGGTGCGCTACAGGGGCCAAGGGGACAGAGACGGGCCCGGGCCCCATCGCCCGCCGCTCCCGGAGGCTCCTGCTGGGGGAATGAGGCTAGGGCTGTGCGTGCCGGGCTGGGGTGCCTGGGTACCCAGGGAGGGGGTGTTGCGGTGCCCTCCGGGTGTTTTGGAGAAATAAATGATGATAAAGCGATTCTCTCCACGTGCTGGTGCGGACCCCGCAGACGCGGGGCTGCCCCCTCCTCCCACAGGGTGCGTGCCGCACCCCCAGTCCCATCCCGAAATCGGCGTGGGGCCCCGGGCTGAGGGGTGACCGCCCTTCGCATCACAGCACACGCGGGGTCCGCCATCAACAGCCCCCCTGCCTGCGACCGCTCCAGGCCCCGCCCCGCCCTCCAGGTTGGGCCCTGCTCCAGCTCCGCCACCCTGGCTCAGGCTGTGCCCCAGCCGCGCTCCTCTTGCTCAGGCCACGCCACAGCCCCATCGCTTGAGCCGGGCCACACCCCTTTGGGTCAGGCCCCGCCCGCAGCCCCGCCCCCAACCAAGCGCATGGCCCCACCCTTCGGCTGAGGCCCCGCCCCCAGGGCTCGGGGCACGCTCAGAGCCCCGCCCCTCCTGAAGTCACGCCTATCACTCTCTGGCCGAGGGTACGCCCACTGCTCGGCCCAGGCCGCGCCTCCAGTCCCGCCCCTCTGATCAAGGCAATGCCACAGCCCTCCCCACTTCGTCTCGGGCCCCGCCCCTCCGGCTCAGGCCCCGCCCACAGGGCAGCCCCTATGGCTTCGGTCACACCCCCACAGCCTCACCAGCTCAGGCCAGACTTCCGCCCCGATTCAGGCCACGCTCCTGGCCCCAGCCCTGCGGCTCAGACTCCGCCCCCATCCCTTGCACCGCCCCTCCGACTTACCCCGGCCCCGCTCAGACCCAGCCCCTAGCACCGCCCTCCGGACTCACCCCCCAGCTCAGACCTCGCCCCCAGACTCACCCCCGCCGCCGTAGTTGCCCTGCCCTCTGCCTTAGGTCACGCCTCCAAGCAGGGCCCGGCCCCTCAGGCTATTCCCCTCGGTCCCCAGCGCCCCCCGCTGCCCCGCTCCTCCCATTGCACGGACCACCCCGGGCCCCGCCCCTCGCCCCGCAGTGCCCCCTGGCGGCGCCGGCCTGAGCCCCGCTGGAGCGGCTGCCAGAGCCCTCCCTGCCCCAGAGCCCCAAGTAGTGCCCAGCGCTGCACGCCCCCTCTCCGCACTGTTGTGGCCCCGCGGCAAGCTGCCCCCCGTTTCTTTGCAGCACAGCCCGCCCTGGGCCCCAGGGACAGCCCGAATCCTGCGTGGGTTTTGATTCCTTTCGTGTCCCCTCGCCCCGCCGGGACGCTGTCCCGATCCGCCTCCGCCGCGGCGGTTTTTGTTCCCACATCACAGAACACTGGGGTTTACTCCATCTCTCGGACCGCGCTCCGGAGCCCGGGGAATCCTCATCTCAGGCCGGATGCCGTGCTTCCTCCCCTCCCGCACGGCCGGGAGAATCCACCCGTCCCTTGTTCCGGGGGGGCGCGGGGCAAAGCCGCAGGTTCAGCCCGGTGCGGGGCACGGCTCCCGCCCCCGCGATGCTCTGGAGGCCTCCCAGCCAGCCCCCTCGATTCTCCCCGCTGCTGGGGAGGGGGTCTGCTGCTGCCCACCCACATCACCGCCTCCCTCCCTGGTGGGGAGCACGGAGCGTCCCCCAGGGCCGGGGGTCTGGGCTGCTGCTCGAGTCTCGCTCGCTGGGAGTGCTGCAGGGCTTTCAGGGTCTCAGCAGGGGCAGGAACCCCCACCAGCATCTGATGCCTTGTCCTTTCCACTCCAGGTCGAATTCCTGTACGGCACCTCTCCGGCCACTCAAGGATTTCAAGGGTATGGAAAGGTCTGCAATGAGGCAGCCTAGAAGAGCACCGTGTCAGCACCTGTGACAGCCCAGACAGCATCAGGAGCTCCTTTAGGGAGAGGTCTCATTCCAGCCCCAGAGACACAGTCAGAACACCAGCAGAAGGTAGCACCGACATCCCAGGCTGGCTTTGTTCCCCCTGCAGGAGGCCAAGCTTCAACCACGGACACCATGAGGGGCTTCCCCAAGGCTATCAGGCAGCTTGGATCTTCTTCCATCATGTCCAATAAATTTACTTTTCCAGGCTGTGTTTCTCCCCATTAAATGCCAGCCCCCCCATCACTGTGACTGCAAAGGCCCCCCTAAAAGTACCTCCACAAAAACTCCTAACAGTGCCCCAGTGCGGGCTGGGTCCTGGTCGGGCTGAGGGAACAGGCCATGCTATCGCAGCACTGAGCACCTCGGCGCCTCCTGGTGCCCTGCCACCTCCTCCCTTCGTTCTCCTATCAGCCCCCACTATCACTGGGGTTTCAAATCACAGCAAAAGGAAACTAAACTGCACAAGGCTGCTCATTCCGTGGTCATTCATTAAACCTGAACAGTAGCAATTTTAAGTATGTGAGACTCTACAACACAAATAAAACCAGGTCCTGGGCCACCTTGTTTGGTGTGAAGCATCATTATCTCTGCCATCCCCTCCTCTCCCCCCCAGCCCCAGATAAACACCAGCTCACAGGGCTCCACAATTTACTTCACAAAGTGATACAAGGGCTGAAAGCTCCAGGCCCTCTGGGGATGACATTGAGGGGATCACGGTTCTGCGGGGACCTTTAGTGGCAGCAGATCTGTAGCTGCTGAGGCTGCTCCTCAGAGGAGGTTTTGGTGGCCTGGGCTTTGGCTTCTTCCACAGGATCTTTTTTCATTCCAGTATTTCATCCCACACAACCGAGCAACTTTCCAGGCACTTCCCAAGCGCAGAAAACATTACAGCTGAGAAACGCACTTGGCAAAGGCCTTCAGGACACAGCAGACAGCAGCCACCAAGAACTGTGCCAGAGCAGCTCTGCATGGACTCCATGACTCAGACATGATTTATCAAAAAGCAGATTAAGTACAACCCTTTTACGAACCTTTTGGGTAACCTTTTACGAACCTCTACGAATCTTTTACGAACCGTCGGTGGCACTGGCAATGCCACTAAACACAAGAGAAAAAAACAGGGATCTTCTTGCAATATGACCATCAGTTCCACAGTCTGGAGAGTACATGACACAAAGGCTGAGAGCAAGCAGCTCCAGATTTGGTTTTTTAAGGCAACTCAGCTCCATCGCAGTGCCTGTTCAGGTTGTATCCTTGAAGCTGGATGCTGCAGCCCCCACAGCCCGCCGAGGCATGGAGGAATTTTACCTGGGACACATTGGAGAGGAGGTCCTGTCCTCCTTGGATCATGCACACCTGTGACATGCACATGCCATGTCCATTGTCCTTGGTGTTCCACTTTTTGAGCCCCAGCGACCACAAGGGGAGTGGGCACAGTTCCTCAGGTTCTGATGCTGGTGCCTTCATAAAGCCAATGTCCTAGGAAAGGAGTTTATGCCGCCATGGCAAACCAGAGCTCACTGACTCTACTCATGGTCAAACACTTCAACCAACGCATGCGACAGCGTGGTACTGCAGCTGCCCACCGCTACCTGACGAGCCAGCAACAATCTCCTTAAAAAACCCTCTTCTGTATGGCAAGGGAGGAAACCGTGCTCTACAGCAGCCTGTGTTCAAGAGAATTAGGGACAGGGATAGATGCTGCAGACATCAGTAGTTTATTGGTATGTTTAGGCAAAACACATTCAGAATGGAAACGTAAAAGTAAAAATACTTTCCACCTGCAACAATTAAACTAGAATCTACTAGCAGATAATGCTTGACATGGTACAGCAATAAGGGTGGTAATCCACTGTCTTGGACACCTGCCAAAGCCAAGATAGATGGTCAGTCAAGTTTGCTGAAACAGAACCACAATGACAAACAACTCCCACCATCCACAAATCAGTGACTAACGGAATGGCCAGTGAATCCCTTCCTTCACTCTGAGGTACACGTACTACCGAGAGGGCCGAGAACATGTAGAGTCCACAGTACAGCAGGTGAGCCATCACCTTGTAAACGGCATTCGATGGTTGGTCATGTCACTTAAACAAGAAGCAAGCCAGAAAGCAGAATGGCTCAGTAGCTCTTTTTAATACTCCAAGCTTTTGTTGTTGACCTCATTCCCAGTGCCGTTTGCCACACACCTGACCTGTGTGGCTGCAAACCACCACAGCACTACAGAAGGAAAACACAAGGAACAGGCTACACAAAATACGCTCGTGGCAAACTGCTCACCAATGGGAGCAATTTGTCCCAAGGCTTCAAAGCCAAGTAGTGGTGGCATGTGGCGAGCAGTCAAGTACTACAGATTCCCAGGTAACGGCTAAAAAGGCAAGACCTTCAATGGAAAAACTGAAATATGGAAATGGAGCTGGAAGAAATGTGCTCCGGAAAAAAAAAGGGTATGAAAATAGTGCAAGACTTACCATCGAACACAGAAGACCCCCGAGTATGGGAGAAAACAGACAGATGCCACTTCACTTGGCCCAACGTACCAGAAAGATATGTGCAAAATCTTCCAGCTTACTCAAAGCCACGCAGTGATTCCATAATCCAGATCCAGACTGCTCCAATGCCCCATCTGCTTTTGCTTCAAACTGCCATTATTGTATCTGAGGTCTTCCACACTTAGAAGCAGCTTTACATGGTCACTTTCACACAGACGCACACAAAACACCCCCCTCTCTTCCTCCTGACGCCTCTGAGCCGGGCATCCAGCGGCCTGTACTGTCTGCTGCAGCTGCAGAGTATGGGAAAGCACTCCAGAACATCATCCAGGAACAGCCCTCTGCACTGGAACAACCCACCAGGCAGACGGAGGAGGAGGAGGCCTCCCTTCTATCCTTCAGTCCGGAGCCATGGAAGCATCAGCTTCAGCTGAGTTATGTGCAAAATGAGTAAGAGTTTTTTAAAAAGCGCAACCGGAAAATGCAAAATACTTAAGAGCTGCTGTCTTGTTGTCTGAAAATTGCAGTATCCTCGTTTGATAAGCTCACCCCCACAGAGGATGCTCACTTCCACCGGTTACCAGCTGGCCAGAAGTGTTCACCGTTCTTGTCTGACTTTTGAAATTCATGCTCAAGAACAACGTCAACTCCACTTTCTTTGACACAGATCAAAGAGAAGAGACAACCTGGAGACTACTTGGATGCCTTTCTCCTCCCTTCCCCCCTCTGCAAAGAACCAGGCGTACTTGTTAATCCAAGAGCGAGGTGGATGATCATTTTAGCAATGTTTACTGATTGAAAGATACTGCAAGGTTTTTTTAATACAATTTTTCAATTATTTCCTTTAAATGCTTTGCAGCCGATCGGCTTTGCAGCACAGTAAATCATACACGATACTGTACAAAATCACCAGCAAGACTGGAATGATGTATTCATAGAAGGCACCATCATGCTTATTACATTACCAGAGAACTCAAATACAGTCAAGACAAGTTTCACTGTACAATGTGTATCGAAGGGGAGCGGGGAAGGAGGAGTGTGTTGAGCAGCCATCCCTGTACTGAAGAAGGGCAGGTAGAAAAATCTGACGTGAGCTACCAAACTTGTTGCCTACTCAGGACTATGGATTTGAAACTCTGGCTTCTGCTTAGTTTACAGCTAAATGGATTCCTTCTGGAATAAACTGGTAGTCTTATTAAGGTTTGTGTGTGTACATGTGTTGGTCACAGCAAGCAGACCAGATGCCCGCATTGTTTCACAAGCTATTCTGTCTGAGTAAGAGGATGAAGGCTTTTCCCTCCGATGCCTCCTGCAGATGTCGATACAAATGAGTTCAGAGTACCCATTAGTGCATTCTGATGAGTGCGTAAACACGAGTTTGTTTGGAGCTGAGTGTTCTAAGAAGGAAAAAAAAAAGACAAGCTTCTGCAATTGCACAAATTGCACTATTTGTGTTTCCAACAGTAAGAGGCAGAAACAGTAACACGTACACAAAATGTGCAGCAGAGGGTTTCGACTGAAAGGACCTGAATTCTACTGGGCATGTCCTTTAGTCCACTTTTGTTGCAGAGTTAACCGGTCTTTGATTTTTTTTTTTCAGTCCTCAATTCTCCAAGTCTACGTTTATAAATTAACAGCGTGACTCCTGTTGTGAAACTGGGGAAAGAACGTTCACCTCAATTTAAAATGGAAACCAAAGGATGCTTTCACATCAAAGAAATGATCAGAAGGGCTGTGTCACATTCCAAAGCCAAAAAAAATTAACAAGAATGCAAACACGATGGATAATGTACCACTGCCGAGACCGTCTGCATCCAGCGGAGGTGTCAGCGGCGCTGTCCAGTGAAACGGCCTTCCATCTGCCCGCCTCCTCGTCCGGAGCCAAGTTTCTGTGCCATGCCACCTCTTGGAGGGGGTCCTCTTCCGTCACGGTCTCGCATCATGCCACCACCCACTATTCCACGGGGACCCCCGGGGCCTCTATCATTGCGACGAATATCCCTACGGTCATCGCCTCCACCTCGGGTCTCTCTTTCACGAGCGGCTCTTGTTTTTTTCTCTTCCACGTTCAACCGCACTTCACCCCGGAACATAATGGGCTTATAGAGAAAAGTTTTCAAAGCACACGTTAGTCACCATTTAACAAAGGCCACTTACACAAGGCACATGAAAACACTGCATTCGCTGCATGCTTTGGCCTACCTCCACTTGCGCATGAAAGACAAAAATTAACGGTTCCCTGCACACGTAACCTTAGCCCTAGGGGTCTACGATAAATGGAACAGCATTGTTAAATTCATTTGGCATGCAAGGAATTAAAATGTCTTTCTCAGGTAAGGGCAGGGTCGTGTTTAGCCTCTTCACTGCTGGCTTTCGCCTTGTCCCTTCAGGGCTAAACTGCTCTACCAGAGCTCGCTCCCACATACTAGCCACGAAAACTGCTGCTTTCTCTTCTCTGATTCCTCAAGTCATCACTGCAAACAAACTTGCTCCTTTTCCTCAGCCCCAGCTGGCAGAATTCAGAGATGTATGCAATGCCCTTCAAAAGGTTACATACTCTACTTTCAGCAGACAAGGATCTCTCAAAGTATGCACTGAGCTCTGTGTGGGGTCTGTGCACAGATGTAACAGACCTGAATTTGGCACGATGCAGTTTGAGGAGCACTCGCACAGCTTTCCTAAGCTACTGAACGCTCCTGACAGAACAAGCGTGCCAAAATGATGCTTTTCTTACAACTGTTCTTTAGAAAGAAATGCTAAAAGCAACAGCAGTGCAAGCTGGGATGGCCTGCACCGCTCAGGGGTTCAGGCACTCAGCCTGTCCTCTGAAGGCTGTTCAATGCCAGTACTTACTTTTGCAACTAAAATTCGCTGGACCGGCTCAGAATCATCAAATACCACAAAGCCAAAATTAGGCAGCTTTCCTCCCACTCCTTTAGTATTTATGCGAAGTTCTACCACGTTTCCGAAGCCTGGGAAAACCCAAGGGAAAAGCCACATTATGAGAAACCATGGTGCCAGCTCCACCACCCCTCCGCTTGTTCCAGACAACACCTGGAGTGTTACATGGCGTAAAATTTCCCCTGTGTAGCTGTAAGTGAACATGACGTGATTTTTCACCACAGTGTTTCCTCTTAGTCTCTGCAGCTGAAACTGCTACTTACTCATGAAGAACTCCTTCAGTTCGCTCTCATCAATATCATGCGGCAAGTTCCCAACAAAGAGCTGGTGGCTGTCAGGATAGCGGATTATTCGACGATTATCCGACTCATTCTGTTCCACATCCCCTCTCCCTGTCGCCAACAGAAAAGCGGCGAGAGAGGTCAGGAGATGTGTGAACACATCGACAAACAGCAGCACACAACACTCACCCGAACGCTTCTGCCCCTCCAGCTCCAGAGAGGGTGACACAGCGGGAGGCACTGTCCTCCTCTTCACATAGTCCTGACAGTTTTGTGATAACAAAACAAAGCATTTGTTTCCTTTTTGTCTGGTTTCCCTGGTTACATTAAACAAATCCACGTTAAGTAAAGCATCTGGCATATTGCAGACGGCTGTTTAAGAGGTTGTTGTATCTTAAATTGTTGGACTGAAGTGGAGCTCACTACTGATTTAAACACACTTTTTTAAAGATATGGCTTTAAGCCGCCTCCTTATCAATTCCTTAGCACAACATTAGTGTGTTTACTTGGGTACTCATATTGAAAATAATGTTTGCCAGTCACCTCTTCTGGCTTTCATCTTCCACCACTGTATTCCGAACACAAGCAAGAGTTCCTCATGTTCTCTCCAGCTCAGATGAAGTACCAGTACGCTCAGTAGCGTGCAGGAGAAAGCTTTTCCCAGTATCTTCCTACTGAATCCTTGCCCACCTCACAGCATAGCAGCAGCACGCCGTTACCCCTTTGCACCTCAAATATAACAACGTAGGCATATGCCCCTCTTCTCCTCAGCTTACCCTACCAGCCCAGTTACAGCAAGGGCGCTAGCTTGTTTGGAAGGTTTCGTTAAGCAGATAAAACAGCTCACCAGCTTTCTTTGGAAGTAAGACTGCAGGGCAGAAGCTCTAACCTTTGATCAGCTGAGATCTCAGCTTTGTCTCCCCTGCCTGTGCAGCCCCTCAGTGTATGACTCATGCTGCCTTACATGTTTGCTGTAGGACCTCTATGGCGTTCAAGAGTAGTAGAAATGCAGATCTGCAATGTGATTTAGCCACAATACACAGCTCTCGCTGCCTGCTGCAGATGACATGTTAAAAAACCCAAGTTGTAACCTGTAAGCAGATGCCATGTTTCTTTCTCAGTGCCTTGAATTCTTTCACTCTCAGTGTTGTCCCCAGATGAGGAGATACTTGCACTGATCAAAGCCAAAAGCACTTTAAGCCTCATCCGTACCACAGTTTGGTACTTTCTGAGAAACTACGTCAGAACCAATTTTAGCTAGAGCTGGTGGAGACGCTTGGTTTTCTTCCAAAACAAAGAGCCACAATAGGTATTTAAGAGCTTTTACTTACAAGGCTCAGCAAAATTAGAGGACATGGAAAAAACATTGAGATTCCCATACCAGCTTTTCAGAACTGCATCAAGGCAGGAAAAGTACTCAAGGACACAAGCAAACGGCCTGAACATTAAAAAGCATTTCAACAAATCAGAAAGTTGGAAATAACGCCTGATCTTTGCAACAACTCATCACTAGCTCAGACTTGAAATCACATTTCCCCATTTGTTGTTCAAGGCAGCAGGAACAGCCAGTTAACGATCAGCCAACCACATTAAAGGCACAGACAAGACCCGTTAGGGAGACACCTCTCGTTAACTAGTCCCAAGCAGACACACGCAGGGTTATTCATGTTACCTGGTCGAGGTCCTCGGGGAGGAAAACCCGGTCTTTCCCTGGGACGCTGTTCACGTACACGAGGAGGCTGAGACTGCGCTTCAGGCTTAGTTTCAACTCTTGGCTAGAACAGGAGGAGAACACGCATTATTAAACACCAGGCCAGAAAAAAATCCCAAACCCCAGAACTCTCCAAACCAAAATAAACCCCACCACACAAGCCATAGGTAAGTGTCATGCATAAAACAACTCCGGAAGACGTAGGTCCATGTCAATGTGTTTGGGAATACATTGTTTCACCTATATAAATTCCTCTGTACCAATCCAGGACTGCAGTGTTCAGTTATCTCTGCTAAAAGGTGCAAAGCAAACCTCTCTCAATTGGAGCATTTAAGGTGAATTTTCCATGTTTGACCAGGCATTGAGACCCACTGCTCAGTTATTCAAGAACCCCTCAACCTGACTAAAACCCCACATGGGTGAAACAAAGCTTCCTCAAGCCAAGCCCTAACTTCCCGGATGAGAAGGCAGTCTGAGCTGAACACGAGGACATGGGAAATCACATTTTATGTCTGCGTCTCTGAGGGATTCTTTTCCTCAAGTGTAGAACAACTATAAGGCAACTACCAAAAAGAAAGAGGAGAACAAAACAAAAGCCCTCAAAGTGTAATAATTATTCCTGACACAACAAAGCCACCTGTAATGACAATTTCTACAGACTACCTGCTGAGGATACTCTTTCCTAATGTCAAGAGCACAATACTCAAAACATACCCTTCATATTCTCAGCAACTAGGATACCTATTCCATTTTTTGCACGCAAAATATGCTTTTAAAGATAATTTGAGAAAAAGAGACAGAATAAAAAGTATTTCTATGGAGCCTGTTGGTCAGTGAAGTAAATTCCAACAGTTTCTAAATTCCATATTCTGCACATCAGTCCAGGAGCTGCTGCTATGCTGGATTCTTATCTTAGAAAAGCAAAATTATCCCTAGCAGCATAAGGAAGAACGCTAGCCTCTGAGGAAGATCAAACACAAGGACAATGGCTATGGGCCCAGGCGGCTGAGGAGAAGTCATCTATGTTAAACATCTCCCTTCTTTTCCTTTAAGGACTTAAGACAATTGATGGTTCCAGCCAGAGAGTGCCTCATGGGGGTAAGACAACTGTAGTTTACATTAAACATGTAGGTATTGCACACCAAACAAATGTCTCAGCTCTCCTACCACTCATCCTCTACCCAGCCAAGCATTTGCTGTCCTTCCAACATTTCTAAGCCCATTTTTTCTAATTCCCAGGCTAAGCTACAAAAAGTCAGCCTTCCTGGTAAAATCCCTTTTTGTTATCCTCCTCACAGGCCCCTGGAGCTCTCCTGCCATCTCTGATTCACATATCCTTACTGCATTATAAATGACACCTCAAAAGTGAAATTCAACACATCTGACCCCCATTTATTCCATACTTGTGGCTATCAAGCTTAAGCACTCAGTCCTTCCATCCACCACAGCAAAGACTTGCTCAGTCACTGATGTTCTATCAAATCCCGCATAACCGTTAGCTTTCACTCCCTTGCTTTGTGTTTCACTAAGCCTTTACCACACAAATACTGTCTACCCACACGGCAAACCACTGATCGCACCAGTTGCTCTGTATCCAGTGCCATCCCTTCCCACAGCGGCAAGTTGCCTCGGTGCTCCCTGGCGCTCCACGAAGGGTAAAGCTCTTGTGCAGAACTGCACTCCCCCAAAACACCACAGCATCCTGAGATGCCTGTTCTGGGCTGTTGTGCACAGCCCAGGCAGCAGCTAATTGCGACTCTGCTTCCACAATGAGCACACCAAGCAGACTGAAAGGCACGCGATAAAGATTTCCACAGACAACGGCCAATGGACCCAAGTTCACCACAAGCCTCAGCCTAACGGAGCCTTGAGAACCACTCAGGAAAAGGTGACATTGTCTCTTCAGGAGCTCACATGGGGAGGGAAAGGGACCTCTTTCTGCCAGAGCAATGCTATTGGAAAGGACAGCAAAACCAGCCACAAGTCAGCCTTCACTCACCAGGTCTGGAAGGGAACAGGGGAAGAGCAAGAGAAGGACTGGCTCCAAAGGCTGGTACAGCTCTATTGTTGACATCTTGCCAGCCTTAAGAGTTTCTCCAGAGCCAAAACATATACATGTAAAGAACCAACTAGCTAAGCAAACAAACCAGAAACCACAATTCACATGGAACAACCCCCACCACCATGACCACCTCTCTCCAGAATTCCAGCAGCTACGTTAGACACAGATCTCAGACAGCTACCACACTGCCTCTGAGGCAAACAGGGACCACACGACTTAATGAAGGCACTCATCACTTCCACCAAGGTGCTATAGATTATAGCAGAGCCTCTCCAGAGTCCAAACAGATTTAAGGCAGTGAAAGAATAAACAGGTCTTTCCCTGAACTCACCGCTTCTGAGCCAGGAGACCCGAGTGAAGGAGCACCCTGCCCACCTCCATCCCTCTGACACCCCTATGGCAGCTGATGTGTGACTGCAAACAGGAGGTCAGGATATCAGGAAATGCAACACAGAGAAGGCTCGACTTATCCACGTAGGCAGGCTGATTTCTAATGGTCCACAAGAAGAGAAAGCGCAAGAAATGCTGACATGTTGAACTCCACAGCTGTAAATAACCAGGAGGTGAACTAATTTATACCCTAACTAGTACGCGTGTAGACCTTCGAGGGGTTCTGAGTTACCACTACAGAGGCTGTATTTTTAACTGGATATAAGATAAAAGACAGGTACGGTTCGAATTGATAATCTCAGAGGTCTCTTCCAACCTTACGATTCTATGATTCTATAAAAGATGGGGGGAAACTGGAGTGATACAAAGAAAGGAATGAGTGGGATAGCTAATAGCTGCTTTGTAACATAACTTCTGTGGGCTGAACGGCATCCCAAAGCAGCCAGCCACCCACCCACCAGTGCACTCCACTGGCCTTGTTCATGTGCACAGTACCCGGCATTAACGGATCCAAGAGAAAATGAAAAAGCTACTATTGATCCATACCCCTCTGCAGAAATCATTCAGGTGCCTCTTCTACCAGCTTTCCCTATTCCATGTCTGCAAAGTATGCAAGAATAGGAGCCAAGAACTGACTAATCTTGTCTCCAGAAAATTCTTGCCCCTTCACTATTGTTGAGAAGCTTCCACAGAGAATTATTTGAACATGAAGCCACAGCAAGAATCATTTAAAGGGCAGAAAGCATGACAAGCTGCAGAGACCACACCAGAGCTTAAGGGGACCTTTATAAGTTATACGCTGATTTCCGTAACAGATAATGTTAAAGGATTTTTGCAGTTGTGTTACAAAAATCCACCCTCTCTACTGCTGCAAATACATCAAAACCTATTTTGGTATTGCATAAGGGAAATGTATTCTGCACTAGGAAAACCTCAGTTTTTACAGCTCTAACACCCCCGAAATACTCAAGGCCCTGCTGAAGCTGATGAAGACAGACAGGCTTCCCAACTCACTACACAGTCATTATCTGACCTTCAGGACAGTCCTGTCAGGCCAGAATCAACACCACAGGAGATGCTGGGCTTTTGTTGGGGTTTTTCTTGTTTTCTTTCTTAAAATGCATTTGGCCGAAGGGCAATCCTAGACAGGTTCCTCTCTGTCAGTGAAAAAGACAGAAGAAAGCAGTGCAAAACCAACAGCTGCAACCATCCAACTGCTCTACTGGAAAAGGCTGCACAGGATCTACTGCAACACACAGGGCTCTGGTACACAGCATCAGCAGAGGAGGTTAAAGCACGCATTTTCTGTTTGGAAGATTTTTATATAGAAGGAGGCAGCTGAATGGAGTCTCAGACTGTCTCACACCAGCTTGGCATGAGCAGAACCTGAGCTATCACCCGGTCAAACTCCCTTTTCTCTTTTCCCTCCTCACTCAATGCCAGACAACGCTGTACTGGCAAGGAAATGTGAATCCTTCCATTCCCCACACAGTCATAAGTTGGTACAGGGTTCTGTGACAAGTTAAACCATAAATGGACAATCAAATCCAGTGTTTTTCTGTAGCTGTCGGCCTCATAAGGCAATCGTGCACCCCCTCATAAGTGGTGCTGTCTCTTTTTACAGCAGAGGCACTTTCACTAATGAAATATCCCTTCCAAACACACTTTAGAAAGCGACCATTTTGTGGGGAGTCCGTGTTTTGTTTTGTTTGCCCTTGTAAAACAAACCATACCTCATTAAGATAGGTCAAAAAACGTTCAGTAGCCATTTCCTGTTTCCACAAGAATAGATTTTCACATCACCATCACCCAAAGTTACACCTGTACATGCCTTTGCTTGCAACAAGGAGGTGAGTGCAGTAACATTTAAGATACAATTAATTTTTTTGCAGTTTAAGTCAAACAAATTGATCTGTTAATTTAAAGAACTGAAGCAGTTTGCAGAAGCAATGAGACAATCCGAGGTGTTCACAGATGGGTTACCTGTGAGACGGGTGCTTTAACATGGGGCGGAATTCCAGAGGAAGAAACAGTACCACTAGGAGGCAGGTTTTTACTGGTCACTGAAGCCCAAGAGAAAGCCTGCAGGAAATGCAACAAACCTAGGCTACTAATCATGGCAAAGCACTGACAGTCCTACAGGGAAACTCATCTGCTTACAATACACTTTCGGTTCATATTGACTGTTAAGTAACTGTTGTGCAAGCATTACAATGCAGATACAGAAGGATTTGCAGTGCTAGCCATCCGTGGACTCCGGCGGTGTGGAGCAAGTGTGCACCGTGCCCACCACTGCTGCTGGAGTGCGCCCAGTCCCCTCTGCATCCCCTGATCACTGCTCTGTGTGATGTAACCAAAGCGAGGAATGAAACCCCTGCAGTTTTAGGTGTCTTCTGCACCAAGAAAGAAAGCGGATGCCAGCAGTTAGAAGAAAAATGGAAAAGAAAAAAAGGACTGAAAAAAAAAATTACGGGAGACAGGCTGAAGCTGGGAAATGGCCTCTCTCCAGCTCTGAGCGGTTCCTCCCGTCTCCTCCAAACTCCCCAGGCGTCACCACACAAGATGACACGGTATGTACAGTGGTTTTATGTTCAGGCATCCTGCCTCTCAGGGAGACAGTCCACGCTCTGTGCTGGTGCTGGACCCTCTACTGCCAGCAGTTTTGCAGGTGTCGGTGCATTACGGCTTTTTTCAAAGAATAGCAGTGGTTCCCATTGCATGAGATTTCTGTTGGTGGTACCCTGAGGTGTTTTCTTAACATACTTTAACCTCACATTTAAAAAGGTTTACACACGCATAAAACCATACACACAAATTTAACACTCTAGTTGTAAAATATATGATAGGCGACTTGAGCAGCACTTAAACATAACATTCTTTCCCTTCTAGTGAAACTCCACGATTTTACAAGTTCCAGGGTTCCAGTCTAGCTGCTCACACAGCTTGGCACAGCAAAGAGGTACCAGTCCAGCACTCAAAAAGGCTAAGCTCAAACTCACATCTTCTGGTTTTCCACCTGCACCCATAAGCAAAGACAGGACTTTTGACTAACCTTTGGTGGTTCCTGTGGTAGTGAAACAGGTTCTACGGGAGGTGGAGATGGAGACTTCTCTTCTAGCTCCTCAAGGGTCTTTTCTTCTACTTCAGCCTTCAGCTCCTCGGTTTTCGTTTCAGACTCCAGTTCCGGCTCAGGTTCATGAGATGATTCTTCTAACGCTTCTTCTATCCCATTGCTAAAATAATTAAATGCATTTTATGCAGCTTATCAATTGTTTTGTATTTTATGACTTTTTATAAGCTATGCTGCACTAATGGTCAGTATTAAAAAGATCATTTGGTTTCCATTTGCTACCACATGGTACACCTACATATAAAATACCATCAGGAGCTATGCTGTACCCCTGTAGTTCCACACAAAACCAGATTTTACTCCTGCTGAGGTGGATGTTTTGCAATTCTCTGCAGAGAATCAAAAAATTACATAGACATATAAACCCATTAAGGAATACATGCTAAACTCAAGGGATGCTGCTCCTAAAAGAACAGAAGCACAGGGAGAAACCAGTGGAAGATTAAGCTATACACATAAATGGAGGTCATTCTGGAACAAACCCTGCAGCTTATTTACAAGAATGCCATTGAAGTTCCTTCCCAAAGGAGTTGCAAGTCATGTTCACCGAAAACCACATGCCACTTCTTCTACCCTGTGTGAGTTTGAAATGTAAGGGGTCCAAGGTACTTCACCTCTCCCTTCAGCCACTCCAAACACCTACCACATCCCAGAAACTCTGCCCCTGCAGCTACTGTCCCAGGCCAGTGTACGCCGAAGTGACTATCTGATCAACAGTGCCTTCTTTCCAGTCAGCACAGTAACCCAGAACCACGACTTGACTTAACATGGGAAACGCTTGATGCCTGGAAGTGTTATCTTGAGCAAGTCACTGCCAGAATTCCAGCTGACTGCCCTCTTTCACAGGACTTCTCACGATAAGCATTATGTGACCAGCATTTAGCATTATTACTGAGGCACTCAACAGACAGCATCAAGTGATGTCATAAATATTCGTTTTTTTCACAAGGAAACCAGGAATTCAGTTCTGACCCTTTCAAACGCATTTCTGTTTCAAAAAAAGGCACAGTTTCGGTGTTGTTTGGGGTTTTTTGTGTTTGTAGATTTTTGTTGGGTTTTGTTTGTCTTTTTTAATAAAATACATTTTTCTTATAAAAACATAGAGAAACTTTTTCCTTAATCTTATTTAGATTTTAAGACACTCAGGGAGAAATCTGTTCTTCCAGTGCAGCTGTACAACAGGTTCTGAAACAGTCAACCTTCTTCTCAGTTCCAAACACTACCCAGATTTGAGGAGTACCCTATCATTAACTTTGTGAACCCAACTACTCACATGAATTACAACCTATCGGCTCACTGTTATGAGTTTAGACAACACAGGCCTCCAATAAGTGTATGCGGAACCAAGGTTGCAAGCTTTGCACCTCACATTTGAAAGCAAAAGCAAAAATAACAAATGAATGTAAGAACATTCTCCATTTCCTCTATCTGTTCAAGAAGCAGTGTTTGAGAATAACACCATGTTAATGTAGCATAGGTCCCAATCAAGTGAGATGCAGCTTCCTAAACTACCTGTTCAATCTCATTCAGAATCCAAAGCTAAAGCAATGCTGTTGTTCTTATTAAAAAAGCAACTTCATATGACAGAAGAGACTTCTTACGTTACAGGATGGTTCTCGTAGTAAGTACTGCTTGCATTCTCTTGCACAGGCTCAGGTGAGGGTTGTCTTTCCTCCTGCTCCTCTTCCACCTCTTCCTCAGACTCTGACACAAGAAGAAAAACGTAAACATCTCTGCAAGCATATACAAGCCACATTTAAAAATAAATTAAACTACTAGTAATCAAAATAAAGATTCACCAACAAAACTAGGCAAAATTAGCTGCAAGAAAAGATAGAAGACCCTTCCACTTGTTCAAGCACCTTTTTTCCCTACTATTTTCACAAAAAGGAGACATATTGCTGCTAGGAGTTCTGGGAGGAGGGTTCAAGGGTCTTTTAAAGCAGCAGATGCCTTTCACGTTGTAGCAGTAAAAGACTGCACTATTAACTTGTAAATCTCAGTACCTAAACTTAAGATGATTAACCTCAAATCCACGGATGATGGCCTAAGGTGCTTTGATCCAGAGCCAGGATGAAAAAACTCCAGATGTTACCCATGAACACATGTACATCCTGGCTGTACTCTGGCCTGCTCTGCCTCAGTGAACAGAGGGGAAAATGCACCACGGTCAAGGTTAGCCCCTGATCAGAAAAGAATTACTGAATGTGGTGACGATATGAAAGCAAACCATATGTCACATTTGAAAAGCCAGTTAGTTTTTTTCTTCAAATCACTAAAAATTTGACTGATCAGAGAATCCAAGTCTACCTGACAAAATTAGAAGCAACAACAGTACTTTTGCTCATTATTTCCACTCACTGTTGAGTCTCACCCACCCTGAGCCAGGTCAGCCCTTCAAAGAATAATGTTCTACAATATGACCTTTGTTCTACAGAATGTTTTGGACCAGCAGGCAGTTCCAGCAACACTGCCTGTATCCCCTGCCTCAGCCCCCTCCCAAACAACTCATGTCCATGGGAATGCAGCACAGTTTGCGTCCTTCCATCTCTTCTGCAAGCTCCGCATACATGCTGGAGGAACAAGAATAAGACAAACTCTACAAGTACAGTTCTCACCTTCATCAAGTTCTCCTTCTGAATCCCCAAATACTTCATCTTCATATCTGAAGATATCATTATGGACATAGAACTTGTTTGGAACAGAACCCTGTAAGAAAGCGACACGCATCTACAATATACCAGCAGTCAACAAGGACAAATTAGAAACATAAGCTTTGGGGCACACGCCAGCGTTCTGGAATAGGACTATTTCATAAAAGCCATTTTCCAAGTTGTACCTCTCCTTTAAGCAAATGACTGAATGGCAACTTCCACCCAACTGAAAAAGGAAGTTTCAAGCAAAAAAAACCCCAATTTTGCTAAGTCACAGCAATCATAGGTTCTGACTAAATGTCAAATTCTTTGGTTTCATCAAGGAATCTGGATTTTCCCTATTAGGAAAACTTTACAGAATGAACCTCCACAGGGTGACTGTATGCTTAAAGTACTGCATTGGGAAACAAGGAAGAAACCCAACAAGACTCTAAGCCATTTGTGATTAACCACACCCATTTGTGATGAAGCTGGGGTGCAGAATCAGAAAGAACATGAGACACCCTTAACCCTTACACAGTCCTGCTCTCACTAACAACCACATGTGAGCAGTAACCTGCGGCACCATGGATCCACGCTTATATTTGCCAGCAGACCTAAGTACAGAACCACACTATAGACTTGATCTGCAGAGCTCAACCTTGCTAGTTTTTATTTATTTGTGCCAGTGGCAGCTTCCAAACACAACTCCAAAGTGCTTCGGATTACTGCTCCAATACTTCAAGCCCAAGAACACATGCCAGCTCACGCCAGGTCCAATACTCTTGTTTCTCTGCACTCACACACACTGGCACATCCAGTGATAGCCTCCAGGCCAGGCTCTAACAGCCAGATTGTATCCTTTTGCCCCTGTATGACAAATTGTAGCTGCAGGCCAGGCTTCCACCATCCTGCTTTGAAGTTAAACACAATCTTACATATACGTACTTCTGGAGCAAGCACAAAAGTCTGCATGAACTTCCTCATGGGCTGCCCATTGTTTGACAGCTCTCCCATTACTTGCACAACAACTCCATCGCTCAGTGTAGCGTGAGCATCTACGTGACGGATCTTGGTGTGGCATTCGCTGAACTGTAAGGACATCACTTTCTTGTGTATCTCCTGGAAATAAAGAGTTATGTTTTAGCTATACCGAGTTCTGCACAGAGCTTTACACCTTTGAAATACTCAAGCCTGAACTAACACAAAAACCACCCTGCTGAAGCCCAAAGGGTAAATGCAGGAACCCAGCAGTGTATTTCCCCAGGAACAGTCTACCTGAATCCATCTAACTTCTGTTTTAGTTTGCCACTAGAGTTCGAGTCCTTGGCAGGGCAGTCAAATAGCTTACACCCTGCTATCCAATTTTCCCAGCTGTATTACAGCGTACGGCCTATTTTAAGGCTTCATTTTTTTTAAAGGGCCTGTGAGAGGGACAGGATTTACCCTGTGTGTAAAAAAGAAACCACCACAACTAAATGCCCCCTTCCACCATGCATCCACAGAGTACCAAAATGTTACAGGATTGGGTAACATCTGCACTGCCAAGCTTTTCGTGCTGCTGAATCAGGTTCTGCCGGCAAAAGGAGAAGAAATAAAACCTGTCCTGGCTTAAAAGCCACATTGCTCAAAGCCATGGCTATCACATGAACAGATGCTCCCAGTGACAGATTGGGATAAAGATCTACTCTGATAAAGATCTACAACAAAAGCCAAAACTTGTCTTTCCTGGACTTACTTCACTTCTGCAAAAGTTATCTTCCACTTTAGGAAAACTCCATTCACAGAAGGATTTGGTAACATACACAATTCCATCTCACTCTTAAAGTTCAAAGTTCCCTTCCCAAGGAACCACTTCTAACTGAAATAAGGGCAAGTCTAACAGGGCCTCCTGACATAGTTTCCCAACCTGAATGTATCTTCTGCAGGCAGATGCAAAGCTGATATATCAAACACAGCTCACAGTAAAAGCAGCAACAATCAAATACAAAAACTCAAGCCAACCAATTCCTGCCTGCCTCTGAACAGGAAGCTCTGTCACCAGATGTTATTTACCACATAAGAGTCAGAGGTAACTGGTAAACAGACTGATTTATACAGTAAATTCTGAACATCAGTGAGGGCTACAGGACTGATTTTGATACGCACAGCTTGACCATACACTGCTTCTTGTGGTTTCCCACTGGCATCCAGTCCTCCGTGGACATAAGAAGAATTCCTGCCATAAAACCTGCAAGTGAGACAAAAAAGGTCACAGCTGTGAAAAAACAGAACCAAACCCAAGAAGTATTTTAACCAAAAGTTGTAGAGCTCATTGCATCACGAACTTCAAACAGAAATTCAAGATATATTTTCTACTTCCAAGCTCCCAAGAACATAGGAACAAACGAGCGTAACAGACAGTATTCCAGTGTGTCCAAGGTACACAGCAAGCCTCTAAATCAACCTCAACCTCTCACTTGCTTCCTTTGAGCAAGGTGGACGTTTTGGCTGGAAGGCTCCCCAACACCAAAACCATCTGCCTGCGTCAAAGCTGTTCTACTCAGCTATGTGAGCCTAGGGAGGAACAACTCGCTGGCCTCTCCTCTGAACCCCGCTCGCTTCAATGCTTCAGGCAGCAGCAAGGACTTGGACCATACAGATAACCCTGAGCAACCAGCCCACCTCCCCATCCATCCTGTCTCTCTGCCACACAGGGTAGCTGTTTCACACTCCAACTCTCTTGGAGGCAATGGCCAAAGAGCTTGTTACGACACTCCAAAGTATAAGAAATGCCCAGATTCCTCCCAGGCACCACAGCTGAGAGCAAAGCCTGCAGAATAAATACTGTCTGAAATCAAGTGTGAAAATCCAGCAAACAAAGAAGGCCAAGCAAAACCTCTTAAAAGAATTTCGAAGGCCTGACTGTTACAAGCAATGGATAGTTACAGCTATCAACAAGATACTAACTGCCCACAGACTGGCCTCAGAGGCACCTCCGAAGCCAACTCCAAGGCAAGAGGCCTCTGCCCAGGCCAGTCAGGGAAGACAGACATGACATATACCTAAAGAATCCAGTTCCTAGGCCAGAAGGAGTGGTCAGTTTGTGGATCAGGTACTGATGTGTTACACGGACATATCTGTCCAGTTGTCAATCTGACCTGGCTCATTTGTTCAATTTCTAGGGGCAAATAAAAATTCCACACCTGCTAAAAATCCTTCTTTCAACTCCTGTTAGGTTACTATATATACATAAGGGAAGCCTGGGATACACTGCTCAGACACCTTAAAACAGATTAAACACAGAAAACAACGTGGCCCCACAAAGGTTCGGTGATCTAAGTAGAAATGGTGTTATTTGTTCTCCCTGCCTCAAAGCTGTAGATGAAAAGGAGCATTACTCAAAAGACTGAATTCTTCATTAAGCCACCTGAGCTCTAACTGGTGCTCAATCAAACAGTCCCATTTTTCACCATCAACGTGATGTCAAGTTCTGAGAAAAGACCAACCAAGTAGCGATTGCTTTTTCCTTTTTATATACCAGCAAAGCTACCTTCACCTTCATTTATTAACAGTCCATGCTGCTCTAAGTCCAAATGTGGAAATGCAGAATTTTAAGTGATAAGCTGTACATAGTCAAACAAAACCAGAAAGGGGAAGAATAAACACATTCAGAGTACACTTAATACTGGGCATGGGTAAAAAAACCATTGCGTTTTCTGCCTACTTTGTCCAGGACAGGATATTCATAACTGAATCTCCAGTCACGACCTGGATAAAAACCGCTCAGAGGCAATGCAAACTACGGTGCCCTGAAACAATTAGTATGCTTGTCTAAGGTATTGAACCAAGTGCTTTCTTTGCCATTTTCTTTCTTTTTTTTTTTTTTAGGAAAGTACTTCTGGAATACGCTCACAGTACCACTTGATAACATGCCGTATATTCATATGATCAGACTTGCTTCTGGAGCATAAGGAATTTTCAGAACAATGGAAGAGTTTCCCAAGAGCCCCAACGTTAGCCAGGCTTCCCTTCCCCATGCTCAGAAATGAACATTTATAATGAACAGCACACATTTGTGTTCAGACCACCAGCCACGGTGTGTGCAAAGGTGTTACCTGTGCAAGAAGTCCGGAGCTTTATTCAGCAGAGTGTAGTACTGTCGCACAAACTCCCGCCCTACGAGCAGGGGACTGGGCTTCTCCATCACCATCTCTTTGGTACACAGGGTCAAATGCTGCAATGAAAAATATCCACATTAGTTTGAAGACAACCCTATATATCACAACTTCCCCATAAAAGGATGAGCATGATGATATCAGAATAGAAACAATTCTGCAAATAGGAACTTAATTCACACAGAACTAATCCACCAATTCAGGAAGACACACTCCCTTGGAGTAAATGAAAATATTTCAGTCAATTCCTGTGTCACTTTGACAAAGAGGAAACAGGGGAAGCCAAGTCCCTTACAGAATGGGCACTTTAAAAAAACCAAACACATACCCTGTTAAAAACCTCTAGCATCATTTATTTAATCCTTAGGTAATAAGAACAATTAAAAATCCAAGTTCAGTGGCACTGCAAACCAAACAGGAACACACTTTGTGCAGGCAGCCAGCAACATTCCTTTATCTCAAAGCAATCTGCTTCCAATGGCTACTGTCACACCTGCAACCCAAAGGTGGGAGCACCAGCATTCTGAACTCATTATGTGGGCTGGATTCGTGTTCCCTGAGAACTGGGAAGGGAAACCCTTATGTTCAGAGATAACCAAAGCCTAAGGTACTACGTGTCTGAGCTAACTGCATTTCACATTTGTCATGGAATAATTTATGTTGGAAATGACCTCTGGGGTCCCCATGTCCAACCTGGTCACAAAGCATAATGAGTTTCTAACGTGTTGCTCATTAAACTAAGTTCTGAATAAGGTGATTTACTGACATGCAAACAGGACTTCCATTTGCAAGCCATGCCTGTTGCTGTCACGTGGAGGGATCTACCCTCTCTGAAGCCGAAGACAGTAATAACACATCAGTCCCCACTCCAATCCTCTGTCCTGCAGGCTGAAGAAGTCCCGCCTTCTTGGTCTCCTCTGTCTGGGTGCTCCAGGATAGTTAATCCTGGTGACCCTACACTAGACCTGCTCCAGCATGTTGGGCTCTTTCCTGTGCTGCAGAGCTAAAACTGCGAGCAGTGGCTCAGGCTAGGGTCTCAGAAGGGTCCACACAGAAGGGAAGAACTGCGTCTCCTCACTATGCTCCTCTAACCAGCCCAGAATGCAACCGCCATTCATTCCTGCAAAGGAACGCTGTGGACTCATGTGCAGCTTCTCTGCCAGGACACCAAGGTCCAGATGTGCAAACTTGCTTCACAGTCACTCGTTTCCCAGTCTTCACTTTTGTGTGCCGTTCTTCCTTGCACAGGCAGAACCCAGTAATTCGCCTTTACTGAACAATGTGATGTTCTTATCAGCCCTGTCTCCAGCTTGTCCCTGCAGAAACTTGTTGTGGATCACTTCAGCCCATCATCTAGGCCATGAAAAAGGTGTCAAACACCATTACACAGCAACAGTCCCAGTACTGCCCCTGGAGAACTCCACAAGTGGCCAGCTACCGGCTGGCTTTGTATTACTCACCACAACCTTTCAATGCTGCCTGTCCAGACAACTTCTCAGCTGCTCAACTGTCCAGTGCTCCAAGGATAGCACAGGACACTGAGGCCTTACCAAAATCAAGGCAAACTACATCCACTGCACTTTCCTCACCCACTGAGCCACTCACGCCATCGCAGAAGGCAAGCTGGTTGGTCAGTTATAACTCGTCTTTGGTAAATCCTGGCTGGCTGCTCCGAACAACACCTTGTCCTCCATGGAGCTGAACACAACTCCCAGGAGGGCTGGCTTTACAAGCCTTCCTAGGGATTGAATGGTTCTGTTTTACTTGCTCTGCTCCCACCCATCCACACTGCTTCACAGACCATCCACGCCACAGAATAATCTGGAACATTCAGGAAGTCTTTTGATGGCTTGCCAGCACCCAACACAATGCATTTCCCAGGCAGACTGAACTCCCTCATGAATATCAGTGTCTGCCATCATGAGACTCCCTCCAGTTCTCTAAAGAAAGCTGAATCTGCTTTTTCTCTCAAAACCCAAATGTGCCGTCAAGGCAGCAGGCAAAGCCCAAAATACAAGTTTTGAATTTGAAGATTAAGAAATCAGAAAAACTTGTTTTAGGATTCAAAGTGGGAACCTCCAAAGAAACATAATCTGAGAAATCTGGGATCTTCCTAACGTGACTCATAATACAGCAGCGGCACGCACATGGGAAATTTACTTAGAAACCAGCCTTAAAAGGACAAGGACAGAGTTTCTAGAGGCGAGACTGTTCTCTTTTTGCTCCCCTGCCCCACAAGCAGGTGACAAACACAGAATTGGTGACAGGATCTGGACCACGAGCCCTTGTGAGAATGCACAGGATGGAGCTTCACCACCATTTTTAAAGAACCTATTAAAAGCAGACCACAGCCAGCACATGTTCGCATGAATACAGCAATACGCATTGTGCGCATGTTAACAAACTGCTGGCATACCACAAGAACACTACAAATGCCTCTGGGTACCAAGCACAATAGCCTGTAACAAGTCATGACACTACATCCGGTATCTATCAATCTGTTCTTCATTGGAAGTTGTCCTGTTTCAGGGAAGGCCACCAAAACCTTTCAGAAAATCAGAGAAAAGGCAAGTACATAATAATCCCACTCAGCTAATTCCTCCCTAACGATCTGAAACAGGAGTGGGTTTGCATGCTCAGAGATAAGCACCATCCACCTCTGTCCATATGGATTCACATCATGGAGTCACAGTATTTCACAGGATGTCTCAGCACAATTCTTTGCCTGTGTTAGTATTATTTCCTTTCATCACCTCTTCAGAGATCTCAATAGGAGTAGCAGAGGCTTAATGAACTGTTCAGGTCATTAAAAAGCAGTAAAACAAAAACATAGGTACCCCTTGTTATCAACGGGGGTGCCATGAAACCAGGCTTGAAAAAGACTGACATCTCCTGATCCATGTAGCACGTCATAAAAGTCAGGGACCTGAGTCTGAGCACACCTGAGGGGTTTGGAGGGAAAGGCATCTGTCAAATTTGACCCAAACCCCAAGGCATTGGCATCAACAATTTAAATATTCCCAACTTATAGAAAACCTGTATCTCCGTGTTACACCAGGCTCCAGTGGAAGCCCACAGGGACATACTCTATAAAAGCTGTTTTTCCAGTCTTCCTCGGTTTGTACTCAAGATTCAAGAAATAACAGCTAAGAAAGCAGGACCTCAGTGCTCTCCTCACTTGAATAAAATGAGCCCCATTCTTCAATCAGCCTGAGTAGCCACTGGAAAAGTGTACTGATGAGAACATACTGCTCAAGGCACTCCCATAAATACTAGCAAGGAATGAAATACTGAACCTGAGATAGTGAACACCAGAAATCAAATAAATCTATCTAATCTTTACAATGCAGCTGTATTGCTGAAAAACCCTCTGCATCACGCACACCGATAGAAGCCATAAGCTGCAGAGACAGGGTAACACCAACACCAATGGAATTGCTGCTCACCCATAGGTAACCCTGCCTACATCTAGCTAACATAACAATTAATTGATAAGAGTTAATTTTCACCCTATTCAGTGCTTCAGACATCTGTGATTCCAGGAGGGCACACTGGATCTGCAGTGCGTTCTCGAACCAAGGAGAACGGCAGCCATGCAATATCGTTCCAGACTCACAAGCCGGAGGACCCAATGAAACACGGAATCCCTTTCTTCACTAGACAAGGCTCAGAGGTAAGGGACTTAGGGGCACCCACCAGAGGGACTCAGACTCAAGAATGGCAGGAACATGCAACGCATCTTGCAACTTCAACTGTCATCACTCAAGTTCATAACAACTCAACAACAACTTAAGCCCACAGCCGGGACTAGATAACCTTGTCAGTGCTACCTCCACCAGCTGAGCTCCTATCCTGAGTTACTTCCACAGTCACTTCTTTCAAGAAAACAATGGAATTATTTGTTATTTGCATACAAAGATATGCAAATGAACGAAAGCAGAAAGGCTGTGATCCTCCAAAGAGAGACACCAAATGCAGTGGCAGGATAGTGCTGAAATAAACAGTAAGACTCATTGAACTTTGTGGCAGCGTTCTGTTAGATTCATTTGTCACTTTGTTCGATGAAATAAAAAAACCCCAAATCAAATTATCACCTGTCAGTTTGCAGAGGTGGGCAGTGGCACCTTGTTTCCAAAGAAGTACTGAAGGCCATTGCACACTGAGTAGTCAAAATGTCCAATGGCATTTGCTCAATAAACAGCTCACATTTGAGAAGCCTTTTTTTTGTACTATATGTAAGCTTTTTCATTATTTCCCTCATTCTGTAGAAAAGAAGTGTGACCAGTAACTCATGGCCAGGCGTTAAGTCACCCAAGGCAATGACTGAGCTGCAGAATGGTGGTGTGCATGCATATTCAAATTCAGGTATCCAGGAGACAAACTTTGGAACAAACTCTTCAGCGGTGCCACCCCATGCTGTTTCAGGTTAGACCAACAACAGCAACACTGTCTGGATGCCTCACCAATTCAACTTTGAAAACCAAAAGCTAAGCAGAGTTCTGTCAGGACCTCAGCAAAACGTTATCTGAACTTGAAGGCAGTTTCCACCAAGACAAAGTGTTAACAGCTTTGGCAAGGAGAGAGATGCAGGCCTCATCATTTGTTTTTACTTAAATTTATGTGCAAGTACAATATTTTGGTTTACTGACAAGCAAATTTCACCCTCTGAACAATTCTTCCATGGAACAACTTGTCTATGACATCAAGCTGTAGTGTGGCTTATTCTTACTTACATCCACAGCTCTATAACTCGTGTCCAAGTCGTGGATCGGACCTGAACGTATCACCTAAACTGAAAATAAAATAGGGGAAAAGGCTCTTGTGAACCAGAAAGATGTTCCCCACACAACAAGCACAGAAAGCAAAGCCATGAGGGACACCATGCAGCTTCCCACAGGAGCAAAGACAAAACAGAGGGAAAGGGGACAGTAGTTTTCAGAATCTTGGATAGGTAGCACCTAAATCCAGATTATCGCTTTTAAACTGCCTTTCCTACACAGAAAATAGAGCGCACCTGCTACTAAGATCCATAAGCATGTCTCTGGGATCCCACCAGTGTGATACATTGCATGAGCATGAGCTACCACACCTTGAACAAAGCTGAAAAACCAAACAGTAACCAACAGCCCAGCTGGCAAGAGCCAGGGCATTAGTACCACAGCCCTGCAAAGGCTGGTGGGTTCTCCACAGCAAAGAAAAATCAGCATCGACTGGCAATGAAAAAATCCTGAAAGACCAATTGGAAGTTCCTCAAAACCCAGCTCAGCACTGAAACCACCTTTTCTGGTTTGTGCCCTGTAAGGTAAACACTCAGATCATCCTCCTTCTGCAGTAAGGTCCAGCAAACCTGTATCACCTACCAGAATCCCTTTACTTCATCGCCTCCTCTAGCTAATCTGATAGGATCTGATTTGGCTGAGCCCCAAGGCATGCCACGTTGGTCTTTCAGACCAAGCGGTCCTGCAGGCCGGGGTTGGTTTGGGTTTTGTTTTGAGAGGAGCTCAATAGCATCCTGTATTTTAGAAGAAGGACTACTACAGGGGACTACTGACTACTGTAAGGGACCACTGACTGCTGCAGTGGACCATCAACTGGGCAGTGAAGCAATGGGAAGTGCTGGGAAGTGACAGCAATGATGGGAGCCAACAGCATCACCCCTCCTGGGGAATGCACCGCATCTCCCTTTGTCATCACCCAATGCCAGGTTCAATGCCTTTCTTCTGGCATCTCACCAGACACACCTATTAGTCTGGCACACGAGTCTTTTCATGCGTTCCTTGAATTGCAATGCAGTTCTTTATTTGTCAAACACTCTTAAAAGAAAGGACACCCAGTGTCACAACCGCTACCAAGAGAAGCAAGACTCCAACACTGTGCACTTGGATACTGTGATTCCCCAGCATATTTTCGGCACTGTAAAATATTAAACTGTTATATTAGATGTATATCAGCTCCATAAAAGAAATAATTTTATTCATAAGCAGATAAGCAGAATGGATGCTCAGCTCCTTCTGTTTTCTCTTCAGTTTAAGCTAGCTATCACAGACAAGATTTTATACTGCTAATGAAGAAATCATACAACATAGATCGTGGTTCCACACAGGAAGCTGACATCTGCCAATCAGAACATTACAAGAACGTTTCAAATAGTGAACAAATCTCTGACACCTAAGCTAACAGAGTCTACACCAAGGAAGAATCCTGCACAACAGAGAGGTTTTCCTTCGGCAGGTACAGCCATGCAGGCAGATTTACCATCATGGCAAACACAGAACACCTTGTTAATGACAACAGCACCTCAGAATGCCTATGCTCACCAGCAGTGCAGGATACCTTCAGGACCTCGGATACAGAGCAGCGTTTAGTCCACAACACTTTGCACAGTCTGCCATGCTACACTGAGTAGGACAGCACAGTCATGCTGTGGAGCAACCATTTCTTGTCTTCATCCTGCTACTACTCCCTGATTAAAACAGCTCGTAAGAGAAACAGAAAAACCGCTGAGACGTCAGAGACAGCAGAGAGCACAAAAAATAACTGCTTGCTAAGTGAGGGTGTCTTTCCTCTCATGCTTCTCCATCCCATTCCAGACCAAAGAACACCGTACTGTGTTTCAACACCCAGGTTGCGCAGAAGCAATCTATCTGCACAAGAACCGAGCAAGGAACAAATCACTCACCCTGTTTCTCAGCAGTTCAAAAATACCTTGGGTATCTTTTTGGGTACCTTTACCCTTCTCTTCTGTAGCAAAGAAGAACGTTAGCAGATAGAACTTGAAATGCCTAAAACACACAGAGGGCTTGGGAATTGCCAACCCAATAACAGAACCTACATGACTGACTACATCTTTCTGCTTGAAATCAAACAATGATCTCGTGTTCTGTCATCCTCTGCTGCGTTCGGTCTTTCATGCAGTGGTGCCTGGCACCAAGCTCAAGACGCAGGGTCACCCAAGTAACCGAGGGATTTCAAAGCTTTGCTGCAGGGATGCTCCTGGGCACCCACACCAGAACTGCAGTGACCTCTACGCTGGCCCAGAGCAGAGGGAAGCGAAAGGCTGAGGAGATGTCAAGACCAACAAACGAAGCTCAGGGAAGACCTCAGAGTATCTGGATCTGCAGAATAAAAGGTGCTGGCAGCAACCTCGGCCATGTTACGTGTGGAAGCAGAGCGGCTTGGGCTGCAACGGGAGAAGGCAGCGGAGCAGGCGAGGTCTGCGGGGATGTGGGCAGAGCCCTGGCGGCCCCTCGGCCCCGCAGCGCCGATCCCTGGGGGGCTCGGGCCGCTCTCTCAGGCGGCCCCGCGCGTGCCCTTCCCTTCAGCCCCCGCGCGCTCCGTCTCGCGCCCCTGGGCCCCGCGTGCGCCGCTCCCTCATCGCCGCCTCCCTCAGCCCCGCTCCCCTCAGGCGGCTCCGCTTCCCTCATTCCCGCTCCCTCATCCCCTCTCCCTCATTCCCGCCCACCCATTCCCTCTCCCATCCTTGCTCCCCTCACATCCTCTCCCTCGTCCCCTCACCCCTCTTCCCCCTCATCTCCTTTCCCCCCATCCCCTCTCCCCTCATCTCCTCTCCCTCATCCCCTCACCCCTCTTCGCCCCCCCCCCCGATCCCTTCTCCCCCATCTCCTCTCCCCTCATCCCCCCCCACCTTCCCGCCCCCCAGGCGGCCCCGCGCGGCCGGGCCTACCCCGGCGGCCGCCGCTCACCTCGCGCAGAGGTCTCTGGGCGCGGGGCTGCCCTGTGCCGGTGGGCGGGTGTCGCTGCGCTCTGGCGAGTCCCGGCTGGCGGCGGGAACGGCGGGGCCGAGGCGCGGGGCGCGGCGGTGTCAGGGCCGGGCGAGGGAGGGGCGGCCGCGGCTCCGTGTGCGCGAGCCTGCGCCTGCGCACGCCTGCGCGAGGGGCTGGGGAGGGGGGGGAGGAAGGGGGCGGGGCAGGCGTGGTGACGTCACCGCAGCGCGGGCCGCGTGCCGAGAAGGCGGTACTGGAAGGCGCTGGGGCCTCCTGCCAAGCGCTCGGTACCGGGGCGCGGGCTCCGCTCTCAGGCTCCCGGCTAATGGTACTTGCCCCGGCCCCTGGGGTTTGCCCGTGGAGTCTCGCTCCTCTCCCCTCCCCAGCTCGGCTGCTCCCAAGCGGAGGCAGCGCTCGCTGGGAGCCCCCAGAGGAGCCCATGGGGGTGATAGGTGCCAGTTTGGAACAAGGGGCTTCGTGCTGGTTCAGTTCACAGTTCAGAGCCTCCCAGGGAAGCACACTTCGAGGCGTGCTGAGGGCTAGCTGTGATTGGAGTACCCAATGATCCCGTCCCAGTGGGAGGGAGCCTGGGCCCTGGAGTGTGTTCTGTCTCCAGGCTCTGTTTGAGGGGGCTCAGGCTCGTCCCGTGGACCTGTGCGGGATTCGTGGAGGTGTGCGTGCCGTTAGCAGTTGGGGCACACCAGATGTCTTCCTCAGAAGAAATCCTTTTCTTCCTCCCAAGGCTGTATGTTTAAATATGGAGAACTCTGAAATAAAGAGCTCTGTTTTGCTGGAGAACCTGGGTTTAGTTGTTATTTTCCCTTGGACAGAGCCAGTATCCTGTTGTGCTGAACCTCTGAGCGCTGGTGTTCGAGTCTGCTGCTGGCTGGGGTGAGTGCTTCAAACCACTCCCTGGGATCCAGGAGCTTTTCCCAACCTTTCTGGTATCTAGAGTCCTTCTACGTAGGAGAATTTTTTTTTCTTACAGAAAATCATGTTTCTTGGCTACTGGGTAATGCAGGGTAAGCCTGCATCCTAGGAACTCCTGAACTGTGATGGCTGTGGGTGAGCGGGCTCTGGCTCACAGCTGGGAAGGGAAGCCCCTCCAGGTCAGCCTCTTGTGCAGGGGTGCAGCCTGTTACACTGCTGTGGGGGACAGAGCATCAGGTGTGCACTCTGTCTACGGGCTGGTTTTGTCCTGCTGTGGCTCACAGCGCTCCCCAAGTCAACCTCACTGAGGGATTCCTTGTTTCCTGGCCAGGCAGAAATCCTCTGCTCCCCGTGCCAGGTGGTGTTTGTGCAGGCAGAACAAGGGGTAGTGGGAAAGGAGAACCATGGCCAAGCAGGGGTTCGTAGGTTCCTGGTGGCAAAGCGGAGTGCTCTGCAAGCTGAGCTGTAGAGGAAGTTTCTGCACGTTGTGAAAGTTCAGGCTTGGAGAAGCTGTTTCCCAAATGAGGGAGAGTGCAGGGCAGGCAGGTGATGAATTGCACAGGGGTGTAGGACTGCAGAAATGAGATGCAACTGCTCTGCATCTTTTCTTTGTTGAGGGGTTTGCTGCATCCAGAACACGTGTGGCTCCTGTGGGACTGGAGGGACTCAGGGCTCTGCTTTTGGAGTTAAAGGAAATCTGGTTAGAAACGAGCAAAGCTGCTTGACAAAAGGTTGTTTTTAGGGCCTGCTGTGCTACCCCAGCTTTTTAGACAAAAGCATTGATTTCAGGTTTCTGTCTTTAGATGGGGTAGAAGCTGTCAGGTTTAGAACATGATAAAAGTTCCAGTTACCTATTTTAATTTAAAATGCTGATCTAATTCTTCAGTCAATGGGGAAAACAAAACTCTTCACCCCTCTCACACTGCAATTTAAATTTTCTCCCTGGAAGGAAACAAACTAGTTCTTGTCCCAGACAAGATGATTGGTTCCTTTCTGTGTTAATTTGCTATCCTTGCTGTCTAATTGGATGTAGTTAGTGACGCAGAAAACCCCAAATACTGCCAAATGGAAAATGCTGTGTGTAATTAGCGGGCATGGTGGGGACGGGCTGATGGTTGGATTGGATGACCTTAGAGCTGTTTTCCAAGCTCTGTGATTCTATGGTAATGGTCAGGCTGGGAGCTGCCCCGGAACACCTGGAGAGCTGGTTCTCAGCTGTCGTTACTCTGCAGGAATGCAGAAGGTGATCAGGAGCATCTGCTGAGGGAAGGGCAGCACCTGGAGGAGATGGAGCTGTTTGTGCCCTGCTCTGGGCCCTTGCTGGTGTCTGCCTGAGCTGCTGTGCCTCGCGGAGATGATTCCCTTCCGTAAGCGCAATGCAGGGATCTCCTCTTTCCAGTTAGGAACTGGTGTCACCTTCTCCTTTTCAACGAGAAGCGCACACGATTCCTGATTCCCAGGAGGGAGGGTCTGTTGCCGGGGAGCTGGGTTACCGGGCTGCGCCGGGGTAAGCTGGTGGTGTTGGCTCTGAGCAGACACCCAGCAACCCCCGCTCCAGCTCCATCAGCTTCTCCTACGAACAGCACCGCTCAGGCAGGCGCGGGGCGAGGCTGGGCTCCCTGCTTCTGCTCTGCGCGGTTAAACCCCGGGAGGACCGGGGTGCCGGTGTGCGGGGGCGGGGCTATGGCGGGGGGCGGGGCTATGGCGGGGGGCGGGGCTATGGCGGGGGGCGGGGCTATGGCGGGGGGCGGGGCTATGGCGGGGGGCGGGGCTATGGCGGGGGGCGGGGCTATGGCGGGGGCGTGCCCACAGAGCCGAGGGAATAGACTCTCGGCCGGGGCGGGACCAGAGGGCACTCGGGGGCGGGGCTCCCGGCGGGAGGCACAAGGTGTGCGGGGCGCGGCTGCGGGGAGGCGTGACCGAAAAGCGTGAGAGGGCGTAGCCACGGCGCGGGCAGGCCCAATGAAATTGAGGGGCGGGGCTCCCGCCGAAGGGCGTTGCCACAGGGCCTGAGGGCCTGGGCTGGGGGGGGACGCGGCCGCTCACTTTGCCTGTGGCCCCGCCCCTCCGCTCGGCCCCGCCCCTCCCCGCGCAGCAGCCACGTGGCGCCACGTACCGGCGCAGGCGCGGCGGCTGCTTCCGTGGTGGCGGGGCCGAGGCCCGGGGCGAGCTCCGCCGGCCGAGCTCAACGGAGCCGCCATGAACTTCCTACGCGGCGTCATGGGCGGCCCCAGCGCCGGCCCGCAGCCCTCGGGCGCGGAGACGGTGAGCGCGGCGGGGCGGGCGCGGCCGGGCGGGTCCGACCGGCGGTTCCTGCCGCCCCGGAGGCGGCTGCGGGGCCTCTGCACCCGACACGGGCTGTAACAGCCGCGCCGCAGCGCGGGGCAGAGCCGGAGCCGCGGCTCTGCCGGGCCCGCAGCCGCGTCCTTCCGGGTGCCCGGTCCGAGCCCGGAGCCGCTGGGGCCGGGAGCGGCTGTGCCCCCCCGGGGCGGGACCGAGCTCAGGGCGGCTGCCGGCCCTCCCGGTGCCGGGTCCGAGCCTGGGGCCACAGGGGCCAGGAGCCACGTCCCTCCCGGTGGCGGGTCCGAGTTCGCGGCCATCGTCCCTCCCATTGCCCGGCCTGAGCCCCGGTGGTGTGTCCGAGCCCTCAGCCGCCCGTTCTCCTTCCCGGTTACGGGTTCGAGCCCAAGCCTCCATCCGCTGTCCCTCCCTGTGCCGGGCCCAAACCCACTGCCGCTGTCCTCCACTGCCAGTGGCGGGTTCGAGGCCAAGCCCCTGGCTGCCGTCCTGTCCCGTCCCTCCCGGTGGCGGCTCGAGACCCCCGTCCCTCCCGGTGGCAGTTCTGAGCTCCATGCTGCTGGGCCCCCCCTGCCGAGCAGGGAGCCTCCAAACGCCCCGTGCCCCTCTCCCCGCGAGCCTGGGGTGTGCTGGCGGATCCAGGTGTGCCCAGGTGCTCCGAGTGCTCCAGCCTCACGCCGTTCCCACAGACGAACCTACGGCTGGTGGGAGGGGAACTGGCAGCTCCCGGACAGCTGCGGGAATACCCCCAGTTGCCCTGGCAGTGGTGACAAGGCTGTGCTCTGACCACCATACGTGTCTTGTGTGTTTTCAGATCCAGAAGCTGTGCGACAGGGTGGCTTCTTCCACGTTACTGGATGACCGTAGGGATGCCGTGCGGGCTCTTAAATCACTATCCAAGGTAAACACCGAATTGGCCAAGGAGCCACAGGGCTTCTAATAGTGATGCAGGGCTTAAAAAGCTTTGTGTGGGCTCATGGCGAGACCAGTGACTGTTCGTTGTTCTCTGAACAGAAATACCGACTGGAGGTTGGGATACAGGCTATGGAACACCTCATCCGCGTCTTGCAGACAGACCGGTAAGCATGGAAAACCCAACTTCGCTGCTGGAGCGAGCACAGGCAGACTAGTTCTGGGTGCTGGTAGAGCTGGGAGGGAGCTGCGTTCCAATAGCTCTGCCATCGTGGTGGCTTTTCCTGGTGACAAACTTAGCCAGAGCGTGTTAGGGGTGAAAAGAATTCCAGGCACTTGGATGAGGAACAGAAAGACCAGTTTATAGTTATGGTGGTATCGAAGTGCATCCTAACGCTCCTCAGTGGTCAGCTTCTGCTGCTGTGGGAAGGTAAATCCCAAATTCCAGTGCTGGTTATTGGAAATCACCCAGATCAACCTGTTGTTGGACAAAAGGTGAGCTAAACAGGATTACGAGGAAATGAATGAAGTCAGCAAGTGCGTGTTTCTGAGATGTGTGTCACCAGGTGAACCGGCAGGATCATTCTGTCATGGAGTGGTGCAGGTGCTTATCCTGAAGGTCTCATGGACTCCGGCTACTGCTGAGCCACATGACATGACTCTAAACACTTGATGTGGACTGGAATGTAACATCCGTGCAGTCCGGCATTTAAAGTATCTTTGCTATCCATCTTTCTGCAGCTGATCGTGTTGCTGTACGTGATGGTACTCATGTGTTTTAGCTCGGCACCTGTTTGCAGTGCTCTGCTTTGAGCTTTGAACAGTGCAGAGCCTTGGTGCGTGGATCGGAAAGTGTGTCAGGACAGCCCTGGATTTGAACATAGAGTGAGTAAACATGAAAAAACAGCCACCAGGGCATGTGCGTGCTCCTTGCACGCGTGTACAGGGGAAGCAGCTTTCACGTCAGGCAAAGGGAGAGTTGGGAAGGCAGCAGTTCAGTGCCTCGGAGCAGGCATTGTTCCCATTCCCTTGTCTGGGCAGTTAGAAATGATTGTCCGGCCTGCATGGAACCGGTCTGGTGCAGACGGTGAGAGGTGAGGTGTTAGGAGTGACTGGCCCTGATGTGAAGGGGAAGCCCTTCAGGTAACTGGGTCAAGGAGCCTGCGTTCATCCACTTACCTGCTCTCCAGGCCAGATTTGAACTTTAAGAAGGGAGGTGGGGCTGCGCTGATCCTTTCCTTTGCCATGTTGAACCTTCCAGGGCAGGAACTTCAGAGCTCTTGGGTCCTGATTGTCCCTTTGGAATTTGAGGGCTAGGGCTCTGTGCAGGTGTCGTGTGTGACTCGGCCGTGGTTCAAGAAACAGTAGATACATCTTTGTGGGGTTTGGGTTTTCACCTGAAAAAATGAAAAATGCTGTTCCACCAAGTGCTGCTGGGCGGATTTGCTGTTGCTGGGGCGCGTTTGGGAGTGGTCCTGCTGCAGCCCCTGTGTCTGATAGGTTCTGGTGGCAGGAGTGCAGGTTTGGCACGGGTGATGGCAGAGGGGTGACTCTGGGGACTCCTGTGGTTGCAGGAAGGTGAACCAAAGCCAGCCCACCTGAATAACGGGCTGAGGTTGAGTTGCAGGCTTACTGTCCTTTCCTGGCTCGCTGCCGAGATCCCACCAGGAATTAGTTTGAAAAATATTTGGCATTGACTGTGGAACAGGCCAATAGTGCTTAACTGATGGTGTGGGAGAGCGAGAAGTCACTGCATCTTTAAGTGCTTTGGTTCTACTTATATCGCAAGTTTCTGTAAGAGGTGATACAAACATCATCCCCCCTGTGACAGCTTTCCCATGGCTGGAGTCTTGGGGGGTAACAGTGCCTCTGTTCTAGGTGTGCTGTGGTTGATGATGGCACCATAGAAACAAGCTGCTTTTCCATGCTTTCTTGGCAGTGCAGAGGATGCTCGTCTGTCCTGACAGTGAAATGCCATTGTTCTAGCAGGACAGGCAGAAGCGATGGTGGGGCACCCTGCCTGGGCAGGACAACTGGAAGGGGGAAGATTCTTCACGATGAGGGTGCGGGGGCCCTGGCCCAAGTTTCCCAGGGAAGCCATGGCAACCCCATCCCTGGAGGTGTTCAAGGCCAGGTTGGATGGGGCTTGGAGCCCCCTGATCCAGTGGGAGGTGTCCCTGCCCATGGCAGGGGTGGGACTGGATGGGCTTTGAGGTCCCTTCCAACCCAAACCATTCCAGGATTCTGTGATTGACTCTGACAACATGTGGATGCCATTGCTTCTGTGTGGTTCTCTGGAACGCTGCACTGACACCGTGGTCGAAGGCCCCACAGAGCACAGTGAGCAGAGGGAAGTGCCTCAGGTGGCTTCTGCTGGATCATTGCATTCCAGGAGGGCTACATCTTTTATGGATGCATGAGACAAAGTTATTCCTTGACTGATTTTCACTCCAGAGCACAAGCTGCACGGCTGCAGTCTGAACAGGGGAATCAATGCGATGCTGTTCATTGTGAGCAGCAGAGGCTGCTGCTGCCCTCGTTTTGTGATGCCTCCCTCTTCTGACAGGAGAAACGAGGCCTGCTTCTACCACATCTCCATACGATTTGCTTATTCTTCTGCAGCTGCAGTGATTTCCCTATCAGGGGAAGGGAAGAGCAAATCTGCAGCTTGGGTTTTTTCAGTCTGCAGGAAGTAATTTCTATGTGTTTTTCAGATATGGAATTATGATGATCTTTAAAGTTCCTTCTGATCCAAACCATTCCATGATTCTGTTTCAGTTACATGAAAAGGAATCCACAGATTTGTAGTACTGTGTCAAAGAACGAGAATTATTATAAAGGCAAAGCCTAAACAGGGTGGAAATCTGAACCCTCCTGCTTGATGAGACTGTTAACATGGACTAAAAGCTTGCTTTGACCAGCGGTTTGACAGAGGAGATCGTTTTCCCCTTGTTTCCATCAAAGCCCAGCGTAGGAGCAGGTGGTGGGAGTTGATTGACACTGAGGGGAAATGCCTGTGTCCTGGGAGGACATCAGCAGGACATGGATTCAATGAAAAATCCAATGGGAAAGAAGAAACCATGCTGATTATTTTGGTTGTTTCTGGCTTTTGATTTAGGGTAAGAGTTGGAGAAAGGCGATGAGGTGTCACTTTGAGCTGGCTGAAGCCCTCGATGTGGTGATACAGGTGACCTGGGTAGGGATTGCTCCATTCTGTCCTCTCAAAGAGCTGGTGAATCACCTGCAGGCTTCTCTAGTTTTCTTGGTTGCAACACCTGCTCTAGGTCTGTCACTGTAATTAGTGGCCTAGCAGAGACAGGCTTTTAAGCCGGCTGGTTAGGCTGCCGTTGGGCCTCTGCTCTGAACTGGCCCGGCAGCTTATGGTGCAAATTGATTTTTGGTGTGGAGGCCTTAAAGATCAGTGAAAGCAAACGCTTAAAGGTTGGAATTGAGAGGTCTTTTTCTGGCAGTGTGTTCTGCTGGGCAAAACACAAAATAGCTGCGAGGTGTGTCCTTAGGCTTGATTCTCTTTTGGGTTTTGACCTGCTGTGCTTTCGTACTTCTCTGATTTATGAGCAGCAAAGCAAGCAGCAAAAGCAGTTCCATTGCCCCTCCACTACTCCTGCACTCTCTGTGTTATGCGTAGGGTTTGCAGAATGCTCGCTCTTTGCAATGCAGAACAAGTCTCTCCTACAGCAGGGCTTACTGAGAGAAGAGCTGGTGCAGGGAGGGGAGAGGTGGGTTAGGGTGGCTGCCCAGCAGCTCCCTGGGGATGCCCGGAGCTCCAGCCCCTGTGATGATGAGGTGTAGTCTGAGCTGGTGACACAGAGGATGATCTTTTTGGAGAATCCGCAGCTGTCACCATTGCATTCAAGCACAGCACAAGCTTTTGGCCCTGGTTCTCGCTGACAGGGTAGCAGAGAGGGTCTTTGCTAGGATGATGCTGGAGCTTTTCTGCAGCTTCCTAGGAAGGGGTCCGAATCCTTCCCTGAGACTTCTCCTGGTGTATTTAAGGAATGGGTTGGAAGGAGTGACTCAGGGAATGGAAGACATGCTCACAGTGGGGGTTCCTGTGGTCACCTTGTGCCACCAGACTTTCTGGATGTGGCCACCTGAGGGAATGGAACTGGGAGAAGGAGTTTGACTCCTTTTGGAACCGGACAGCTCAGCTTACGCAGTGTTTGAGACTGTCTGTCAGCAGCCATCCCACTGCTGCCAGGGGAGCTGCCTGGGCAGAAAACCAGTGTTGTAAGAGGGGTTGGAAATCAGTCACTAAAGAAAAGTGATTCTTTCGTTTGCAGTTCAGATTCTGAAATAATTGGCTATGCCCTGGACACGCTCTACAATGTCATATCCAATGACCTGGAGGAGGAGGAGCAAGGTAGGCGCACGGGGATAACAGTTTTATTAACTGGGGGGTCCGTTCTGTTGTGGTTTTGTTCCAGTTACAGACTGTAATCCTTCTAATTTACTAACACTGAGAAGTGCTTTGTTCTTTTGTGGCTGTTAGGACAGTGCTAAAAATGTTGTTGTACACAGCTTGTGTTGAAATACTGTAGCTTTTGTGCTTATTCATTTTAAAAACTGTTCTGTGACCAGTAGTCAGCGTGCACTGGCTGCTGTCACCGTTGCTGGGGAAGTTGTGCAGGGTGGCAGCTGGCAGGGTCTCTGGCTGCTGAGCTGCAGCAGGTTGTGTGGCAGAGCCGCCTGTGGGACTCAGCTGACCTGCCTGCCACTTTCCGTGGGCCGTGCTGCAGGTGTTACTTGGAACACCACTTCTGTTGGAAGTGGCCAGTCAGGTCTTGGCTCGATCACTGTTTAAATTGCTAATCGAAGCCAAGTGGCCGTAGGTTTGCTTTCCAGGGTTCTAAGAGGAAAACATCAACAACAAGCAAGAAGGCTTGTTAGGGTGTCCTTTCTGCTGTTGGGTGAATGAACATGAAAATCCTTCATAGCAGCTTGCCCAGAAAATCAGACTTCTTGGGAAGCCTGAACAAAGTGTGAGCAGAGGCTGTGTTGGAGATGACTGAATATCCTGCATTTGCCATGGACCCCAACACTCTTTCTAGTCCTTGACAGCACCTCTACCTCATTTTTCACTCTCCATTTCATGTAGCAGAGGGCGGATGCTCCTGTTAATGAGTGAAGTGTGAGGCGATACTGCTGTTTGAGTTAAAGTCTCTTCTCTGCACTATTTACCCCCACGATATTTTTTCAAAAGCCCTTTAAGTGCTAAATAACCATATGGAGAGTAGGTGTGGGTTCTCCAAAACGAACAGTCTTCCACCAGCGTGTCGGTGTGTCCTTTCACAGCACCTTCTGCAGTAGATGGTCTGGCCTTGCCTAGCTGCAAGGGGCTGGCACGCTGAAACCCTTCCGCGATACGTTATTCCCAACCACCTCTCCAACTGTCGCTTTACTCACTTGCCCCTCTCTTCCTTGCTCATCCAGCTGCCTGATCTTGAGGAAGGCGGTTTGGGACAAGATCAGGGTTTTACAGTGCTGGTGAATCCATGTTCACGGGAGTGGCCTTGATTACAGACTTGATGAAAATGTTATTGGCAGCCTCTTAGGAAGAGCAAAGAGTTGACAGACCTGGGTGATGTGTGTGTGCTCACCACGGTTGGGAGTGTGGGGTGGTTCAGCTGGGCCTCTTCATGAGAACTCTCTGAAGGAGCAGTTGCTGCTGTGGAAAGCTGGGATGGCTGCTTGGAAAATCTGGGCTTATGCTGCTGTGGTGCTGTTTGGAAAGCTGTTCAACTTGTAAACTCTTTCTCTTGTTTCTTTTTCTTTTGTCTACACTGACAGATGATTCTGAAGGTAAAATTCTTTACTTATGTACCCATGGCACTTGGCTTTAGGCGTCCTTGCTGCTCACACCCGTAACACTCACTGCTGTTTAAAAGGACACTGTGAAGCCTCGCGGTGGAAACAGTGCACTTTCTGCTCTAGACGTTTTCTTTGGAGCCAAAATTCCTTCTCAATTTAATTTCCTCTGTGATTTGGGCCTCCCAAGACGGGAACAAACATGATCTCTTGTTTGGGATGTCTTTAAAGTGTGTGGCTTCACAGAGCAGGTAGGATTTAATGGGCAAAGTTGGTGAACAGTTTCTGTTTCCAAGAAGCCCTGAAGTCGGACATACACATGTGCTGCACGTGAGCATCCTTCACAGAGTTGCTTTTATGCACCGCATGTTAAAATACAGCTCTCGCTTCTGCTGTAAGCTGCCACTAACACCCTGCATGTTCTCCTGCTTCAAACTGACTTTATCACAATGCACCTCATCTGTTTATTTGAAGGTTACATTCTAGTTTGCAGTGCTGCTTGTTAATGCATCACTGAGAGCTTTTCTCAATAGATGGAAGTCGTTCTCTTGATTTGAGCCCTGTGCACACGCAGATTTAAAGGGTGATTGCAGGCAAGAGTCTGGTTGCAAGATCCATGGTGTATGTGTGGAGTAGAAGGTGCAGTTTCACTTTGCCTGTTTCTTTCTTTCCAGCTCTTCTCTCCTTTTTATTCTGACAGGAAAAAGCAAGAGTTGAGAGGGAAAAGACTAAGACAACTTAAATTTGGCCATTTAATAGAAGTATCCTAAAAATCCTGAGCTAGACCTAAGCTTTTGGACTAAATAAAACCTGCAGCAAACACGTAAGAGGCTGTGCAAGATGCTTGTGCTGCTCAGGTGTTGCCTTAGCACCAGGAACTCATGCAAGGACCAGAGCTGGGAATCCACAGTTCAAACACTGGCTGTTTGTAGCTGAGGTTAGGTAAAGGACAAGATGTTTGGTCACTCCTCATGGAAAATTCAAAGTGAAATATTTTGACTTAAGCATCTGTTTAAAAGGAAGAAGCTTTAGGTCTAAGAGGTGCCCATGGCTTACACAAGCTGCAGTGGGCGCAATCTGTGAGTGATTCTCAGCTGAGTTTGCTCCTATTCTGTAGCAGCAACTGAACCTCTGTGGAGCTGGCTGACCTGAGCTGGTTTGGTTTATTTGTGGAAAGCAGATGGGACTCAGGCTTGATCAGCCCCTCTGCTGGATGCCTCACACCGGGGCCGGAGCTGTTTCTGCACACAGGCTGCCTCCCTTTTGTCAGCTTTTGTTAGTATTTCTGACTTTCTGCAGCTAAAAATGTTTGGCAGCCTGGTGCTGCTCTCCCTCTGTCCTTCCAAGCTCCCTTCTGATAAGCCTGCTTCAAGGGAGAAACATCAGAGACAGACCAGCTGCTCGCTGAGGTCTGAAAGGCCAAACAAACCCTCTTTCCTCTATTGGAAAGCGTTAAAAATTAGATCTAAACAGATGCCTTGCAGTCAATCACCATCACCAAAGGATTGAATTGGGTTGGTTGAGTCAGAATTGTTTTCTTGGCACCACATTTTTACAGCAAAGTCCCTTGGTTTCTCTGTTTTGCCCTCCTGACAGGGTGCAAAGTTTGAAGTGTGGTCTCTGACCCTTTTTATAGCTGTAAGTTGATGGTTTGTTAGTGACTCCTTGATAAGGACGGAAATCCTGCAGTTAAAGCAGGAGTGAAATCCTTGTTTTGCCCTTACTTAACCACACCAGAACCTCTGTGTTTGGTCAGAAGTCAGTGGCTTTACCACGTGTGTTCTGTGCTCTCTGCTCCGAGCTGTCCCTGTTCCCGGGGGTTCCTGCCTGGCTTGGCAGGGCGTTGCAGCGCTGGATGTGCACGCCCGAATTCCTACTCCCATTGAGTGGGACTGGATTTTGCTCTTCCTCAGTTTTTCAATGCAGTTCCTTCCCTGTGCCAACCAGTGACACCCATGCAGGACTGGTTTGTGAAACAGCTTTGCAAGTCACTAAGCCTGGAAAAAAAGCAGCGGTGCAGAGATGCCCTTTGCATGCTTTGTGGGATGCTTTTGCTTTTGTTTTTTGTTTGTGCAACAATGAGGCATGAGATAATCGTGTAAGAGGGAATTCATGTGCTGCTCTAATCCCACATGAGTCAAGAGTAAATAACAGCAGGGCACTGCATTCCTCTCCTGAAATTAATTCCGATTCCAAGGCCAAGAGATCTGGGTGCTCAGCTGTTTCAAACCTCCTCGCCTTTCCTGATGTTTAGGTCTCTCCTCTTGCTGGGCCAAACCAGATGATGTGTTCGAGCCATTCAGCTTTAGGGGTCTATACTCCCCACCGCTTGCTTCAGGCCTCTTGGTATGAAATGCACTTTGCTTTTGCACAGTGAACAGTCGTGCGAGGAACGGCTCTGCAGGCTCGGGAGGCTTTCTGCCTCTCCTCTGCTGGGAGAGTTCTCTTTATCCCCAAACTCTCTGCTCCCTTACGAGCGTGTTTGGTTATCGCTCCAACAGGCAGCTGTGGGAGAGCCATGACTCTAAGATATGATCCATGGAAACAGGATTTGTTTAATGCTGAAATGAGTTTGTTTAGTAGATCCGTGGTTCCCTCCTGGTTTTAGAATGAAACACTTCTCCCTAAACATTAAGTTTTGGGTAATGTAGGATTTCTCTTTTGTGCAATGCCCATGTCAGGGTTTGTTTTGAAAATAATTCAATTAACATCATAGCAGAGACTCTAAAGGCCCTGTTTTAGTAAGAATACACATCACAGCTCCCTGAAGTTCTCTCAGTTGTGTGTTGTAATACCTTGTCTTTTCCTGTTACAGAGGAAAACGTACCCAAACAAGTCGATGATTTGGGAAGTCAGTTCACAGAGATCTTCATTAAGCAGCAAGAAAACGTCACGCTGCTGTTGACTCTTGTGGAGGTGAGTGGATCATCCCTGGAGCTCTGGGAGAGGGCTCGAGCGGTGCAGCGAGGCTGGCTGGCTGAAACTGTTTAGTCTTTCCAAGGAAGCGTGTGGCAAACGTGAGGTGTTCTTGGACATGGGGAGTGTGGGGTGGGAGGTGTTTGAGGACTGACCTGGCTGAAGGTCACTGCTGCAGCTTTTGAAGCAGGGTAACATGGAAAGGGGTTTACGTGTTTGATTAGAAACAGCAAAGGTTATTGCTCCACAAGCAGCAAGTGTTGCGACTCGTGCAAGGATAACGTTTCGGATGATCATTAACTGAGTGAGACAGTTGAGATTCAGTTCAAGTGGAAAGGGTGAGTGCTTTCCATCTGCATCATACATTCACCTCCTTCCACAGTGTTCTTATCCTCAAGGATTGCCTCTTTATTCTCAACTGTTAAACATTGCTTCCAAACTAAGAATATGTTTGTGCTTGAGAGAAATAGAGCAACATGAATCTTTTTTTTTGTTTTCCCCCTTCGTAGCCCATCCTCAGTGAAAAGATAATGTTTTACTCTCCCATATGGAGCCTGTACCATGCTCTCAGCTGTATTAATTTATCAGCGTGTCTGGGGCTCAGTCCCCAAGTGCTGAATTTCTGACTCGGGAGTTGGAAATGCCATCAAGGGAGCACAGTTTTGTAGACCACAGTTAAAAGTTAGTAAAGTTATTTTTATGACACTTGTGTTTGTGGCTGCCAGTCCTGTAAAAATGTTATCCTCAGCTAGTGGGAACGACTGGCTTATAAATACACTCCTGAGATGCACAGGTGCAGTTTGTATTTTCAGAGAATCCAGGATATACTTGACTGATGTTATGTCACAGGTTGACCAGGCCTTACTGCACAGCAGGGTTCTGTAGATTTTATTGATCTCAATCTGAGATCTGCCAGTTCAGAACAGCCAGCGCTGTCCTAAAGGCAGGTGAAATCTGCCTGGCTGATGAAACTGGAAAGGCTTGGTGTGCAACTGCGCACAGGAGTGTCCTTGGGTAAAATGTCTGTAGTGTGGTGCAGAGCTGGAGGTTTGCAGTGTGTCCTTCTCCTCTGCAGAGGCTGTAGTTCACCCTCCTCTTTGCTAGCAGTATCGCGCCGTTCAGGGTTTGTCCCGTACAGGAGTCACGTCTAGAAAAGCTTTATAAACTGTCTAGCCTGTTTGGTGAGAAGGTTAGAAAATTGATTGGCTACCACCTCTCTTGGGCAGTGAAGATGTTGATCTTGGCCAGGGCCTGAGGAAATGATGACACACACTGTTTTCGCTTGTAACACGGTTAAATTAAGACGGCTTGTCCAAATTAGTGATCTGCTGGCTTACTTTGAGGTGATGCTTTAGAGCCAGCAGGATGAGAAGAATAGAAGGCTCTGTGGGGTGACTCGGTTGAGATGTGGGTCCTGTCTCCAGCTGCTGAATGAGTATGGGCTGAGCCGTGAGCCCAAAGGTTGACTGTGGTGGACCAAGTCTGCCCGTGGGCTCCTGAGTTCTTGAGCTTTCTCTTGTCTGCAAGGCCCAGGTTTAACAGAGGAGCTGCTCATACTGTTTGGGAATAGGACAAAGCTACTAAAGGTCTTGCTTTTCTTTTCCTCTTGGATTTCTGGGTAGTACGGGCTGATTCCTGAAGGACTGTACTGGCTGCCTTTTAGAAAGCAGAAATAGTTGGGGAAGCTACCCCAGGGAAAAGAGAGAAAGGGAAAGTGCTGGGAGTTCAAGTTGCTGATAATAAAACAGAAAAAACCCACAGAGTAGTTTTGTATTTTGACTTGTTGGCCATGTGCTGAAATAGATTAGATGAAAAAAGAAACTAATGGGAGATGAAATTCCTTATCTCTTTGCTGCCCACTCATAACTGGTGTCTAGAAGAGAAAGCTGAATGTTGAGGAATTTATTCATGTGCTCCTCTGCATCTTTGCAGGAGTTTGATTTCCATGTGCGCTGGCCTGGAGTGAAGCTGCTGACATCTCTCTTGAAGCAGCAAGGACCTCAAGTGCAGCAGATAATTCTCGTCAGCCCTATGGGTGAGTGTTTCTTCCTGATAAAATTGAAGCTGGAAGCTCAGCAAACATCGTGGCGGAGGGCTAGAGCGGTCACAAGCACGGTGTTTTGAACACCTCCAGCATGCAAAAGCCACCCCTTTTGATGCTAGTTTTTTTGTGTTTCTTGCAGGTGTTTCCAGACTCATGGATTTACTGGCAGACTCCAGGGAAGTGATACGCAATGATGTAAGTTTGGAATGAAGGCAGTTCATCCTCTTCATAAACAGCAGCTTCATAAACAGTGCACTGAATGGCTCAGTACTTGAGCAGAATTTGGATTGAATTACACAAATGCATGTGAGGAAACGATTGCGGTTGCTAATTGGGAATATTTAATTCCTCAGTTGAGGTGGGTGGCTTTGGGATTCTCACCACAACTGACAGAAAGGCAAATTGCTGCTCTGTAGCTAATGCAAACGTTGACCCCTGTGCAGGGATTTCCCAGTGTGTCAGCTGACCCTTCTCTTGGCATTCTGTCAGGGTAACTTCAGTCCTTGTTTACTCATCAGACACTAAAATGCTCTAATTACTCACTGCAGAATCACAGAATCATAGAACTGTTTGGTTGGAGAAGACCTTTGAGATCGAGTCCAACCACCCCTGTCCACTACTGAACCATCCCTGAGCACCTCGTCTGCCCATCTGTTAAACCCCTCCAGGGATGGGGACTCCACCACCTCCCTGGGCGCCTGTGCCTGTGAACCCCTTCCATAAAGAAATGTTTCCTAATATCCAATCTAAACCTCCCCTGGCACAACCTGAGGCCATTTCCTCTCATCCCATCACTGGTTACCTGGGAGAAGAGACCAGCACCCACCTCACCACAGCCTCCTTCCCAGGAGCTGTAGAGAGTGATGAGGTCTCCCCTCAGCCTCCTCTACTCCAGGCTAAATAGCCCCAGGTGCCTCAGCTGCCTCCCAATAACCCTTGTCCTCCAGCCCCTTCCCCAGCTTTGTCCCCCTTCTCTGGACGCACTCCAGCCCCTCAGTGTCCTTGTAGCGAGGGGCCCAGAACTGAACCCAGGATTTGAGGTGTGGCCTCACCAGCACTGGGCACAAGGGCACAATTGCTGCCCTGGATGGGGCATTGATGAGGTGCTTTCCAAGTCCCATCTTTGTTCTGTGTAGCCACCTGGCATATATTTTAGCAGCACTGTGCTCCTGTTCCAAAGTGCAGTGAGGTGTGAGGGGACTTTTGCGTGGTGCCCGTGGGGGGTTTTGTTAGATGTGCCAAGCCGCAGGGCAGTTCTGCCCTGTGAATCTGGCCCAGGGTTATGGTGCTGCTTTAGCATCCTTCAAAGAGCTGTGATGTGAAAAGTGATGTAGTTCTAGTAAAACGGTTTAATCTTCTCTCCCTGCCTGTCAAGGGGGTCCTGTTGTTACAGCAACTGACAAAGAGCAACGCAGCCATACAGAAGATTGTTGCCTTTGAAAATGCCTTTGAGAGACTGCTGGATATCATAACAGAAGAAGGGAACAGCGACGGAGGTACGGAAAAGTCTAAGGCTTACTCGTGGTTCTGTGCTGCTGCACAGACTGTTGGGTGACACTGTGTGTGGGCCACTGTCAGTGTGTGACTGGAGCTGGGGCAGTGGTAGAAGGATCAAAACACACAGCCTGGTTGTAACAACACAAGTGAAAACGGATCGAGTGAGTAGGCAGGGTTTTCAGCATCTTTTGAAAACTAGTGTTGAGATATTTAGTTAAAGCATCAGTTAATTTCTCCAGCGCACAGCCTGTCCCACTTGGCTTAGCCCTGTGTGTGTACACCTGGAATGGCAGTGTCAGGCACGCGTGTGGCGTTTGTCACTTACAGCATTAGGTGTCCACGTTCCTCCTGCGAGATCCTCGGATGCCTGGAGTGGCTGGAACGAACAGCTTGTTGAGTTTCTTCAGGAACAACTTCAGTTTTCTGGCCAGCTCCTCGCCAAATCCATTTCTCTGTTGGGAGTGGGGAAAACAAGGATAAGAAAAAAGAGCAAAACCAATGCAGCATTTAGGCACTCTTTTTTTAATTAACAACACATTACGAGTTTCCTACCAATTACAGCTTGCTAGAGGGTCTGTGTCAGTAACAATAGCTCCGTGCCCTTCTGTGGGCTGCAGGGGCCGGTAATGTTTCTCTCCCAGCTGAGCTATTCCAGGTATGTTGGCATGGAAGGATTAAACAAACATATATTCCAAGCTGCTATTTTTAGGCAGTTAATAATTTTAGGAGACTTGGTACGTAAATTCCTAAGCACGAAGAGCTCTCTGCTCCCCCCTTGCACATGTCCCTGCCTGCAGCCCTGCCGAGCCCTGTACTGTCGGCTGTGGGGTGGCAGCGGGAAGGGGAACGTGACAGCTGGGCTCTGCTCTCCCGCTCCCCGGTCTGGTGCTGCCCGTGTGTGCTCTCAAGTGTGAGCACCAAGCCTCTCTGTGCTGCGGAGTCCAGCCGTGGAGGCATCCCGGCAGCACCAGCAGTCAGCGGCCTCTTTTGGGCTGTCTCTCCTGAACGGAGCTGTCTGAGGATGTTCTCTTTGCAGAGCACGTAGCTGATGAGCATCTTTTTCAGCACAGATAAAACCTAAGGGTAAAAATAAAGGTGGTTGCAGCTTCAAGGCGATGAGTTGGAATAGGCTCATTTTAAGGGCCAAGGATTGCTTCTGCACCAAAATAGCCTTGAAATGAGTTGAAGAGGCAGTGATGAAAGGGAAGGAATGTGTGCTCCAGTAAGAAGTAACGGGTTTGCCTCAGACTTGTGGAAGAAGCAGTTATGGTTTCCTTGGAAATACACTGGATCAACATTGATATATTTACTTTAGAGTGACCTTTGATTCTTGTTCCATGCATTAGGTTCATAATGTTTAAGAATAGAAAGCTCAGAAGTGTGTGCTCTGCTCCACCTAGGACATACTCATTGCATGGAGGAGCTAATTAGTGTTCCATGTGTCACTTTTGGATTGATGTTTTGGGGTTTTATCTCTCAGGAATAGTGGTGGAAGACTGTCTCCTCCTATTGCAAAACTTGTTGAAGAATAACAATTCCAATCAGAATTTCTTCAAAGAAGGTTCCTATATCCAGCGTATGAAGCCTTGGTTTGAAGTTGGAGATGACAACTGTGGGTGGTCTGCCCAGAAAGTCACTAACCTTCATCTAATGCTGCAGGTAAAATGCTTTGCCTCGCTCCAAAGTACTGTGAGGTCAACACTTCTAGTTCCTCGCAGTGAGGTGTGGTGTAACAGTTTCTGTGAAATCCCTGCATTGTCTGTAGCTCAGAGTTAGCTAAAAACATTCCAGGGAGAACTTATAGCGTCCTCCCAGTACCTGAAGGGGCTACAGGAAAGCTGGAGAGGGGCTTTTTACAAGGGCATGGAGTGACAGGAGAAGGGGGAACGGCTTTAAATTGGAAGGGGGGAGATTTAGAGTGGACATTAGGAAGAAATTCTTCACAATGAGAGGGGGGAGGCCCTGGCCCAGGTTGCCCAGAGCAGTGGTGGCTGCCCCATCCCTGGAGGTGTTCAAGGCCAGGTTGGATGGGGCTTGGAGCCCCCTGATCCAGTGGGAGGTGTCCCTGCCCACGGCAGGGGAGTTGTTGTGGTCTTCTCTCTCCGTTTTTAGGAGCAACTCTCTCTCATGGCTAAAATTCAGATGGGTGTTTTTGTTTTGTGTTCCAGAAGGTTCTGTTCACATGGCAACGTTTCTTTTCCCCTAGCTCGTGCGGGTGCTCGTGTCTCCCACCAACCCTCCTGGTGCTACCAGCAGCTGCCAGAAGGCCATGTTCCACTGTGGGCTGCTACAGCAGCTCTGCACCATCCTGATGGCAACCGGAGTTCCTGCCGACATCCTGACAGAAGTAAGCAGGAGCAAACAGAGGGATGGGGGCAGCTCTGGAGTCCACATGGATAATGGGTTGCTGCAGAGACAAACTGCAATTACGGTGCTTGCTAAGCAAGTATTTCAGATGCCAGAGTAAGACAGACTTTTACATTATATTCTGCAACCACAAAGTATTTCGATTGCCCTATTTTTTCTGTTGGATTCCAGTATATCCCAGAGCTGCTGAACTGAGTCATGTTTTTCCCAGTTCTAGGCAGTAGCTTGTGGCTGACACTGAACTCCCCACTTAATGTTCTTCTCTGCCCTTTCTGTAGACCATTAACACCGTATCTGAGGTCATTCGAGGGTGCCAGATGAATCAAGACTACTTTGCCTCTGTCAATGCACCTTCTAACCCACCAAGGTAGGGGAAGAGAAGGGTTTAACTCTGTGAGTTGATGATGTGTTGGTGTGGGCAATGGCACTCTAACCCAGAGGATCGTTTAAATTCAGAGTCTGGGGTTACGATAAAGAGCAGCAGCTGAAGTTGGCATTGGGTGTATTGGGTACTGCACGAAGGTGTGGGGTGCATTTCCACAGAGATGAGGCCAGAACTGGTTTATTTGGTCTGTGGTACCCGAAAAGTTGAATGAGCAGTAGCTGACAAATCCTGGATCGGGGTGAGCTGCCACTGTCAGCCCAAGAATGTCCTGCAGGAGGATTTAGAGACTAGGAAAACGGGCAGGGAATCATATGTACTGAGAGTGGGGAACAGCAAGTGTCAGCTTAATGGGATCTTAATCTCAACAGCTGAACGTGAGGGTGGAGAAAGAGGGTTCTGTAGAGGCCTAAGGAGGCACCTCCTACAGGTGACAGGGAGCAGCCAGGCACTCTGTGGGAGATGAAAATGTTGGGGAGGAACAGTAGCTCATTGTGGTCATGTATTAATGAATCTGCTGTTCTGCGTTAACTGAAGAAGTTCAGCATCGAAATCAAAGGTTTACTCAAATAGCAATAGATGGAGTAGGCAGAGTCTGTACCTGGAGAACGCTCTCCAAAGGATGTATCCACAGCTGCCTTCATCCACAGCTTTCTCCTAATGGTTTTTCTCTTCCAAACAGACCGGCGATTGTAGTGCTGCTGATGTCCATGGTGAATGAACGACAGCCGTTCGTGCTGCGCTGTGCCGTTCTCTACTGCTTCCAGTGCTTTCTGTACAAAAACCAAAAAGGGCAAGGAGAAATCGTTTCAACACTTCTGCCCTCTACTATTGACGGTGCGTGGAGCGAGCTGGGCGCTGCCACAACCTTTTAATCATGGAATGGTTTGGGTTGGAAGGGACCTCAAAGCCCATCCAGTCCCACCCCTGCCATGGGCAGGGACACCTCCCACGGGATCAGGGGGCTCCAAGCCCCATCCAGCCTGGCCTTGAACACCTCCAGGGATGGCACAGCCACCACTGCTCTGGGCACCCTGGGCCAGGGCCTCCCCACCCTCACAGGAAAAATTTCTTCCTGATGTCTCATCTCAATCTCCCCTCTTTCAGCTGAAAACTGTTCCCCCTCATCCTGTCCCTGCACTCCCTGATCAAGAGCCCCTCCCCAGCTTTCCTGGAGCCCCTTTCAGTACTGGGAGCTGCTCTAAAGTCTCCCCAGAGCCTTCTCCTCTCGAGGCTGAACAACCCCAACTCTCCCAGCCTGCCCTCATACAGGAGGTGCTCCTGTCCTTGCATCATCTCCGTGGCCTCCTCTGGACCCAGTCCAACAGTTCCATATCTTTCTTATGTTGGGGATTACAGAACTGGACACAGGACTCAGGATGGGGTCTCACAAGAGCAGAGTAGAGAAGAATCCCCTCCCTTTCCCTGCTGGCAACACTTCTTTTGGTGCAGCCCAGGGTGTGGTTGGCCTTCTGGGCGTAACGCATCAACTCCTGTCTTTTGCAAAACTATTTCCCTGCCATTAAGTGTCTGATTCAAGCAAGGAGATTTTTCTGGGATTTAAGTGCATGCTGATGTCTTAAATATGGTGTGGGATTGTTTTAATCTCACTTGTGCCCCTTGGCTGTTGTGGCAGCTACAGGTAACTCTGTCTCGGCTGGTCAGCTGCTCTGCGGGGGCCTCTTCTCTACGGACTCTCTCTCCAACTGGTGTGCCGCCGTGGCCCTGGCGCACGCGCTGCAGGAGAACGCCACACTGAAGGAGCAGCTCCTGCGAGTCCAGCTGGCGACAAGCATCGGCAACCCGCCCGTGTCGCTGCTGCAGCAGTGCACCAACATCCTCTCACAGGTACAGCCCCACCGCCCCTGCTCCGAGCTGGAATGCTGGGTGTCGGGGAGGATCGCTGCTCTGGGGCAGCACATCGCAGGACACGAGTGCTGGCTTAATGGGGAGACCTTACAGCAGCTTCCAGTACTTCAAGGGGCTCCAGGAAAGCTGGGGAGGGGCTCTGGATCAGGGAGTGCAGGGACAGGACAAGGGGGAACGGTTTGAAGCTGGAAGAGGGGAGATTGAGATGAGATCTTAGGGAGAAATGTTTTCCTGTGAGGGTGGGGAGGCCCTGGCCCAGGTTGCCCAGAGCAGCGGTGGCTGCCCCATCCCTGGAGGTGTTCAAGGCCAGGTTGGATGGGGCTTGGAGCCCCCTGACCCAGTGAGAGGTGTCCCTGCCCATGGCAGGGGGTGGGACTGGATGGGCTGTGAGGTCCCTTCCAACCCAAACCATTCTGTGATTCTATTAATGAGAGGGAGGAGTCTCTCTCTCTTTTGCAGACTGTTTTTAAGCGCTGCTTAGGGCACTTCATGCTTCAGAGGGCAGAGAAAAGCAGAATATATTGCATTTTCACCAGCAACTGCTGGTGCTGTCTACTCTCAGCAGGCAGAGGCTCCTAAATCACCTGGACTTGCTCTTAACAGTCAGGACTGACTGGCGGGATCCCCATCCCCGTTTTGTCACTGAAGTGCCTGGCTAGGATTGGCCCTGTCACTGTCACCATAATGGAAACACCAGGCTCTCACAGATTGATCCTTGGTTTTGGTATTCAAAGCCAAGAGCTTTTCTGAACTCATTCAGTATGTTAAGCCCTGGCTTTGCAAAGGGCAGGCGAGTGAATGTCACTTGCCAGCCCATGCTGCCTGCTGATGTTTGCCCTGTTATGCCTAGGTTTTTCCCTGTTTGTGATGACCAGAGGTGGTCAACCTGGCAGCAATTGCTTTCCTGTAATTGAGAGTAAGGGCAGAATGCTGCAATTTTGAATTGATTCATGTGGCTTTTTTAATCTGCTTCACCTGAAAATGGACAGTGCTGCTTTTAGCCTTTTCCTGGCATTTTGTCCAAGGTCATCTGAGCCGCTAAAGCTGCTGGTGGCTCTGTAGCCTTAAATGATAGCAGGGAACCAGGCTCTGGGGGGATGTTTGTGCTATGTGTGCTGCTTCACGGCTCTCCAGTAATGTGTGTGTAACTTGCAGGGCGATAAGATCGACAGACGGGTATGTATCTTCTGGCGCAGCTTCGGCATTTTCTTGCCAAAAGCTGGCCTTTTCCTCTTGTCTTGGGTTTTGCTGGGGAGGTTTGCTTTAACCGCTTCTTGATGTGTTTCCACTTACAGCTCTGTGTGGCGGTTGGGTTTGGGTTTTTTTCCTACCATAACAAGCTCTTTCAGCTGATTCTCTGGGTGCTCACAGAACTACGGGATAACGATCTTGGGCAACACGGGTGCCTTCTTTCCAGTGGGACTCATTTACCCAGCAGATGCACTTTCTTTGGGCTGTTAGAAGTGCTGTTTCCTCAGGCTGGCCTGTAGCAACCAGCTGGGACAACCCACACTGGGAAGATGGTGCTGTTTTCCTGGCTGCTAAAAGACAAACTGTATTTAACCTGCCTTCCAGCCACTTTCTGCCTTCTCCTTACCAGCAGGAGTTTTAACCTTGGAGCAACCAGGATCTCATTACTGACACGTGGCCCCTGAAGTGAGGAGTTGGACTTTTGGGCTGTGCTGCTTAAAGCCCCGTGAAGCTGGTTATGGGTGGCAGAAACCCCCACTCTGAAATATTGCTGCTGTGGAGCTGCCTGCTTTATTTACCTCACTTACTTATCCTGAGGGCTGGGGCTGTGCTGTTACCAGCCCTGAGTTGTCCAGTAGCAGCCCTGGAGAGCTGGCATCTCTCACAGCAGGCCTTATCACAGTCTGGAAAATAGCTGGGTGATGGCTTTTTATTTTTGGAGAGGGTGTCTGGGACTGTGTGTAAATGCTTGCTAATGTGAGCTCAGAATAGCATGCACTGCTTGGGAATACATGAGGTTTGCAGCTGGTTCCAGCCGGTATCGTGTGCTGTGAGCATGGGTCGCACACACAGCAGTAACTTTGTGTTTGTCACAAGGTAGGTGACTCCTGTGCCAGAGTTCTCTTGGGAAGCAGGAGCTGTGCCAGGGCGCTGTAGGGCAGGACCACAGTCCTGTGCGTGGGACCTGGCTAATATTGTTGGGACAATAAAAGCAGATATTTGTCCACGTGAGTAAGGAGGAAAGGGTTTCTGGTGCTGCTTGTTTGTTCTGTTGAAGCCAGCAGTTTCTTTGGTTCAGTTAGGGGAAAACTGACTTGGTCTTTTGACAGCTTGTCATGGCTGATGTCTTGCCTCTGGCACCCATTATCTGTGCAATTTTGTCAGTAATTATTCAGTCTGAACTTTTACCTTCCTTGACCTGATTCTGATCACTTCTGTCTGTCCCAGAAGGGTGAACGCAGCGTTGCAGGGGTGGTTACTGGGGGATTAAATGCAGACTGTCAGCAGTCTGGCATTTGTACAAATAAGAGCTTGATGGAGTTGGCAAAGCCCACTGACCTGCTGCCAGGTTTGCTCTTAGTCTCTAGCTTTGGGAGGGGCACAGAGCCTTTCCCTGGGGAAAAGGTATTCCCGGCAGTTTTGAGCAGCATGAAGAGCAACACGTGGGGAAAGTGGGGCAGTTTCCCTGCCATTGCATGATGGCACTTGCAGGTGGGGGGATGCTCCCTCCATCCAGTGGAGGCAAGGACGCTCTGTCCTGTCACATTTCCCCAAAGGAGTTTTTGGGGCAGGGGCAGGAAAAGTTACACGGTTGGAGGTGTCGTGAGGCTGTTACTACATCTCATCTGGACATAATTTGGGCAGAGTTACTGCTTTTACAACACTCCTGTGCTAAAGTGGTGCACAACCTCTGATTTATAGGGTCCCTTCCAGCCTACATGACCCTGTAGTTCCAGATGGTAACGAGGAAGGAAATGGCCTGTCTGAAGGCCTCAGGGTAGCCAGAAGAGCCTGTATGGCCAGCAGGTTCTTGCAGTGCTTTTGGTCGCTACGCCAGTGTAGTGTGTCCAATCATTGTATGAGCTTGCAAGACCCATGATTTGTCACCTTGTGTCTCGGTGCTTCACCTGAAGACTGGAGTGTGAACACTGTTTCCAGCCTTACTTAGTGGGTATGAAAAACTGGCAAGACAGCTCTTTCAGTGTCCTGTTTTGTCTCTGTGGATAAACCTGCTCTATGCTAGTGAATCTCTCTTAAACATCTCTTGTCAGTAGACTGTCTGGGAAATAGATGTCACCTCCTGAGCAGACAGCTGAAAGCGCTGTGTTTTATGCAAGTCATTAATTACCAGTGAGGGTGGGTAGGGGAAATGGGCAGTGGTGACGGGGAACCCTTAATGATCCAGTCCAGAGGAATGGAGAGGCCAAGAGGAGAAGGGTTTGGTTGGAACAAGGCAACTGGCAGTGAGGTCTAGGTCAGTGGAAATGAGTTGTGGTGTTCAGCTAGAAGGGCAGCAGCCAAGAAGATAATGTGTGATAGCACAACAGCAGGAGAGAGGCACAGCAAAGCTGCAAACAAACCTACAGCAAAGGCTGCACGCTGACTGCCGTAGGGTGTGTGTACTCACCGTGATACACAGCAGCCAGTGCTCTGCAGGGGCGATGGCCGTGCTTGCTGCTGTTCCAAACCTGTTGGCTTGTGTCTCTGTTGTAACGATGAGGAACACGATGAGAAAGGGCCAGGTGCTCCCTTTCTTAGGGTTGGATGCTACACTGCTGCTATCTGTAATCTGTCTTTTCCTCCTTCAAGGAGATGGTTTCATCCTCGTGGTGGTGATCTGTTGCAGCAAGTCCCAGCCCCTTGGAAGGAAGTCTTGATGGCAGTCTCTTCAGAGATTGGGTTTTCTGCTGGACTCGATTCCTGTCTGCCCTGTGGTGGGCGGTGGCTGCTGGGCACTTGTGGCTGCAGAGCGCGGGCCCGAGGGTGCTTGCTGGCCGTTCCCACGGGAACTCTGGCTTATCCAAAGACCTTGGGAGCTGCTGCTTTGTTTTGTTTAAGCTTAGCTGAAGTTAAAGCCACCGCTGCCATCACCTCTGAAGTACAGGGCTTATCAGAGGCAGGGATGGAAGCTCAGTGTCTGCAGTGCAGATAACTCGAGCATAGGCTCTGTTGTTGACGAAGGCTTCTCTTTTGCCACTGTGACTGCTTGTTCCAGTGTGTTCTAATGCCTCCTTTGGAAGATATCCCAGCAGTTCTGTGTGACTCATCTTGCCTTGACTTTAGCTTCCAGTTATTTACCTGATTTATTAGCTGCTTGTGTGAGGTTTTCCACGCAGGGAACGTTGTTCTTGGTTGCCTCCTGAATGCTGACTGTTGGCAGAGCTGTACGCCCATCATAGCGCTGCCGTGCCCACAGCATCTGCAGGAGAGACAAGGGGACAGCATTGAACATCAATTTGCAGATGAGAACTCAGTTTTCCCTGGTTAACAAACACTGCTGCTAGCGTTCCTCCTGCTGGCTGGATATGCACACTGTCTGAACCAGAAGCCACACCAGTGTTCTCTTACTTCACTTACAAATGATATTAGGAACACAAAGCAATTTTTAATCAGCAGGGGCATCTCATTGATGCATCCCTTCTTTCAGGGAAGCCCAACCTGACTTAACATGCACCCTGTTCCTTCATTACAGGGGTTGTTTGTTCCTTCATGTTACCCTGGCATTAATTACAAATGCAGAACTAATTTGTTATGATTTTATGTTGGTGCTAATTTGCGTTGAGTTGTATTTCACATCTGTGTTGCTTGTTGTTTTGCTCCAAGAACAGTTAAATTGGAGTGGTTTAATGCTTGTTTGATCAAAGCACTAAAGCTGTGTTCAGTGTAACTAATGGACAGGGATTTTGAAAGACCTGGCTTGTTACTTTTAAAATGATGAGGTGAAAGTGGGTGAGCTCTGAACCAGTGTGGGTTTTTTTGGTGTTTTGGTCCTCCACCTTGGAAAGATAACGATGGGGGGTTTGTTCTTTTCAGGGCAGCAAAGTACAGACCAGGGTTGGCCTCCTGATGCTGCTTTGCACGTGGCTGAGCAACTGCTCCATTGCTGTCACGCACTTCCTTCACAACCCAGCCAATGTCCCTTTTGTATCCTTGGCCTGTGCGCAGAGCAGGACCACTTGCCTAGGAATTACTTGGATTACTCAGGGTAAAGCTTGGCCCAGGTCAGTCTGCAGGGGTGCTGCACAACATGAAAGAAAATGCCCTGGGACAAAAGCTACCACCAGCCTTGTGTTGGTAGTGCTGTGCACTGCCTGCCTGTAGGATGCACCTGGAGATCAGAGTGGGAAGCCACAATGTTCTGCCATCAGAGCGTGTTTTTATTCTGATAAGCCCACTGATATTTTTATGACTTACACTGATCCCCAAGCGGGAAGAAGTACACTTCCTAATTCTCTCAGAGCTTGTTTCTGTGCTTCAGGAAGAAGCTCTGTGCCTTATCTGCACAGAGCCTGGTTTGGAATAACTACACCTCTTTGCTTAAGCAGTTGCTGAGAAAAAAATCAAAGCGACCACCGATTACCCAGGTCCTTCAGTCCAGGAGCTTTGCGAGGGTGTCACTGCCTGTTTTGCCATCAAGTTTGGTTTTACGTATGAAAATCATTTAACTGGGAGGTAATACAGGGAGAAGTGTTACACGTGTTGTGCTTACACAGTACCTGAAATACCCTTAACGAGAGCTCCAGCTCACGGGGCAGATAGCTGAAAACCTTGGAGAAGAGGAGCAGCTCGTCCAAGGCCTGTGCGCGCTTCTCCTGGGCATTTCCATCTACTACAATGACAACTCCCTGGAAAATTATCGCAAGTAAGTCCGATGTAGGAACGAGGGGGCTGCGGGGAAAGGTGTGTGAAAGGCAGACGGTGGTTTTTACCAGAGGTGGTGCAGCTCAGAATACTTGGTTGAATGTTTTTCAAACCTGTTCTGTATGGGATGCAAAGTAACTGACTCTCTTCTGGCTGGGCAAAGCAGGCTGTTGTTTGGGGTAGGGTCTCCCAGCCCAGGTATTACTGGGCTGGGCATGGATGTTGGTGGCAAATGAAATGTTGCATCTTGAATACGAAGCCTCTAGTGCAGTTAAGGCTTGAGACAGAGAATCAGCGTTGTAACTGCAAAAGCCCCTTGAGGGAAAGGTGCATTCATTTCTCAAGTGTTGCATGGGTTAATTTGTCCCTGCCTTGCAGGGAGAAGCTGAAACAGCTGATTGAGAAGAGGATTGGCAGGGAGAACTTCATCGAGAAGCTCGGCTTCATCAGCAAGCACGAACTTTATTCCAGAGCCGCTCAGAAACCACAGCCCAGTTTTTCCAGCCCAGACCACATGATGTTTGACCATGAATTTACCAAGCTCGTAAAGGAATTGGAAGGTGAGGTGTTATGCTCATCTCTCTAGTTATTTGTGATGAACTGATGACTGCACTAAAAGTGTGCTGAACGTAACGCTCTGAACAGCAGCATGATGGGACTGCAGTGTTCTGAAGCACACATCACAGTAAGAGCTGTCAGTAATTGTATACCCAAGGTCACAGCTCAGACATTTGGTAAAAATGCTCCCAGGGCTTGTTCCGACTGGGTAACATCACGTTCTTAGAGGAAATGACTCTTAGTACGTGCTGCGAGTTACCATTGCTGTGGCCAGGAGATCTGTTTACCTTTGTACATGTAGAGACACAAGTACCGGGCACATACAGTGGACACAGAGGCTTGGTTTGTGTAAGTACGTAGTTGAGATATTTGCTGTTTCTAACTGATCTGTTAAGAAAAGCTGTGAATGAACTTCCTGGCTTGTTAGAAAATGATAGGGACTTCCCTCACAAGAGACAGATTGTCATCATCCTTAACTTCTAACTGACGTCCTGCTTAGGGATATTGCCCAACTCAAATCAGTGTAGAGAGTGTTGAAGCAGCAACGATACAGAGGTTTTGCCTGATCATGTTCCATCTGCATGTTGCACTCCTAGTCCGAAGTCTTCCAGTTACATGCACAGCCCTTGGGCAGCAGCGGCTGTGCAGCAGAACCGCGTAAACCACGCCCTGTCTGGCAGGGAGGACCCAAACCACCTTGTTTGCTCTTCTGAGACTGCATAAAGCAGTAAGCACACTAACCTTGATATAAAAACCTGCTGTTTCCTATTTTCTTAAACTTTTTGGTTTTTTGGATTGCTTTTTATGAAGTGCAGGGTGAGTTTCTAATGAACTTGGGTAAACTGGGTGAGGCTGGGAGGCTGTTGTGAGAACAGAAAGCGATGTGAATCTGCTGGTTTTGATAGGTGTCATCAGCAAAGCTATTTACAAGTCCAGCGAAGAAGATAAAAAGGAGGAGGAGGTCAAGAAGACCTTGGAACAGCACGACAACATTGTCACTCACTATAAGAAAGTCATCAGGGAGCAGGTAAGAGGGGCTCCACCATTTGTGTGTCTCCAGAAGGGTTTGTTTGGCTTTTGGAGGCATTGCCATGTGGTTTGATACCCACTGCTCCTAAACAAGTTATAAGGAATCTAGCAATGCAGAAACAGTTCTGAGAACACTTAAACCAAGGATTTCTGGTTCAACTGAAACACCAGTGGTCAGAACACTGGATAAGTTTAATTCTTCTCCTGGGGTCCATCTGTTCTTCCCTGTGCTGGGGAGCTTCTTTTCAAATGAGTGACTGGAGGACTTGTAGCCCTATGCAGAGAGAATGAATTCTTTGTTCTGTGCTCTCACCTTTGAGAAGATGACAGCCAAAACATGGCTGAATGAAGAAATTGTTTGTCAGTGAAGTCTGGGTAGACCTGCTGTGGTTGGACTCTCACAGTTCACTTGTTTTGTTGCCACAGCTTAGACTGAGCTCATTAACTTCAGTAGCTAATGGGAAGCTAAAGCAGGTGGGTTTAGTTCACGGATCTGGAATGGACATGGAATACAGTGGCACATATGGAATTATGTGACCCGCCAGCGAGGCTTTACTGGACATGTGGTGACTGTAGTTACCACGGCTTTTTTCAAGCCTCCTGAGTGGACAAATGTGTGCAGTGTGATGGCAAAAAATTGTCTGACATGATGTGTTTCTTTGTTCTTTCTCCCACTGTCCCTGCTGTGGGGATGCCGGAGGTCTCCTCCAAAAGATTTGGAATGCTTTGGTCTGGTGTGACAGGTGGCTTCTGTCTTTCCCAGGCTTTTTTCCTAGGAATAGCTGTCTAGGTTTGCACAAGGCTGTTCTGCTTGTCTGTCACAGGCAGCACTGACAGCGCCAGCCAGTAGGGTGTGCAGGGGGAGGTCAGGTGTTTCTGTCCATGTGCCTTCCTGACAGTCCTGCATTCAAAAGTGTTACTGCTCTAAGGGCATTTTTTTTCCCTTTCACAGGACCAGGAGCTTGAGGAATTAAAACAACGGATTAACACTTTAACATCTCAAAACGAACAGCTCCAGGCAACAGTGACGCAGCAGGTGTCGCAGATCCAGCAGCACAAGGATCAGTACAATCTCCTCAAAGTCCAGCTGGGTAGGCTTTGGAATGAATAACAGGAGCGATCTTGCTGGTGCAGAGATCTCGTGTGGTTTATGGCAAGCTGCAGAGCAGCTCCAGCAGACAGCCCGCTGTTGTGTGTTCTGCAGCAGATGAAAACTTCCCACTGAGATAAAATACACCTTTTTCAAATTGATGTCAAACATTGCAAACAGTTTTCTTCAAGCATCAGATTTGCTTCATTATCTAAAAATACTGGGTTTTGCTTTAAAAGCCTTTAAACTGCCGAGTACCGGGAGCTGCTGGTAGAGGCTTCCTACACCTCTGTTCTCTGTTAGTCCAGAACAGTCGTTACCTGTCTGACTCGGACACGAGCAGATGGGCCAGGGTTTCTGCTGCAGGCTGGGGCTGGGAATGAAAGGATGAATTAGGAAAGAATGGTGGTATGGCAGATGGGTGAGTGACTGTTTCAATCAAGACAGTATAGTCAAATCATTCCAAGATCAAGATGCCTGGTAAGCTCAATGTGACATGATTTCACAGAGTAATTCTGCTCTCAGGATTATTTAAAATTAAAAATTTATAAGGAAACAACTCTCCTTCCTTTCTGCTTATGAACTTACTTTGGATGAACTGAATGACTGAAGCAGTGTGGAGGAGCAGCCTCAAATACTTGAAGGAATGGTGAATTAGAGCTCTTTATTCAGCTTTTGATAGAGAATTATTCATTCCTCTGGTTTGGTTCCTGAGCTGGAATGGCTGGGATTGCTCTGCGGGGCCAGGGGAGGGAGGGTGATCAATTCTCTAATGGTTGTGTTTGGAGCTGACTTCAAACTGATGTTGCTGCTTGTGACCTTGATTATAAACCCTGTCTTTTAGGGAAGGACACTCAGCACCATAATTCCCACGCTGACACATTTCAGATGAACGGCATTCACACAGAAGATGTGAGCAAATTGAAAGAGGAGCTGGAAGAATGGAAAAACAAGCATGAGCTGCTGCAAGGGCAGTTAAGGGAAAAGGACTCAGTGATTGAAAAATTGGTAAGCGCTGTCTCAGCAGAACTTGATGAAGGTTCCAGTTCCTGTTTTCAAGTATAATTTGCTTTAAGCTTTGCAAGTCCTCATGATCCCAGTCAAGCAATCGTCACTGACCGCATGCTGATAGTAGGTAATGTGGTGGGAGGGGGCTTGAGCAGAGGCTTTTCTGCCTTGTGCTGCTCCCCAGAGAGATTTGTGCTGCTGACCTTTGTGCTGTCCAGTCAGTGGGGGGTAGCATGGTTTGGGGGGAAGAAATGGTGGGTGTCTCCTGGGAGACATATGATGTGTGTACAGTGGGCTGCTCGTCAAAACACAGGGTGACGCATGCTGCTTAGATTTTGTCCCTGCCTTCTGCATTTGAATCAAGATGCTTTTAATACAATCATAAGGTTGGAAGAGACCAACCATGCCTCTATCCTTTGGAGGAGACTGTCCAGCTGCTTTCATGTAACTGGACAGCCTCGACGTGCATTTCTTAGCCTGCTCGCACCTTCTCTGCTGGGAACTTTGCCCATACAAGCACAGTTTGCTTTGGGTTCTGACAATGTGAATGTGTTCAGTCTGTCTGTTCTATGGCTGATTTTCCTGTTGCTGTTGCAGAAAGCTTCACAGCTAGAAGTGGGAACTACCGAGCAGTCTTCACAGACCAGCAAACCCGGTGGCCTGGAGCACAATAATGACCTACAGAAGGTGAACTTCTGGTGTTTCAGCAAAGCCGCCTTGAATAGTGGTAGCTCAGGATGGGAAGGGAGCTTTGCTGAACTTGAGGGAGGAGCATCCATTCCCGAGCATGTTGTTGTTTTTAATAGTGTACCTTTGTGTGACAGCAGCACTAATCTTGGAGCATCAAGACTATGCATCTAGAAATGAATCAGTTGTTTTTGCTAAGCAGGTTTGAGCCAGCAGAAGACACTTCAACTGACTCTTTGGACTTGCAAAATCTGTCTGTTTATCCATTGCAAAACATATCTTTACATGTCAGTATGGAAGCTTTCAGGTATTAGATGTACAGCATAGGGTAGGTGTTTAAATACCTGCAGATTCAGTAGTTTTAAGGCAGCTGTGGCTCAGAAAACACCTAGCAGAGTTTCTCTGATTTGAAAACCAGTAACACCTGGAGCCATAAGTCAGTATGGGTTCCTGCACTGAGAAGGGCAATGCGTCGGGGTGGCCAGTGGGAGTGCCAGGGGTGTGAGACATCTTTATGAACACAACTGAAGCTCCAAGAGGTGCCTGGGTTGGGCGTTGCACAGAAGAGAGTTTGTATGAGCAGGATGGAAGATGGTGCTGATGAGTTTTGTCTGCTGGAGGAACGGCTGCTGTGCTCTCATGGAGAGAGAGTTGCAGCGTTCCTTTCACGTGTGCTGATACGAAGCAGTTAGTCTGGGAGCATTTAACTTAAAGAACATTTAATGTGAATGACTACCTGGCTTTATCAAATTAACTTCAAAGTTGTTTTGTCTTTTGTTTCCTGAAGGAATTGGAGATGCTGAGGAGTCAGCTACAACTACAGTCTGCAGAAATCTCTAAGCTTCAGATGGAGAATCAAAAGCTGCAAGTAATGGTACCTGTGACCAAGTTCCATTACTCTTTTTGGGGGGGCTAAATGTTGAGGAATTGCTTTCCTGCTTATACTGCCTGCAGCCACTGTCCTAAACCCGCTTGTTTTAAGAATACATGTCAGCCAGTGGTTCCAGCGGCATTTTCAATGAAGTAATGGGTTACCTATGAGGAAAGAGAGGACTCCCCATCCGGTTAGTTCTCCATGAGGCCACTGCTCCTTGGGGTTTTCAAACAAAGGAATACCAGCTATTACTCCATGCTTTAACCTTGTACCCCAGTCAAAGGAGAGAGTCTCTTTTGTGAGACACAAAAGAAAGATATCATTTATATTAGAGATCACCATTATTTTTATAAGCAGTTGAGGATACTAATTGGAAAACTGATGTACAGCTGGATGGCAGATGGTCAGTGTGTCTGTCTGTGCAGCCCTCCAAAGTGCTCCAGAGCTGGTTTTAGTTCTGTATTGCAAAGATCAGCCAGTAAAGCCTTACAGAATAGCTAAATAAAGGCAGTTGTGTCTCCAAAAGTAGCTCATGGCATTAGAAAGTGAGTGTTGAGCTAGAGAACTTAAACAACGAACTGCATGACAATGTGACAGGCGTTTCCACAGCAGAGCTAATGGCTAAAGCTGCGGGAGCACGGGCCATGTGAACAATTGAAATGATGCCAATGAGTGATGCTCAGCGTGCAGGCAGAGCCAGGGTGGCTCCTGTGTGCCCTGCCTGCCAACTTTCTACAGTGAAAACAGGGTGGCTGCTCTGGAGGAGCTAGGCTCATTTCAACTCCTGATTCCAGCTGGTTTGTTCGGATTTGTACACTTCAGTATTGTAAGGAAGAGGACTTGTGTGGAGAGGGAACCGGTGCTTAATGGACAAGAAGGCTTTAACACCTCTGCTGTCAAAAGCCCAGCTGCTCTGACATGAGCCGGATGTGTGCTCGGGAGGCAGGGGCACACAAGCGCTCCCACCCCACTGCTGTCCTGCCTTCCCTAGAGCTCCAGATCAAACCTAAAATGGCTGGAGGAGCAAACACCTTCAGTTCATGCTGCGTTGCAGTTTTAGCTGCAGGACAGCTACCACATTTTGGAATACCTTTGAGTAGAGCTGGCTGGGGCTAAATTATGGTTGGTTTCAGTAGTCCCATCCAAAGACTGGACATTTGGCTGAATGAAAAACCTCACAGGCACTTCAGAAGCGTCAGAGTGCAGGCTCGTGGCCTCTAATAGACAGGGTCTGCCTAGGAAGAACTACACAGTCTCTGTGGAATTGGGGCTGCACCTAGTGTTCTCCTTTTTGTGTCCCTGTGCATATGTGTTTATTGAGACCCTGGGAAGCACAGATCTGTTTCCTGATGCCTTGCAGCACAGGATGTGTGTAACTACCACTCCTTGGCTATACTGTAAGATGAAAATATGCTTTCAAATTCCACACCTGACTGTACAACCTCTGAGCTTGCTGCCTCTGAGAGGCGCTCAGTGCTCTGACACTGCATTTCTCGTCCACAGAATGCAGCTGCAGATCCTGTGTTAGGAGACAGCGGTGCAACAGCAGCAAACAACTCTGAGCTGGTGGGACGACTTGAGCAAGAGATAAGGGAATTGAAGGTTGGTAGTGGATGACCACCAAACCAAGTCTCTTGGTACTCAGCCGGCAGTTAGTGGGACTTCTGCCCCAGGAAAGGCTTTGAGAGGCAGTGGGTTGTTTCTTCAGCACCTCCGGTGTTTCAGCCTATGTAGAATCATAGAATGGTTTGGGTTGGAAAGGACCTTAAAAATCCTCTAGTTCCAACCCCCCTGCCATGCAGGGGAAGCTGGATGCCATCTCCTCCTTCATTTTTCATTTGAAAAATGTAGGCCTTGTCTGCCTTTAAAGAGTTGGTAAGGACAGTCTAGGAGATGGCTTTACTTTGAGATGGACAGTCCTGTTTGACTGGGAGTAAGGTAGCTGCTGCTAAGACATCCACCTCCCTTACTCCTGGTTGGAAAGAAGGGGAGTTTGGGTAAGGAAGTGTGTGGGAGCAAGGCACAGGGCACTGTGTGGGGCTGGAGCTCTCACAGGTAACATATGGAATGTTTGGAGGAAAAAAGGCTTCAGCCATTCCTATGCTTATGTTGTAACTTGGTGTGGGATTTTTTTCCTGTGGCCAGAGTGAAGTAAAAGCCCTTTCTGAGGAAAAAGAGTCACTGAAGCAGCACTTGGATTCAACCAGCAGCACAGTGGCCATCTTGCAAGACGAGAAAAATAAACTACAGCAAGAAGTGGCAGAATCCAAGAAAGAGCAGGACGATCTTCTGGTGCTTTTGGCTGACCAGGATCAGAAGTTATCTGTAATGAAGAGCAGACTGAAGGACTTTGGTGCATCGGTAAGTGAAACTCTGGGTCAAGTGAGTCAAGTGAGCAGGCTGGGTATGGCAGTACCCGACCCCCTAATTCTGAGGCCTCTTTGTATGAACAGAGCTGCTGCATCAACCAGAGCTGCTTTCTGAACTTAGGTTGGCAGCCACCAATAAAAGAGGATGACTGCCTCTTGAAAGAAGCATTTAGCTTAGGGTTGTTGAGAGGGACCTGCCAGACTCTCATGAGGAAAGCTACTGGTCACGTATGGGTCTGGGACGATACCTGACCATGTCCCTGGCCTTGCTGCAGCTCATCCTGGCTGCCCACTAGAAAGCAGATGATGGCCATGTTGTTATCCTAAGGGGTTGTTCTACCAATAATAGAAGTGACACCTAGAAAGCTCTTGCCTGCTGTGTAAGCAGGGCTGCGGGCTATCAAGGCAGTTTCTGGCAGCCTCTTGGAAGAATCCTTGTGACTCGCAGCTGAATGTGTGGCTCCAAGGTGGACACCAGCAGCTGCTGTGCTCCAGTTACTGTGGCTGAGCACTGGGCTACAGCCTGGCTTTCCTATCGGGAATGGTCATTCTGTCATTCATGCAACAGTCCCTGAAGGAAGGATTCCATGTGGTGGGCTGGCAGTTGCCTGCCTTAGCCCTGCTCCTGCAGCTCGGGCATTAATGAGCCTGCGGTGCGCAGAGCCATTATTTGTACTGTAAATTATTGGTAGCAAGTGGGGATCCTGCAAGTGTAGCCAAGAAACCCTTTGAGCCTGACTTCTAAAGGACTGAAAGGGGGAGCACATACCCCAGAAGACATTAGCAGCCTGGCTCAGGGCAGGTGTGTTGTGCTCCTCAACCCGTGTGGTGAGGGATGTGGGTTTAGTGTCCTCAGCTGTGTGTGAGGTGCTTGCTTGAATGTGCAAGGCAGAGCTGATGGTGCTGAACGGAGGCAGCAGAGAAGGTAAAAAACTGCGTGACGTTACAAGATGGCAGTTGCCTTTATTAAGTGCTCATTGATGCACCATGATAATTTCAGGTTGGCCCCTTAAGCTCATCTCCACTCCCTCAGCATTTGCCTTCAAAAGTTTGGATCAGAATAAGGGATGTTACTGCTCACAATGGATCTTTCTAATTTCAGTATGAAGATGAAGACGACATTGAATCTGGAGATCAAGGGGATGAAGATGAGGATGGAGATGAAGAGGAGCAAGACTAGAATGCTGTTGTGTTACCATGAAAACGAGATTGTGTTGCTATTGGGGAAAAAATCTGTTATTGGTATGCAAAGGAAAACATTTGCTTAGGAGAAGCAGACGAAAAAAAGGCAACCATGGGACTAGTTCTAAGTTACTGAAGTGTTTGAAACCCCTTCACGCTAGGTAAAGCAAACAAAAATCACTGTTTTAAGTTTTACATCAGTATCCCAAATTGTCCTTGTTTAGAAGTTGCTTTAGACACTGTTTGAAGCACGGGGATGACGATGCTGCGTCAGTTCATTGTCATTGACAGAAGTTCTGTGCATTTGTCTCCGGTTTTAACCTGCTGGAACTCTTAATTAAATACAAAAGTATTTGGTTTAACATCTGTCAGCTGGAATCATTGCCCCTGCCTCCAGCATGGAGCTTCACTGCAATCGTGGCCTCCTCCCAAGAGCAGTGGCGAGGTGGAGGGTTGGGGTGGCTGCAGTGTGTGGTGGCCACTCCCCTGGCCTTGTGGGCTGGTTCTCTGGAGCAAAGCGACCTGCCGAGTGCCTTGACACCTGCATGGCTGCAGCTGGAGCCTCCCAGGGAGCTGCAGCGCTACATAAACAATGTGGGAGAGGTTTCTCGGGAAGCTGTGCAAGAGAGGTAGCCTTTCTCAGAGGAACTGCTATGGAAAACAAAGACCAATGCACTCTTTCTGAAGATCTGATGTGCTACCCAGTCAGCATAAAAATAAATAAAAACCTTGTTGACTACTTCAGTAGGGGAATGAAAACTGCTATGATTTATATAACTTATTGGCTCTTGATGAGTGAATAAAAGATGACATTTTAAAAGAAAAACATTAATACAGTAAATGCATTGATTTAATTTTTTGGTAATAAAAATAGGTATGGCTGCTCACAGCTCACAGTATCATAAGGCTGGAAAAGACCTTTGAGATCATCGAGTCCAGCCTATGACCCAACACCAACACCTACTCATCATCTAAACCACGGCACTAAGTGCCTCATCCAATCTCTTTAAACACCTCCAGGGACGGTGACTCCACCACCTCCCTGGGCAGCGCATTCCAAAGGCCAATCACCCTCTCAGTAAAGAATTTTTTCCTAATATCAAGCCTAAACTTCCCTTGACGAAGCTTGAGACCGTGTCCTCTTGTTCTGTCACGGGTCACCTGAGAGAAGAGACCAACTCCTGCCTGACTACAGCCTCCTTTCAGGCAGTTGTAGAGAGCAATAAGGTCTCCCCTGAGCCTCCTCTTCTCCAGGCTAAACAACCCCAGCTCCCTCAGTCGCTCCTCACAGGGCTTGTGCTCCAGCCCCTTCCCCATCCTCGTCGCTCTGCTCTGGACGCACTCCAGCATCTCAACATCTTTCTTAAACTGAGGGGCCCAGAACTGGACACAGCACTCAAGGTGCGGCCTGACCAGTGCCGAGTATAAGGGGCTGATAACTTCTCTAGTCCTGCTGGCCACACTGTTCCTGATGCAGGCCAGGATGCCGTTGGCCTTTGCCACTTGGGCACACTGCTGGCTCCTGTGGAGTTTCCTGTCCACCAGCACTCCCAAGTCCCTTTCTGCCTGACTGCTCTCCAGCCACTCTGTCCCCAGCCTGTAGCTCTGCATGCGGCTGTTGTGTCCAAAGTGCAGGACCCGGCATTTGGACTTGTTAAACCTCATGCTGTTGGAATCAGCCCATCTCTCCAGCCTGTCAAGGTCCCTCTGTAGGGCCCTCCTACCTTCTAGCAGATCGACACTTCCTCCCAGCTTGGTGTCATCTGTGAACTTGCTGATGAAGGACTCGATCCCCTCATCCAGATCATCAATAAAGATATTAAACAGGACCAATCCCAACACCGATCCCTGGGGGACACCACTAGTGACCGGCTGCCAACTGGATGTGACACCGTTCATTGTCACTCTCTGTGCTCAGCCATCCAACCAGTTTCTAACCCCGCACAGAACATTCCTGTCCAAGCCACGGGCTGACAGCTTCTCCAAGAGTCTGCTGTGCTCACTCAATGCTCACTCAATTAATTCTCTTGTGCTGCTTGCACAAAATGCATTTTAATAGGCAGGTAAAATTGCCTAAAGCCAGTCTGGGGTGGCAGGTGGAGGTAATGATATGCCATGGCTGGGGCTGTCCCCATGTGGGGACGCAGGGGTGTTGGGAGCTATCGGGGCTACAGTGGGGCCTGCCAGGCAGTACCTATCCCTGTGCCAGTACGAATGGCGCTTCAGCAGAAGAGGGGGTGGGATGGACACGCTCACTTTTTAAGGAGTTTGAATTTGCACTGAGTGCTCTGGTCACCTGGAGCTGTTACCTGAGGGAATGGGAGCTCCTTCCTGTGTGTTCTAGGAAGTCAGCTTTAAAAGCATCTCCTCTTTTAGCCCTCGTAAAGGTAGTGGCTTCAGTACCCAGGTCTCCTGTGAGTATGGTGCTGCCGTTTGCTATGGCCACCCTGGGAGCCAGTGATGGTTTGTCCTGCCCTGCTTGGACAAGGCAGATGGACTTTGTATCTGCTCGAACCTCTTCCCCCATCACCGTCAGCTGTCCCGTGACCAGTGCTTTTCCTGGGAAGTGCTGGAACTTTCAGTGGAGGAGTGGTTTCAGGAAGCCTCATGGTGGCAACGTGTGGAGAGCCAGGGGAACTGATGTGCCCTGTGGGGCTGGGCCAGCAGGGGAACCTGCTCTTCCCTCCCCATGTCCCACCACGTGATCTGTGACCTTTGTCTGTTCTACACACCTTGTACATCGCCCCAGATGTTCTTGCTTTATTGTCTTCTGGGTGCCCTTCTGCAAGGTCTCTCAAAATGCTGTGGGGAGAAATAAAGAGATATTTATACACGTTCTTCAGTATGCGATCGTGCCCCAGAAGGAGAGTAGGGAGAAGGGAACAGAGAAGGGAAATGGGGAAAATAAATAAATAAACATTTTCCTTACACAGATGAGATGGGATCACCTAAAAAAGAAGCATAAGCACCGCCTCAGTATGGGGAAGCACAAGGGACGGCATGGATGGCGTGGCCTGATCTCGAGCAGGAGCTGCTAACCTGGCAGCCCCACAAAATAATGGAACAAAATAATGAACAGAACAGGTTTCAAAGAGGCCTGTTCCAAGTGCTCTTCCCAATGATAAAACCTGTTCTGTTCATTATTTTGTTCCACCGTCCTAGTGCTGTATTTGCTGGTTGTAGCCATGTCTGGATTTACAACTGTGTTACTGTCAATGGGTGGCCTTTGCCCAGAAGGCGTTCACTTGCCTGTGCATTCTTGGCTGTGTCGTGAAAATCAGATTTAATATTTTGTAATATTCTTGTCCCGTCATGACTGGGGCGTCACGACTGCAGGGTGCTTTTCCTCACTCTGCCCAGCATTTGAATCCTTTCCATGTAGTCTCTTTGTCAAAGCCAGCCATGATAGCAGGGAGGAGGTAAATACATCACAGATTTCTACTGTGCTTGTTGCACATGCTGACACTGGTTGCCAAGCAGTGAGATCCCAGCCCGTGTGGTGTCCAGGTAAGGTGGATGTGGGTGCCTGTGAAACATGGCCACATGCTCCAACCCTCTGCCAGCTGTCTGTGAGGTCCTTGTTCTTGGTGTGAGCAGAACTTGATGCTCAGGGTGGGCTGGGTGCTCCTGTACCACCTGCAGCATCATTCTCCCTTCTGTCGAGAGGATGTTTAACCACTGCACGCCCCCGGTCATGCTGCTCCCTAAACTGATGCATCCCATAAGCAAGATTTGCTCTTGGCTCACAGGGTGATTCCTCCCTCAGCCTCCAAGAGACTCTTCTGCTGTTGCTCCTGAGTGCCCAAGTGTCTGCTGAACAGCATCTCCACTTTAACACCCCAGCCCCATGCATTCAGGAGCAAAAGGACAGGGTTACAAAACTGCCATCAGAGGCGTGCACATCTCTTCTGTAGCACAGTTCCGCTGTGAAGTGAAACACATTTTCTTTGCTTACTGTCCCTCTCACCTGTTAGGTGTGACTCTGCCATATTGCTTATTTCTCTGTTACACCCTTTGCTCGTTTCTACACCCCACCTCGTCCCTGCTGCGCATGGGCTCTGTATCAGAGCCCTGCCCTCTGCACACAGGTGTTGAGATGGGACACTGACAGCTCCAGACCCCACTAGAGACGTTGCAGCTCTCCTGCCATGTGATCCAGCTACACTGACTTTTCACAGTATCACAGTATCACAAGGCTGGAAAAGACCTTTGAGATCATCGAGTCCAGCCTATGACCCAACACCTACACCTACTCATCATCTAAACGACGGCACTAAGTGCCTCATCCAACACCAGTGAGGTGTTTTGTAAAACCACAGGCTCTCTCAGTGAGGGAAGCGGTGAATCCACATCCCTGGATAGAGACACAGTGCCTAGATGAGGAATCTCATGAGCTGTGGCACTGACAAACCACTCTCTGCTAATTTTATAGCCCTGCTGTGAAGGCCGTTGGTTTTTTTGTACATATCCAACTCTTCTGCACCATGAAGCAGGTGCAGAACATGACATTTATTTGGAATGACATCTCAGATACACAGAATGGGTCTGGATGAGCCTGTGATGGCTTCCTACCCACTTCTATAAGAAACTAATAATCTTATGACACTGCTTTTGATAAAGAGCATCCTACTGGGAGCAAACTGGGATGCAACAGACCCAGATCCTGAGGCTCACGTGAGGGTCAGGCCAAGGCTGAAATGCCATCGGTGCATAGTTTTGCACCTTGAAGCTGAAGATGTCACTGCTGGGCAAAGCGGGGGAGTCAGTGGTCACTGATGGTTGCTCGCAGGCAGCGTGCGAAGCAGGATCATAAATCACAGGGCAGACAGCCCGCTCGACTGGAGGGAGATAGCTGTGCTGGTCAGGAAGAGCCGTTGCTCTTCAGGTCAGTATGCTTACCCATGGGAAGACCCTTGGGAAAGCACATGCTCTGGGGTCAGCATTACAAAGGGGCTCAGACCCTTGCTTGCTCCCGTGAGAGCAAGCACCAAGGAAAAGGAACCTGCTGGGATCGTTGGTGGGACCCAAGGCTGGGGCTCCCCCCGCCACGTCAGCAGATGTGGCTGTTGCAGCCCGATCGGTATCTCCGGGCTGACCTGCAGTGTTGGGGCTACGTGACAGCCCGCGTGAGAGAGGCTCACAGGGCTGACACCGAGCACACAGGTCACAAAACTAGGCCCAGACTGCAGGGATGAACTGTTGCCGACCCTTCCCTTGCTGCATCTCCATTAGGCAAGGGCAGAGCAGGCTCACTGTGACACAAGTCCCTGGCTGTGCTGGGAAGCATCACCAAGACAATCAGCAGGGCAGCACAGAGACTCGCCTGACTCCGCAGGCTCTGTCCTCACCTAGGACAGCATGAGAGAACCATGCCCCAAACCCAGAGAGCAAGAGGGCTCTCTTCTGAGTTTCACCACAAATGAGGGGTTCCCAGAGCTTCCCTGATGGCTGCTGAGTTGTCCAGTGCAGCCAGGGATGTGTAAACACCTGTCTTCCACCAAGGAGCCACGTGGTGAGCCTGAGGCAGGCAGGTTCTGGATCCACAATGGGAAATCAGCTTGCTCTTTGGCTCTTTACCTCTCCCTCTGGGCCTCACTGGGGCCAAAGCCAGGGCTGTTGCTTATGCACTTGGCAGTTGTGCTAACCCCAGACTTCCAACGGAGCAGGAGGCAGCTTGTGGAAGCAGAGGTCTGAGGAGAAGCTTGCATCACTCTAAATTTGCTTCCTGAACTCTCAGTCGCCTGCTCCTCACCCTCCAGACAGATTTATTGCCTGTATCTTAACACATTTCCAGCGATGTTACCTGAAAGGCCTTTCTTATTCATTCTGTACCTGTTCTACCCCAGGTTTTAGCCTGTCCTGTTTCCTCTCAGAATGATGGGGATTGGAACAAAGGCTCTGCAGAGCTGCTGTCTGCAGCTCAAGACATGGAATAGGTGCAGAACAGGATCCCTGCTGCCTCGGTGGAGGACAGGCCAGGTTGGGGCATGCTCACATCTCTGACTCCACAGGCTCTGATGGCTGTACTTACACCAGTAAATCCATCACGGATTTGGATGCTTAAGCTCCTGGATACATGTACGATCCAAAGGCAAAGGAGAACAAGGGTTGCCTCACTAATTAGGGGAGTCCTGTGATGTGTGCTGCTTTTAAGCTCTCAGTATCAGCCTTCCTGCACCCCAGTTGGTGACAGGTTCTCGTGCTGAACACTCACAGATTCCAGCCTGAACTGAGCCCTAAGTACAGCCAAATGCAGAGTCTTCGTGTCACCCCCACAATACAGGCAAGGTGGGCAATACCAGCCCAAAGCCACAAGCTATGTCTGCCCCTGCCCTCGAGGGGACCCTGGCTCCCACCTGCACGCTTCCAGCCCCTAAAAAGCCGCTGTGAGAGGCAGCGGGGGTGCTGCAGGGCGCACTCCTCTACTCCGCTGGCGCTGGCTGGGAGGGACAAAGCTGCGAGCTCCTCAGGCTCGTCTCCGTGGCTCTGCTACCAGAGGTCCCGTCGCTCGCGGAGCTGCATCCAACGTGGCCACCAGAGGTCCTGGTGTCCCCACACACGGCACAGAAACCAGAGGAGCGACCCTGAGCTACAGGCTGGAAACCCCAGCCTTGCAGCTATGGAGGCCACCCGAGTGAAGGGTTCCAAAGCTAACTAGGCGGTTGGTTCTGCTTTTAAACAAAGCTGTAGGTAAACAGCTATAACGCACCTCAGTCTCCTGGCACCTACATCTAGAAATGCTCAACCTAAAACAGTTTTAGCGGCCGGCACAGTTTGAAGACACGGTAAGCCCTTACCCACAGGAGGGCACGGCCTGTCACAGCCAGGATAGAGCACCTGGGAGGCTGCCAAGGGTCTGATTTACCGGAGCTGCCTGTGGCTGGAGGCAGTTTGAGGCCAGAGCAGCAAGCAACGCCAGCAGGTCTGGCATTCCGAGGTGCTGGCAGGAGGATGCTCTCCAAGCAGATTCGTTCTCCATGGCTCCCTCCAGCGTGGCCACCTCAAAAGGTGGCCAGTGAACACGCACAGCACTGAGGCAGCAGAGGAGAACAGAGCCGGCTCCAAGCCAGTACTCCTAAGGGGAACTGCTTGGATGAGGCTGTGTCAGCCTGCCCAGATGCACAGAACATGCCAAAGGTAGGGCAGAAACATGCCAGGCTCACTCATCACTCCAGGAAATCCGCTGGGATAAGAGCAAACTTTCTCTATTATTTAGTCAAAGTCTCCCAGACACCTACACTCAGCTTTCGTCGTAAGCTGTCTGGGGCTGATTTCATCTTGCATGCTGTGCACCTCAATGGGAAGGAAGGGGGACATGGTTGGGCGATGGCTTCTACCCCGAGCAGGCTCCGCTGCAGGAAGCTGATTACTCACCCCCCTTCCCAGCAGGATCAGGCTACCTGCCTTTCCGAGCATTTTGGAACACGTGTGCAGTGCCAGCCACAGGACCGGCTGCTGCGCCAGAGCTAACGGGGCTTCGAGTGGGTTCTGCAGGGCATGGATTGCTTGGAGTTTTACCTGAGCGGGTCTGCCTTCCTCCTGCAACCCCTGTGGACTGGGAGCGACTGCTGCTTCTGGCCCCCATGCTCTGCTCTGTTGTACGAGAAGAATAACAAGTACCTTTCACCTAGAGGCTTGAGGCTTTCAGCAGGGGGATTATCCCGTCATTCCCAATAGTATCTTCAACATGTGAACAACATCCAAGAGCAGACCTACAGGCACCTTTTCTCTGGGATTTCCAGCCCATGTGGCTGCTGATTTCCCACACGTGCAAGTGCATGTCCAAAGGGGAATGGGGTAACTGAGCTTGCTGAGGGCTGGCAGATCATGCTTTGCCCTGGGCACCTGGGTGTGGTATTGGTGGCATTCCCATCACTGCCACTGTAGCTGGATGCAGTGCAGACATCTGTTGGCTTGGCTTGCTTTTAAAACAAAACTGGGATGCTGAAGAGTGATGTATCATTGATGCTGCCATGTCCCAGCCCTCAGCTGGACCCTCCCAGTGCTGAGGTGGTCCCGTTTCCACAGGTTGTCCTGCCAGTGTTGGCTGACCAAGTGGGGTCAAAGATGTTTCTGTGCCACTGAGCATGTGGCCTGGCATCACATCTCCGTGCAGCCCCAAGGACTCTGCATTACTGTTCCCCGAATGGCGGATGCCACCAAGCGGTCCTGCCAGCAAGGCTATGTGTTTCTGGCTATGGCTGAGTTGATGGCCTTGTCCCAGTGACAAGAAGTGTCACCTTTTGCACTTGTTTATTGTGTGCAAGTCCACAGCTGCGGCTGGACTTACGGCGGCTACGTCAGACACCTGATGACTTCAGAAAGAAGCCCTTTATCCAAAGCCACGCTCTGGATGTGCACTGGGGCTGGCTGCATCATCCGTACAGATCACTGGCTTGGCCAGCCGAAGGCGAGTGCCCCTCCTGTGCTCACAGAGAGCGTGCGAGTGCTGCGGTGAAGTGCTCTGATGCAATTACTGTGGGGCTTGAGACCATTTCCTGGTGGTTTCACATACGCTTCAGTCATGTCTGCCCTTTGCTCTGGAAACCTCCTGTTTTGACCTCAGCAGAAAAGACCAAGTGAAAATTGCCCCAGTTTCTGCTTTTACCCTTGAAATGTCACTTTTACAATGGGCCTGGCTATACAGTCATTTTTTTTGGCCTTCAATTCCTGTCTGAATGTTCCTGGTGGTGCTCCCAGCTCCACATCAGAGGTTTGTGCTGACTTCTGATTGGGCAGATAACATGATGGTTACTCTTTTGTCCCTGTTGCTTCATGGTACCCAACAGCACATCAGTCAAAACAGCTGCTGCCAGGTACTGACCTATCTACAAATACCTATTACTTACAGATTTACTGTTCTGTTCCCCTGAAGGATCTCCCAAATGAAGCCCCAGGGCAACAGCACTGATGATGCAGCACATCCTTCCTTCTCTGAGAAGGTGACAGCACTGGTTGCATCTGTAAGTCACTGTGAGACCAGGAACTGCGCAGTAGATCCCTGCCTTCTGCCAAAGCCTCTCCTTCCCTCCAGCCTTCTCTGCCAGTGAAGTAAGGCAGTGCCCCTTTCCTTGGAGGATGCTGGTGAAGAAATGCCTGTTGTGCCTGGCACTCACCAATGCACCTGAGCTAACTGAAGCTCTGAGGCCGGCCTCAACTCTGCCCACATATGGTGCCCGTGCCCCAAACCTGCCAGAGGCCTGCGAGGAGGGAGCAGGCTCAGCAGGAGGAGTGCTCCTGCAGCATGAAGCCACGCTTAGTTTCTCCCTGCATCTCTGGCTGTGGATTTCCAGGTGTATATGTGTTTTGCATCTGTTCAGGCCCCACCTGAGTCTTCAGCTCCTCAAGAAAGAAGCAGAGGAAGAGAAGTCCCCATTCCCAATCTCTGAAAAGGTCCCAGACCACGCACATGCTTTGCACAGCAGCCCCTTATGTCCAGTGCCCTTGGACACAGTGAGCACAGAGCCAAAGAGTCTCAACCCTTCATCGATACATTCTTTTGTCTAAAGAACAAGAGAGAGAGAGGATCGCTGGTGTGATGAAAAAGCATCCTAACGGGGTGAGAAACGGGGCCACCTTGCAGTCATGGCCTGACAACAGCATCGTTCATGTGGCCTGTGCACAGCCCCTCACTGCCCAACCCCTCCAACACCTCAGCCAGACAAGAGAACAGCAGAGCTCCTGCCAGCTCAGCGTTTTCTGGATCAAAGCAGAAGGTAAATTGGGGAGGAAGGAGCTGGCATCACACAAACTGGGTTCCTGTAACACGTCAGAAGACAGCTGGCATGTTGGAGCAACAGGAAGCAGCGTGTGCCTGGCAGAAGGCCAAGCGGTCACAGACAAGCTCTGCCTACTGAGTAAACGGTGAGCAATCTCGGGTGAGATCTTGGCAACGGGAGGAATTCTATAAAATCACAGCTTCCACTGCGGTGATTGTTTTGTGCGGAGCTGGGTTCTGTCCCATTTGCTTTTGGCAGAAGGGAGTTGCTCGGTCTATGGGAACAAAGGCACTGGGGAATCTCACACTCCTTGGACAGATCCCAGCCCTCCCGCTGCCCTTCCATGAGCCGAGCAAATCAGAAGGGGCAGCTTGGACTCATGCACCTCGGGTGCTGCCAGCCCTTGCCTTCCAGTTCCTCCCTGTGCTATTAGGAAATCCATCCCAAGAGGGGCCTTGTAGAACCACTTTGTTATCATTATTATCATGTGAAGTTTTGAACAGGGCTTGAGAAAAGGTGGTGCATTAATATTATTTTAATCTGGTGGATTGCTTCTGCACCTTCAGGAAACAAGGATGACAGCTAGATTTGGCAAGTGCATTGGCTCAGTCAGGGACTAGACGGGAGCAACATTTTTCATTTTCATTCCATTTTCATATAATTTTGTTTATTTTTAGGAAAACTTTTTGGATTTTTTCCTTTTTAAATGTGTTCATGGTGAAAATAGCTAGAATTAGATGCTGAAAAAATGAAGTGTTTTGTTCAGCACCAAGTTTTTATGAGTCTTCCTTTCACTCTGTTGAAAACACTTTCAGGTTGATTGAAAAGAAGTATTTTCTTTGTTTTTTTAGGTCTCTCCTCTATGAAAATGTCCCTCTCACCCTAGTTTTTTGAATCTACCTACTCACAGCAGCTATATTTTAAATGTATCTATTCACAGTCTGCAGGGCTGTGAAGCAGAGGCTGAAAAATAAGAGCAGTGCTTCCAAGGAGATGCAGCCCCACCAAACTGGTGCAAATGCCGCTCGACCGCAAGTGGAGGGAGCAGAAGTGCCCGTTCTGCTCAAATCTGAAAGCCAGCGCGTCCCTGTGGCATGCTTGCCCCAGAGAGGGCTGCTGCAGCTGATCTCGCTGACCTTGTATAACTCGGAGTTGAGTAAAAAGAGGGTTAACCTGGCTCCCTATTAATCCTGAATACACCCCGACTATGTGACCTCTGGAACACTGGCACCTCACACGTGTCCAAGAAAAGGAAAGATTTTGGGTCTTTCACTGTGCTCAGGAAAAGCTTTCCCAGCGCTCCACTACTCCAGCCTCACTCGAGGCAGCTCCATGTGCAGACGGGGAAGACTTAATGAGTTTTACGTTCTATTTGGGAGGGTGAAGGGTGCCTCTTAGAATCTGCAGAAAGAATGCCAGGCTTCACACAGCTCGCTGGCAAACTAACAAAGATAAGTTGGCAGCTACACTCCCGTGCTGCTCCCTTGCTTTCTGTCAGGTTTCCATTTCTATGCTATTGAGGCAATTTTCACCTAAACAACACTGAGCAAAGCCTCTGGCTCACAGCAGCCAGGAGAAGGCAGCAAAGACGCGGCTGCCAGGATGAACCCTGCCAGCTGCAGAAGTCAGGACTCCCTCACCAAGTCATAAAATTAAGAATGAGTTAAACATCCATCAGGTGTTAATGGAATGTAGGAACCTCCCGGCAAACCGCAAGCCTTGGAAGAGGTACAAACTAAACACAGACAGGAAATCCCCCACCCAGCCAGGACCTGGAGGTTGCCTACACCTAAAGGAGAACTCACCGGGGATGGTTTGCTTTAGGTCGGTTATTTGCAAATGACTGAGTATGAGTGATGTTCATGCCCTCAGTTCTAGGGCAGCGCTATCAAATGAGTGACAAATCAGCCCCTGCTGTTCCCTCGGCCATCTCCTCTAACTGCCAGGCTCCTTCCTCTCTGAAAACCTGACCCTCATCTCCTGGAGTCACTCCATGGCACTTCACCATGCTGCAGGTGGCAAACGAGCACGACTGCCAGCCACTCTCTCAGAGTCAGCTGGGTCACAGTCTCAGGGCACTCAGGGCTGGCAGAGGGACGAGGAGAGAGAATTGTGTCCAGGACCTGCAAGGATGGCTAAATCTCTTGGCAGAACCAGACTGTGATGTACAAGCTCACAGGGCAGCCGACAGAGAGGTGTGTTTTACAGATAAGGCAAACCAGCCGTAAGCACAGACAAGACTCACACAGAGGAAGCTGCCTGGGACAAAAGCCCCATACCTTTCTCTCTGGTATCTCCTTTCCCCTGGCCTGAACCTTCACCTGAGGAACACATCTTCTCTGAAATCCTCCCATTCTCCCTAGCAGTCACATTTCCATTTCCCTATCCAACCCCTCCCCTGCCCCACCGTTAGCTCAGGCCGCCTTCAGCTAACTCGGTGTGCATTTATCTTGCAGAAACAATCTCTTAGGTTTTCTGGTTCAGGGACGTTCTCCTGTCTGGCTCCTGGCTCCATTCCCTTTTGTTGTGTTATGAGACCTCCCTGTCCTTCAGGAGACTTTGCTACAGCTCCCAGCTCCTCGCATGAGCGCTGACAGCTACGGGACAGGCCCTGCAATAGAAGAACTGTCTCAACAACGGCCCCTGGCGGGGCTGGGCTGAGATCCACGGTGCTGGGTGGATCTCAGAGCTCTCTGGCAAGTGCTACAGCTGGGCAGAAAACTGACCAGAGAGATGCTAACTATACGCATTCTGTGTGCTGTTTTTGCAGCACAGAAGCTGATAACTATGAATAACGAGGAAAGAACATCTCAAGGCCTCTGGAGACAGAGGCTGCGGTGCTGAGGAGCCATGTCCCGACAAGAGGCATGAGCCTGGCCCTGTTATCTAATCCTCAGTGTACCAAAGGAGCATGTTTACACTGCAGTGTTCCTCCTTTATCAGTGGGGCTATGCAAGGCAGTTAGTAAGCATTTTTAAAGCTTTCCAAACAAATTCAAGGTAGGAGCATGTCCTGTTGACAGGGAAGGGCTGGCTGTGAGTGGGAGCTCATAATGACACCTGCTAACCACTTCCTTTCCGCCGTCAGGGCTCTCCCCATGCATGGCCTTCTCCTGCCTTTGTTTCCTAGCTGAAAGACCCCCAAATCACAAGAAATCTCGAGAAAAAACCCAAATATTTGAAGAAGCGGCTGGAGCAGCAGGCCTCAAAGCAGAGGCTGGCAGTTACACAACTCCCAAGGCCCATGCTGTGAGTAAACAGTTTCGGAGTGGGCTGCTGTTTGTCAGTTCTCTCACAGTTACCACAACTCGTTTGTGAAGCAGCACTGCTCATGTCCGAGGAGGCCAGTGCTTCTGCTGCACGGTGAGCCGAATGCGACCAAACAGACTAAGCAGCACCAAGGCCTCTTGCTCTGCCCCCGTGGGCTCTCTGGCCCCAGGAGAGGAGTGCACTACCAGGCCTCACTGCTGCCCGGCCACTGGCTCCGTGGGGGAAGATGCCACACTTCCCACATCCCTGTCCACACACAGGATGGAAAACGTGACCCATGGCTTCCTATGTGAGCGGTGGTTTCTGTGTGTGCAGGAGGGTGAGCCAGGAAAACCTTCGGTGTGAATCCTGAGCCAAGCTTTCTATTGCACCACATGCCTTTATTATTCCAAACTATTTAAAACCCAGTGAATTAAAAGCTGAGAATCAGACATAAAGCAATTGCACCACTTTGGGTGAGATGCCTCGTGTCAGCTCTAAGATCGGATCAGCCTTCTTTCTGGGATATTTTCTTCTCCCAGTGAAACTCCTGGCTCAGGACACCACAGAGTTTCTGTGCTGCCTCCTGAAACCTGGCTGTGGGTGGGCTTTGGGAAATCAAGGTGTGGAGCAGAGGCTCTGGTGGCCTGGGAAAGCTGCAATGCCTCTCCAGGCAGCCCAGCAATCAGACAAGATGACAGGCAGTTACGCTGGGAGGCTGTTCGTGGGTTCCCAGGCCCGCCTGACCCCGACCCAGAGCATCTCCCACAGCAAAGTCAGACTGCAGGGCACATCTCTGGGTTAGCTGCAGCCCCGGTACAATCACAGCAACATGCACCTTCTGGAAATGTAACTGACCCTTTGAGACTGACACACCATGAAGGTGAAATTATTAAAAGCAACAACACATTGCAAATATTTGGGCAATTTCCTCTTGGCGCATAATTGTTTGCTTTGTGACCTAAAAACCAGTATTCCTTGCAGTCCTCCACAGGGCACCGGTTGTCTCAACTATTTATAGGTGCTTTGATCCATTCTGCAATTGAGGCGGGGATACAGGGATCAATCAAACGGGACATAGTTCTGGTGCTGCCATCCTGAGCTGTGCCTCATGTGACCTACCAGCTCCTCAGAACTGACTTTATCAGCTCCATCTATTGCAGACTTCGAAAAGGTCCCTCCCTAGCGCAGAGGATGCTTGAGAAACAGAGGATACCAAGCACGCTATGTTGTGCAATCGACCCTTGATGAGGGGGTGAGGGAAGTCTATCCTGGCGGTACTTTTCCACTTGCTTTCCTACCCGGGAGCTGGTAGCCAGGCAGTTACGACATCTCTCAGCTTTAGTGAGGCTGATCCTGTGGAGCCAGAGCTCAGATTTGGCTGGGAATACCTTGGTGGTTTGGTGATGCTAACGCAAAGTCAGGTATTTTCAGGGATGAGGGATCACAGATGTTCCTTCCTTCCAGACAGCAATGGCAGTTGAACCAGAACCGACCTCGATATTTCGTATTCAATTTGTGTTGGCAGTCACTGGAGATGTCTGCAAACTATGAGGATTAGAGTCTGTGGAGCCTCTTTCCATTCAGCAGTGACTTTCCATGGTCTGACAGGAGTGAGATTCCAGAGCTGGTGATCTCCCACAGGATGGGAACCCTAAAGAATCTGAACTGGCTGCAATTGCTTTCTTGCCATAACACCAGTGTGTTGCATTCTGACAGTGGGGGAAATATTTGTCTGTCAAAAGGCAGCAATGACACATTGTATTAAGATCTGACACAACTGTGAAAAGGAAATGGTAACACAAAGACATGCATCAACATTACATCTCTGGAGGTAGGAGGAGGGAAGGGGAGCAATCTCTGTGAGAGGAAACTGGAAGAGAAGACAGAGGAAGAACACTCCACACAAGAGAGTGGCTGGGAAGCCAAGAGAAAACACTTTGCCTTGAGGAATTGCTTGTGCAACTCAAGGGGTAAAGACTGGGATAGAAAATGTCATTTCTCTCTTTTTCTGTCCAGAAGACAAGCTGGAGCTGCCCAGGAGTGAGGGCTTGGCTCCTGTGTGAGGCCACAGATCTGGCGAGAGACACCGAAATGGTAGGACTGGAGAACTGGTCTGGAAGGGCTGTCCCAGGAGAGAGCAGGCAGGGCCTGCAAGAGATCACTTGCTACAAGGGAGCAAGGAAACAGGGAGAAGGGAGCTGAGGGTGCCCTAGGAAAGCCGAGGAAGATCAACAGAAGCAAGCATGAGAGGAGCAGGAAGCAGCACAGGGCCAGTGCTATGTGGAGTCCTTCCTTTGGGACCCCATTTCAGAGATTTTGTACAGGAATAGGTTTGATTCCTGGAGGGCAGAGCTGCCTTGGGCGGTGTGGGAGTGAAGCAGGACTTAGGATGTGAGCAGCTGGAACAGTGAATGGTGCTGTCCAATTGCCATCCCTGTGGATTTGCTTGTGATGGCCGCTGACAACCACACTCAGTTCCCTTGGCCCCTCGCTGGGGCGGAGGGACTGCAGCACCGGAGTGATTTTGGGAGCCCCAGCTCTCATACCATGGGCAGAAGGTGAGCAACTTGCATCCAGCTCTAGATCACACATAGATACATCAGGCTTTGCTGCTCAGGTTTGAGGATGTCAAGGATGCATTCAGGCCTGGGACAGGCTGGAGCTTTGCTGGACTGGGACATACTGGAACAAGCAGGTAAGATTTTGGTCCAAGGCAAAAGAAAACCAGGGACGGCTCTTCTTGGAGATTGTATCACCTTTGCACCAGAAAGGGTTAACCTGGGACTTACAGAAGGGATCTCTGCTTGTGAAATACTGGCCTTTTTAAGTTTGTATGCCCATTCCAGCCTCTTCTGTAGCTTTATTATAAAAACCTTACTTACACATGGAGGGGAGTTTCCCCTTCTCCTGACTAAGGAATTATGTGACGTAATTAAAAGAGCCTCCAAACACAGCATCTGAAACAAACTTCACTAAGTGCCCTGTTTCTCCCAAATTACACTTCCCATAAACATTTTATCCTCTTGTTTCCTGTGTGCTATTTACTTGTTACGTTATTTGTTTCAGTCAAATCCCCATGTGGCAACTGCTATCACACACAATGCAGCTGCTCAGGCCCTAGGAGTGAGCGGAACTGCATGGACGAAAAGGACAAGTAAGCGGAAATGGGAACTGCTGATACAGCAAAGTGCAAACTGATAAAGCCAATAAAAAGCCCTCTCCTTTCCTCACCGGCGATGAGTGCATTGGTGAACTGCTCTTCAACACGGGTGGCAGCGACTGCTTTGGGAAGGCTTTTCTAAAAACCAGAGGGAACAGCGTCTGGACTCACGTGGCAGAGGCGAAGCACAGCTGCTCATGATTCAGAGCCTCTGATGTCACTCCTGCAGGCAGGAAAAGAGAGAAAGAACAGTGAGTTCAGATAGGACTGAGGCAATTTCCAACTTCAAACAGGTGGGCTGTCGCACACCAAACCCTAGGAATGCAGCAGTGTCCGGTCTCCCCAGTCACTCCCTCTTTACAGACCACCCTCCCTCCCCACAAGGGCCAAAGCCTCTCTGCCACTCCAGGTTCAAGCAGCTGCCATGCTCTGCGCAGTCTCTCTGTGAGGCTTCACCTGCTGAGTAGGAGGTGAAAGACCTTTGCACCAAGACCTTTGCATCATCATCAGCAAGTTCGCAGACAATACCAAGCTGGGAGGAAGTGTTGATCTGCTGGAGGGTAGGAGGGCCCTACAGAGGGACCTTGACAGGCTGATGTCATGAGAGATGGGCTGATTCCAACAGCATGAGGTTTAACAAGTCCAAGTGCCGGGTTCTGCACTTTGGACACAACAACCCCATGCAGAGCTCTGGGCTGGGGACAGAGTGGCTGGAGAGCAGTCAGGCAGAAAGGGACTTGGGAGTGCTGGTGGACAGGAAACTCAACATGAGCCAGCAGTGTGCCCGAGTGGCAAAGAAGGCCAACGGCATCCTGGCCTGCATCAGGAACAGTGTGGCCAGCAGGACTAGAGAAGTTATCAGTCCCTTATACTCGGCACTGGTCAGGCCGCACCTTGAGTGCTGTGTCCAGTTCTGGGCCCCTCAGTTTAAGAAAGATGTCGAGATGCTGGAGTGTGTCCAGAGCAGAGCAACGAGGATGGGGAAGGGGCTGGAGCACAAGCCCTGTGAGGAGCGACTGAGGGAGCTGGGGTTGTTCAGCCTGGAGAAGAGGAGGCTCAGGGGAGACCTTATTGCTCTCTACAACTACCTGAAAGAGGTTGTAGTCAGGCAGGGGTTGGTCTCTTCTCTCAGGTGACCGGTGGCAGAACAAGAGGACGCGGTCTCAGGTTTCGTCAAGGGAAGTTTAGGCTCGATATTAGGAAAAAATTCTTCACTGAAAGGGTGATTGGCCTTTGGAATGCGCTGCCCAGGGATGTGGTGGAGTCACCATCCCTGGAGGTGTTTAAAGAGAGATTGGATGAGGCACTTAGTGCCGTGGTTTAGATGTAGGTAGGTGTTGGTGTTGGGTCATAGGCTGGACTTGACGATCTCAAAGGTTTTTTCCAGCCTTGTGATACTGTGATACTGTGATACCGTGATACTGTGATACCGTGAAGACAGGGAGCATCCAGCCTGAAACAGAGAGGAACATTTTGCTGGAAGTATTTCAACACTCGAGTGGTGACTGAAGGAAGGCCCTGTGTGAGCGGTGTGTCCACAGGCCTTTGTCTCTTCCCTGCTGCACCTGGGGATGTTTGCACCTTGCTCTGGTCCTGTCTCTGAACAAGCAACGCTATCCTTATTTCAGGTGGCCTTTAAGGATACGCAGATCTCAGTGCCAGCCCTGCGGACTTTGCTCAGATGTGAACCTGTCTCTCTCATCAGCCCATCCCACTGTGCTTGAGCAGGATTTCTCCTTGGCTGTTTCCAAGGCCTGTGTTGGTACCCACTGTGCACCAGCCAAAATGACAATGCTGGCTCCTCTATGAAGATGCTTTGGAGTTCACAACTGGATTTAATTAAGACTAAACTCCAGCATCAGGAATAATCGTTGCATGCTAGTTCAAGGGAGACAGCACCTCTAAAGTACCTTCTCTCTCTTGTGTCCAAGAGGTCAGAGACAGCTTCTGTTGTCATCCTTCATCCCAGTGTTTTCCCTTCTCCCTTTCTCACAACGCAGCAATTCCTTCCATGCATCGGAATACCCTCGGAAGTCTGCAGGCAGCGTCATAGTGCCAGCAAGCTGTGGCCACAGGAAGGCCATCGGCAGCCAGAGGGAGCAGCAGGCTGTGAGGCAGGAGAAGATAAAATGCACCTGTTTTATGGAAGGCATGTTTCCATCCCGGATCAGATTCTGTCTTCTGCTAACAGCGTGGAGTGGCTTTTCTGGAACAGCTCCTGAATGGGCTTGTCCAAACAGCAGCAGGGGAACATCAAAAGGCGCAGCGATCACCCGCAGATAAGCACCCAAGCTGTCTGATCCTAAGCCACCCCCAGGCATGGCTCAGTAGCTTTTCTGCCCAGGATGAGCTCTCTCTCCAGCTCTCCCTCACACCAGAGCCTCTTTCCATGTTGACTGCTTCACACACTTGGGAAAGGGCTGACTGACTGCCAGTCAATGTTTGATACCCAAGGAATAGCTACTTGTGGATAACCCTCAGCGTGAATCCTTTGAACAGAGAAAGGGATAGGATGGCAGGCTCGGGTCAGCGCCAGAGCAAGCGAGTCCCCGCTGCAGTGACCCTGCCACAGTCGGAAGCGCGTTTGCATCAGCCGGCCCCCAGTAATTATAGCTACATATGACTTGAGATCAAAGTGTGTTTGTGAATGATGTGGCAAAATGAATCGATGTAAATCTGAGCATTTTATCTCTGGATGTGTCTTTAACTCTAACTTCTGTCCAGCTGTGACCTGCCCTGGGAAAACAGCTTGGCTCCCACTGCTGCAGCGCTGTCGGGACTGACCGGAGAGCCGCCCGGCTTCCTCCCTGGGTACCTCCTGCCTCCTGCGCAGCACAGCTGCTGCTGGCTGGTGGGGACTGCAGCTGCTTGTCTTTGTGCCCTCATCCCCAGGGTTCTTCCCAATGCAGGAGGACACATTTGCTGTCATAGCAAGTCACTGGGGCCAGGTGCCCAGGTCCTTTGTGCTGATGTGCCAAGTTGCTGCCAGTGGTTGCTCCTTCCAGGGGCTGCCTCTCCCACTATCAGCACCCCAGCAGCAGCTGCTCCTCCGCTGGCCAGAGCCCAGCTGCTCTGGGGATGGTTCCTGATCCAGCTTCTCCCAGCCTTGCCCAGCTGTAAGGCTGGACTCCAGAGAGGGTTTGGCAGGAAGATCCCTTTACACAAGGTGACTCAAGTGACAGTTGGTGGCTGACCAGCACGTGGAGAGGGAACCATGTGCCCATCCCTCTGAATATCTCCCATGACCGCCCTTCACCTAGGTTGAATGTTTTGTCTTCCTTCTGTCACATATTCTCCTATCAGCTTCTATCACGTGTTTAGCCTGTATTTTCTAATTAGCTCATTACTGCACCCATGATGCTCAGCTCCAGCCGTTACTCACACCAGGTGCCATCAATCTGTGAGCACTCTGCTGGGATGTGTCCTCTCTGCTCCACCAACTCACACACACCTCCAGCGACCTTCCCAAGCCCTTAGACACACTGCAACTCTCCTGCTCATTAGTTGAGTCCCCAGCCTCTCAAAAGCAGCCTTTCGGTTCTCTTTCATTGGCACTACTGCAATAAAAGACTTTTTTTTCTCCTTCACCTTTAGAACATGGCTTCTGCCTACAGCCTCTGCACATGAGGAGCCGGCGCTTTGTTAGTTTAAAACACAACACAGAATAGAATCCTGCCAGAGAAGCAACTTGCCAACGAGAACCTAGCTGTTGTCACCCGTGTCCCCTTGGAGGCCAACCAGGGCGCTGGTCCCAAACGTCACTTGCCTGAGCAGCCCCACATATGCCTTCCAGGGCCACAGTGAGAAGGGATTGTGATGATCAGTGGTTTGTTTTGTTTTGTTGCTTGTGCCATGGATACCCAGCATGCAGTAAACTGTTGATTGTCCAACAGAGGTCAGAGGAAATGAGGCATGGAGAGGTTTTCTAAATGTGAGAAATAAAGAGAGAGAAGGCACCACTGGTCTCTTGTGTGGTTGTGCGCTGGCTCCAGAGATCTTTCCTGCACAGCTCCTGGCTAGAGGTGCTCCAGTCACAAGCATCAGAGCGAGTAGAGAAGGCCAGGGTGGCTAAGAGTTAGGTGGGGAGAATGAAACCCGACTTTGAAAGCATTCCCCAGATGTCCCTGAGACAGTCTGGATCTCTCTTGCTTTCATTTGTTGTTTTAATTCCAAAGACATCTTCATAGCCAGTGCTTTCTGCACAGCTGCCAAGAGGCAAGGAAGAGTAAAGTTTAGAGTGGCCACCCGGGACTGATGTCAATTAGAGACGGAATTTCCCCAGTCACATCCACCATTGAGGTTTTCCACTGCTCATGCTCTGATGCTGTGCCACTCCTACCTGCTTATTTCTCAATAGGGCAGAGAGCCTTAATTATCAGGTTGCAGAGCTCCCAAGGGTCTTATGACAATTGAAGAGTGAAGTATCCTGATGTACGGGGAATCCCTAAACTGTTATAGGTCACTATCTGACAACATGCTGTAACCTGGGGGAAGCCTGTCCCCAGAACCAGCTGCCCAGTATGCGTGTGTTTTGTGTTTTGGTTGCTACCATCGAAGACTACAAGAGGAACAGGCAATTCACTATCATTTAAGGTAGCGCTGTGAATGCTATCATTTGAGCTTCTTAAAAGCTTAATCTTTCTGTCCCTGCGATCACATCTTCCTGATCAGGAACAATTAGAGTATCCTGTGGTGAAACACTGGATGGTTATTAATGAAACTTGCGCTGCCCTGGAGTTTTAATTGTCTCAAGAGTTTAAACACACGCCTGACTTAAAACAAGTCCTACCCAAAATCCCTCATCAGAAAGGGCCCAGCACTTCATGTGCCCTTGAAACTAAGCAGGGCTTTAAATACATCTTTCTTTTCCTTAATTCTTGCAGAAGAAATGCCTGGGCTTTGTCAGTGCAATAGCTCTCCATGGAGCTTTGTTTGCCTCTCAGACACATTGAGTTGGGGCCTATCATATCTGGAGCCATTTTGGCCAAAAATTTTAAGTCAGGAGCCAAGCTTTGGCATTTGCACACCAAACCTAAATCTCAGGATGGTTTGACGCTGGCCCTTGATGAGAACAAGCTGTAGATAAGCTTACAGCTGAGATAAAATGCCCAGACAGCTCATATGGCAGGGACAAAGGGGGGACCCTGGGCCATCACTGCCACCTGACTCAGATGATAAAGACAATAAAGATGAGGGGTTTGCCCATGTGTGGAATGTTACAACCTGCATAAGGGAAAATCAGGAGGTTGGAACACAGCAGGCAAAGGGAGCTTTGCAGTACTGGTGGATTTCCTGGGCTGTGTGCAGGAGCAGATGCCAGGTGCTTGCACAAAAAGGAGCAGAGATGGCTGGATGTGGGGCTCTGGGCCTTCTCTCACCACACCTCACCATCATGGGAGAAGGGCCAGCGGGGCAGAGGAACTGGCTGCTGCCAATGGCCATCACTTTGTGTCAGTCACATCTGGTGCCCTGCTAAATGTCAGGATCCAGGAATGTAGCTGCTGTTCAGGCAGTGCCAGTAGCCAGAGCAACTGCAGGTGTGTGTGGCTTGGTTTGTTTATATATGTAAATCCAGTCCAAAGTCTCCAATGATTAAGTCATGCGATGCAAGGCATGTGACAGCGCGGTTAAGAAACAGCGGAGGGCAAACAAGGGTGACATGAGGAAAGCATTTCTAAGTGGCAGCTGTGAGCTAAATCATATTGGAATTGGGTAACCTGGATTTAGGGGAGAGGCTGGAAAGGAAGGGTGTAGCACTGCGAGAGGAAATGGCTCTTTTTTTCTCTGGAAAGGGCCCTGATCCTCACGTTTGGGCCCTGGTTTTCTGTTTATGGCTAATACTGCAGGGCTGATGTGCGCCTGTGGACCTCTTCGGAGAGGGGCCTGACTGATGCCCTGAGAAGACACCGTTACAGGGGCTGGCGGCAGGTTTGGGGGATGTGCTCCCCACAAGCAGTGCCCTGAGGGGAAAATGTCCACTTTGATGGCAACTGGATTTGAACCCACCACCACCACAGCCATCGTGCGTCTGATTTGCAGTTGTGTGCACAAACAAAGGTCCTGCCTATGCACTGACTGTGTTTCACATCAAACGCTCCTTGGTCTTTTAAATGAAACAACCCGTCTTCTGCAATTTTGGTCTGATTCTCACGGAGATGAGCAGGAACTTCCGTACCGACTCCAGGAGAGCGAGGCTGTGCCCTCGCACACACCCCAGCCCAGTGGCAGACACCAAACAGGGCTGATCCCTACCAGCCTACTGATGTTATCGCCTGGCTTTGAGGAGTAAGGAAGAACAAGATCCTACAATGACAAATCACAGCGTTTGTTGTGGTACATATAAACAAGATTAAAAAAAAAAAACCTTTCTCAAATAATTAACACTCCCCCTGCATTTCATGCTCCTGATGTTTTTCATGGACTAAGGACCCGACAGACAATTTGCCCATGATCTGCCACACAAAGTGGATGAGGGTCCATCATGGAACACAAACACAAAACAGCTGGACAATCAAGCCTAGAGAGGAGAATGACACCATTAAAATGAATCAGTACCTGAGACATAAAACTCCAAATCAGTTCCACACTAAGCCTGAGACACACAATTCCAGGGAACAACAAAAAGCTTATTTTAAATTAACTGATACTGTCAGTTCTGAGTTTCTTGTTGATAGCTGCTTTCATGCAGACACTAAATGCCGTTTGGAGCACTGCCGTACGGAAAGCACTGGAACAGCAATTGTTTGCCCTTCTAGCATTGTAGGAATACGGTATTTTCATTTTTGCTGAGTATTTTCCATTCAGGTCTAAGGCTCATACAGCACCCACAAGAAGAATTAAGTGTGAGATTTTACAGGCTATTGTGGCCTGGTTTGTTTTCAGAAGGGATTTCCAAACTCTTAAGCTCAGACGCATCAAATCCCTTGAGTTTTTGAGTCCATAATAAACCATCAAAGTGGCTGTGGGATGTGTATTAAGGACCAAACCTGTCAGACGGAGAGTAACAAGTGCAGATACCCAGCAGGGATGCACACTGACATTCTGCCATGGCCCTTCTGCAAGGGAAACTGGGGCAGGAAAATCAAGCGTGTTTAAACTGGAGCATGACAAATGAATTAACAGGACAACATAACGTGTGTTCGCCATGCCCACGTCTGGACTTGATACACAAGGAATCACTTTCCAGTCCAGTATTCCTACGCAAAACCTAACATACTGACTAAGCCATCTAAATCCAAGTGCTCCCTGGCTGTGGCACGGACGTAGCATGGGAAGGGGAAATCAGTCTGTCTGTGTGTAAAGTTTACTCATGCTATATTTACACTAACACCACAACTCACACACGCAGCACTGATGCACGTAAATGTTGACCTAAACTTTGAGGTTTGATTAGAGGTGTTGGCTCCAACAAGCCCTGTTAGTTTGGCCATTTCTTTGTGGGATACCCCTGGCAGTCCCCCCCGGAAGAGCAGCCACTCCAGATCAGAAAGATGCCAAGAGGCTTGAGCAATGTGCCCTGCAGGCTGCTCTGCCTGGTCACCACGGGACCATACAACTCCATTCCATTATCAAGCCCTAGTACGCACCTCAGACTGAGTGACTTGGCCTTGGCAGAGCTGACAGAGAGGGAAAGTACCTTTTCCATCAGAGCTGTTTGTTATTCTGCATGAACTCCCCCAGCTCCTCAGTGTCAAAGCACTTGGCAGTGCTGTCGTGTTGGTAGTGCTCGTTTGTCCTGTTGCCCTGAGCGCCGTGGTGGGTGGGAATGTGGCTGGCCCCGGGGAAGCAAACCACATGAAACACCAGCACTCGGAGTTGCATGGGGACTATGCTGCCTGTTTACTCCCTGCTGGAATTCAGGCAGGCTGGGGGCTTGGGGAAGCTTGTGGGGAAGAGGATCTTCTAAGAGGATGTTGCTGAGAACGATGGGGAGGATGTCCATCAACAATGTGCGGTTAACGTGGGAAGCACAGTGATCCTGGACTAATGCCTCCAGTGTTGATGACAGCCCAGCCCCACTGGTACCGGCCACACGAGTTCACAGAAGTCACCTTTTAAGCTTCAGGCAAGAAAGATCACATAACCACAGTAGCAAAGTCCTCTGTCCCTGCTTGCATCACCGGGTTGCTCTCTTTACATGGTTATCAGAAGGCCCACAAACTTCACCAGGGCAGCTGCAGCCCCTGCCTACTGCTCGACCTCGCATAAACAAAACTTTACTAGCACCTGCAAATCCAGTTTGGTCCCTGGAAAAACACGACAAGAGCAATGGTACAGGCCATGGCTCAGGGTGGAGGCTCTTCTCCCCAAACCAGCCTGAATTGTCTGTTGTGTAATGGTGCCAATGAAGTTTTGTAACTCCCTCTCACACTGGGAGGACTCACCTGATTTCAAGAGTCATTTCACTTTCTGGCATCTATCATCCATCAGAAATTCCAGGCCAGAGCTTTAAAAAGCAACCAGTGACTTGGGATCTCATGACTGCTGGATGTTTTGACTGAGGTATCTCGGCAGGCATAAGCAAGCCTCCTCCTCACACCTCTTCCTCAGAACAGGCATCACAAGTGTGGGTTGCTCCAAAGCCTTGGCTGTGATGTGGAGCTAACATTGGCCCAAGACAAGTCACAAAACCTCTGTCTGAACCAAAATGTCAGCTCTGAGCCCCCAGATGAAGACCCCTCCACAGGACTGCAGGAAACACGCACATCCTTCCCTCATTTGTGGGACTGTGTTCAAGTTTGAGGTGCAGCAGTGCCATAGGCACAGCTTAGGAACATCCAAGGTCACTCACCAGCACTGGCAGAGGCCACAAGCCCTGTCTGCTGGCTCTGCATAACTCACACCAAATCCGCCTGCTGATACTCAGAGCTGGTTTCTGGTTTGCACATGCTTTGGACAAGGCTGGGCTTTCTTCGTGAGACCCTGCAGATAGTTCCTGTGGAAGAAACCTAGCTAAGTAGCTCCAGACCTTTCCAACCGGCAAGACTGCCCCTACCTGGTGATCCTGCTAGTGAAGTGAGCTTGGGGCAGCTTGGCAACTGCATCTTACAGTGGCAGGTTTTTAGTTACACTATAAAAAAGCATCCTACCTTCCCTTAACCCACCTTGAACTCTGCCCTACACCAATCCCTAGCAAAATGGTACCTGTACCTGTTCCACCCAGGCACACAATCCAATGGTGACTCACCGTCACATATCCTTATTCATCCATTTATTGCCCAGATAACTCTCCATTAAGCTAATGAGTCATTCTTTTACACCCACCAAATGCATAGCTTGGATGCTGTTGTGTTCTGCTATTGGTAACTTAGGAGAACAGGGAGTCTTGATCCAGAAAATGCATCTCCTCTGGAGAAGCTCTGCAAAGGATGCGGTTGGATTTGTAACCACTCCACAAAGTCCCGTTTAGCACCTTTAGTGACGGCAGGGCTAGGCTTCTCCTTCGCAACTGATTTTGTCAGCTCTTTGAAGGCAACTGAACCCTGACTGGAGGGGGAGAAGGCTGCTGCTGAGACATGTGAGGCTGCCAGGACTGACTACAATGGATTTGTTAAACAATCACCCAGGATCCTTGCAGCTCAGACAGGTCCCCAGCCACATGGGCCACTCCCTGGAGCTCACCTTCCTTCAGGGTACGCTGGCTCCACGCATCGCTTGCGCTACCTCGAACCCTGTGCAGTCTGTAAATCTTCAGCAGGATCCAACAAACAGAGATTCAGTGCTCACACAACAATCCTGATGTCAGGGCCTCAGTCCCCCAGGACAGCTTCTCTCATAGATCTCTGTGACCACCACAAGGATCAGAGCCCAAAAGGCATCCCCTCTGATCTGCGTGAATCAGGAGTCCAAAGCTGAGCTCCATGTGGGTTGTCCGATATTTCTAGTGGCGAGCTCCACTTGGCACATTCAAGGACTGGGTTTTCTGTGTGTGTTGCAGAGAACAAACACAGCCCCATTGACTACTGCACACAAGCACTGAAGGGCTGGTGTTGCTTGCTGAAGGCCTCATATCAGGCTACTTCTAGAGCTGGAGGACTCTGGTCAAGGCCTCGCAGGCCCTGGGTGCCCAGGACTCATTGGCCACGTCTGCAGCTGTTTCTCTGAGACAAGCAAATCACTTTATTCCAGGCACCAGTGAAATTCAAGCAGACCAGGAGACAAAGTGCTTGGCACAGTTAACTACATATATGCACACTCTCTGCTGTATTACACTAAGAACTGTCAGTTCTTGCCAGTCTGTCAATGCTTTGCGGGCTCCTTTGACCCCAGAAGATGGGCATTTCTGAATGAGGCATGAATCTCTGCTTTTTTTTTCTTAAAACAGGTTTCATTCCTCCAGGGCAAAATAACTGAACACGTCATTTCAGTGCATCCACCTCCAGATCGGTGTCCAGAGCTGGAGCCTGCAGGCTCTTGGAGGTGACCTTGCACTGCCAGTTTCTGCTTAGTGCAGGCACTGGGGAATTCTGTTCTTTCTCCAGTGAGCAGTACACGAACATCAAATCCATGAGATCCCCAACGCACACCTGTTGTTAGAGGGGAACTGAGAGAGACACGTGTTGCACAGTAGCTGAGACTTCACTTCCTTAGGGACATGAGCTACAGACCCTGCGCTGTGATGTGGCATGGTGGCAGCCTTCTGCGGCTTCACTGCGTAATGTGAGGTTTCTGTACCACCTGGGCTGTAGGCAGCTCTCTCTCCAAAGCAGGGAAGATGGTGTGTAAGGGCAATCATCGGCATTACGTCCCCTGCCAGTGGTGGCAGAGCACAGGTCAGCGCAGGCAAGGACAGAGCTGGGCCTCTGGCAGGCTGTCCATCCCCTGGACCCTTGACAGCTGCTTTTTCCTCACAGGGTGACTCATGCAGAGAACCAAAGGGCATTTCCAGCCCGTGGTGCCCTCTCTGGTCAGTTGGGGTTGCAATGTGGGGAGACTGCTCTTGCAGGAGAGGAGGGTGCAAACCACTCCATATCCACATGTAGTGAAGCAGCTCCCACGGCTCCCCTCGGTCTCCGAAAGCCCAGACTCCCCACAGGGCTGTCATAGCTTTTGCAAATATTTTTTTTTCTTTTTCTAAACAAAAAGCTACATTTTAAAAATGCCAAGCTCTTGTTGCTGGAAGCTTCTGCCAGTTCCTAGAACTTCAGAGGATCCAGGTCTATCCTCTCTACTAAGAATGAAAGTTCTCACAATTGGTCAAAAGGGGAAGGATGGAACATTGACCAATATTGAGTAAGAACTGCATTCCCCTCATTTCAGAGGCAGTTGTGGGAATGTGCTTGGCGTTCAGATGATAACTTACGTCTGTAGCAACTTGCTGAGCAATGTCTTGAATCAGGCTTTGATGAAGCGATGTGTTTGAAGTTTCTGAAAGCAGCACCTTGCTACCTTCCCTCTGCAGTGTGGTCACTCAGAGCTCTTCAGCCCTGCCTCTCTCAGCAGGCAAGCAGACCAGAGTCCCGTTCAGCTACACCTAAACCCCATCTGAGCTTACTCAATTATTGATTAAAAGCAGGCACTGGAAAGAACAAGGAAAGCAATCCTTCCCTGAACAAGCTCACTTAATACAAACAGTTTTCCCTCAGTGTAAGCCAAGAGTGAGGCTCCTCCAGCTGCCCATACAGTCTGCCTTTGCACAGGCCATGCCATGTGATTTTTGAGGTGTTGGCTCCTCCTGTTTTGAGGCTCTCTACCTCCTGCATCAACGGGATTTAATTGCTCCTTTCATCGAGCAGGACAGAAGGGTGCTAACACACCCACTGGCTGGAAGCAGGCCTGTGGCTGTCTGCAGATCAAAGACAATCCCACCTCAGGGCCCCAGCTACAAGCACATTCCAGGGCAAGGACCGCCCTGCGAAAGGCACCCAGAACCCGGCAGCCTCGCAGTGCTCCCCACCCACTGCTGACTTCCATTAATTAATTAACTCTGCAGCTTTGTTCCCTTATAATCCTCCAGCACAGTAACTTGTAGTTGCAACAGAGGTTTAAATGAGATGATCCCAGGTCTTCGCAACTTGAAACAAGGGTGGGAAACTCATAGCTTTGTGGTGATCTCGAGTTCATTCATTATACAATCGGATCTTAATTGCTTTAAGAATATGATTCTAATAAACTTGGCCTCTGGTACCACTCACATAAAGACTACAGCTGCCAGATCTCTACTGCTGCACACGGGCAGTCTATCCTGTGTGGTCTTTTTCATTTTGGTGGGCTCTGAAGCACTGAATTCTCTGTAGGAACTAATGCTGGGTTCACCACTCCGTATTTACCTGCTGGGTGGACAGGTTGCAAAGCTGTTTGAGGTAGTAAAGGAAAAGGGATTTCTATGGGGAAATTAATTTACAATGAGGTACCTACAATAATCCAGGAAACTAATCCACTGGAGATGTTTCTCCCCACTGGCTACAAAGGACAGGTGTGAGGTGCCTACCTGACAGACCACTGAAGCTGACTACAGTAAAGCCCACCTTATGTGCACAGAAACCTGAGCCTGAGAGTAAACAGGAGGTGCTTCATCAAGAGATTCAATGTGAGAAGCGTCAGTGGGACCAATGCTTCACCCTCACACTGGGGGGAAGTCTCCAAGTAGGGAAATTGGTATCACTTGCCTGTCTGGTGTAAAGGTCTGGGAGCACACACGGGACAGCAATGGACACCTGAAAACTTCAGCAGCCCTGCAATTAATGATCTGCATGAACCCACCAGGCAGTGTGCAGCTCTGAGGAGCCACTTTCCAAGTGGAATGGATTCCTCACAGAGGTAAACGTTTATTTGGGAGAGCTGGAGACACAGGAATTGCTCTGTGTCTGGGTATGTGCATCTACTGACAGTGAACAACGAAAGTTCCTGGGCACCAATGCTTTTAATCTTAAGATTTGGGGGGGAAGTTCTTCTTTTCTGATTCTTTCAGCTTGCCAAGCATCACTTTGATCAGAACACCAGCACTGAGGGTCCAGGACTGTTTCCTTGATTTACTCTCTCTGGCTTTCCCAGTATTTTTCCTGGGGAACTCTGGGCAGCAGTTTCCTACAGCAGCTGGTGGAGTCCGTGTTATGAACAGGTAACAGAGAATTAACAGCCTTGGAGTGGTCTGGAAGATGATTCTTCCTTAAAAAGCAAGACTGCATCCAGCAAACTCATATCAAAGTCCTTCTATCCAAACAAAATGTGTCTAAATACAAACACAGTGCAAGAGAGTGATGCTGCTTATGAAAAATTCCACTCTGAGGGTGCTGCTGAATCCTGTGCTGGCTGAGATCTTCCCTAAGCACTGTGCCATGATGTGCCTGCCTGCTCGGAAACCTCCACACAGGCCCAGGTGCCACCGGAGGCAGCACTGGTGACTCAGCAGGTGGCAGCCTTTGCCTTGACTTTGCAAGGAGCTGTCACTCTCTGGGAGGTGTTTGGGCCAGCTGAGCACCAGGGACAAAGGCCCCCCTGTCCTGGCACAAGGTGTGGAGCCTGGACAAACCAATGTGGGACTTCAGCCCTGGGTGGGAAGAGTCCTGTGACAAACTGACCTCCTGGACAACAAGCGGCCTTGTGGGTGGGCTGAGACTTACAGCCCAGGAGGTGCTGCCAGCATCTCCAATCCCAGTACACTCTGAGGGATCTTTATGTACAAGCACTGCAATTAAAAAGACAATCTGGATGGGTCTGGCACTTTGGAAGAGGTTTGGATCAGCAGAGTCACTGCTTATTCATACGACAAACCGGAGGAGGGAGCAGAATAGTTCTCCCCTAGGATTTGGGGGGAAAACTTGCTACAGGGAAGAAAATGGAGGCCAGGAGAGCTGTGTTTTGGGAGAGGGACAGTTTGGGGAGTAAACAACCTAGCAGAGTTTTAAGTGGGATGTAACTCATGCCCATAAGAAGGGGAGTGCATTTGCCACGCAAGTCAACGTTCCCTGCTCCAGGGAGGTGGAACAAGAAAGCAAGGGGTGGGTCTGGGTATGGAGGAGGCAAGAGAGGCTGCTGGTGGTGCATGAAATGGCTGCTTTCAGTCTGCCTCCTCCTGGAGCCAAGAGACCAGCCTTGGGGATCAGTCTGGTGTGTCTAGCAAGGGCAGCATCCTCCCCCTGGGTGGGACACTGCTGAGGCCAGGGGCAGAGCCTCTTTACATTGTTCAGAACTGGCTCTCTAATCCCAGCCTCGGCCCTCATGTCCTTTCAAACCTAAGGTAAACATTGCATTTTTGATTTGAACTGTGATACCGGACCCTTTCCCAAAGCTCTTCAAGTTTCAGACCCCGTTAAGTTGGATTTTGTTGAACTGTTCACCTGAAAATGAGAGGAGGAACCATTACTAATGTGAGAAAGCATCCTGGTTTCCTCAGTGGATACTGGCAACACCTACCTCACGACTCAACATTCTGCCTGCCCACCCCTCTCTCTACCCCTGAACAAGTGCCAAAGAAACTGCAAGCATACTTTCTTCTTTTAATGAGAGGCAGATTTATACTCATACTCCTGTCACTCTCTCACAATGCCTTACGTAAACCACCGTTGTTTTTGGAGAGATGCCAGGGCAGTTTGAAGGAATGTGTACAGGACCTACCAGAACAGGGTTTCCCCATGTTTCTGACTCTTTAATCCCCTTATTCAGAGCTGAACCAATAGGCTTGCACCTCTTACACAGAAAATCTTTTCCAACTTCATCCACTGCCTTCAAAAACAAACAAGGAAACCCACAAGCTCATGCCCAGCCATTACCATGAAAGAGAAAACAAGAGACACAAAGCAAAAGAATGTGTCGCATGCAGATCTGTAAATACTGTGTCCATGAGTGAGGACGCATTTGTTTTTGTTCCGCATAGTCAAACATGTCCTGATCTTTAAAGCATCTGCACTCAAAAATTGCAGCTGATCGCTCAGTTGCAAGGGACCGGCTGTTTCTGCAGGGGCCTTTGCTGAGGTCTCATGCCATGACACTGCTGGGCTTTAAATCTGGGCGTGGATAATGTTTGGGGAAGAGACGTGTGTGAAAAGCTGCCTGAAGGAACTGGTTGGCAGGACCTTCCCAGGACCGCCCTATTGCCACCGCAGACTGTAGAATTGAAAGCTGCAGCTCAGAGTAGGCTCTGCAGGGTGAGCATTGGTACGGCAGTCATTGGGTGCTCACTGAAGGCACTGGTGACTGGCTTTGTCAGTGGTTCATTGACTGGGAGGAATAACGCACTGCCCAGAAAAGCGCAGGAGCCGAGACTTTACTCTACCCGCTTTGTCTGCAAAGCAGTGAGGTGGCCTGCCCAGTTCACAGGAGTAATGAGAGGGGTGATGTCATGTCTAACAGCTCCCCAGCTTTCCTAATCAGCTCCTACCAACTCTGTCTGCTGGCCCTTGCATTTCTGGCAGCCTCTGCTGCTCCCTCATTATCAGATTCCCTTCTGAAACAAACACAAAGCTTTCAGCTGGCATCCCCCGACTCTGGGAACCATTGCTCTGAGGCCGTTGCCATTCTTCCCTGTGAAGGGGGAGGGTCTCGTGAATGCAGTTATTCCAAAGGGATTCTGCCAGCTGTGGTGTGAGGATTACTAGGGGAAATGCCGTAGAAGTGGGGACTTGCCTTCAGCTTTCCTCTTCCTTGACCTGCTCCATCCACAATGACACTGTCTTCATCTTTGTCAGCTCTTTGCCCTGGGAGGAGAAGGTACAGTTAACACACGAACGTCAGAGCTAATCCCTCCAACTTCTTTCTTTCTGCAGTGATTGCTGGCTCTGGAGAACCCACAGACCTGCTCTTGTACACTTTCTTACAAATCAGGTATTTCCTTGCTCTCCCACAGCATAAGGAAACACACACACTACAGCCCAACACGTCTGTCGGGGTGCAGCCACACACGGTGTTGATGCCAGCACCGAGTGTGGCCTGACAGGAGCAGACCTGGGTCAGAGTGGTGCATACAGAAGGCTCCTACGCATTCTATGCAGTCAGATCCCTGGGCCTAAACCTCCACCACTTGTGTATCTTAAGGCTTTCTGAAGAGAAGCTGATGGAAAATGGAGAACATTTCCTTTTCCGGTGCCAGGCCCCACCTCAAAGCACGATGCCACCCTTTTGGCTGCCTTACGGGTAACACTAACGCGTGCACACACCATCCACAAAAGGCCTCGCACAAAGGTCTTATTTCTGCCTTTCCTCCTGCTGCTTCTCTGTGACACCAGTACGCCTCCCACCCTGCTCCTGTCCACACTGGTTTGGATAGAATGCTTAGCCAGGCCCCACGGGGAGGGCCAGCTTCATCCTGCACCTGACGAACATGGCAGACCTTCCCCTAGGGAACGGAGCCAGGCTCTAGTACCGAGAAGTGACTGAGCAGTAGTTTCTGAGGGAGCTATTTTATTGGGACAGCCTTCTGCTGAAGATCATGGATGCTTGTGATTACTTCCAGAGGCTGCTCAGCTCCGTGAAATATCCTGGCTCTCCACATCCCTGAGCCTTGACAGCATCTACACAGCAAGGCCTGGCTGCTGAGTGAGAGAAAACTGTACCCAGGCCAGGAGAACACCAAGTCCCATAGAGGCCTGTGACAGAGGAACAGAAGATACTCACTCTGTCACAGGTAACAGTGTTCATCCCAAGTGCAGCACCCAGACAAGTTAGCCAGCTTTGCAACTCCCTGTCAGGTTTGTGACAAGGTAAGAAAAAACCCTCCTTTGAGTTGCCCGGTTATCCAAAGGCATGTGGGAACGAAATTTCCAGTGTTAACCACTGTTAAGGATGCTGGTGTCTGCAGCTGTGCAAGGGTTTCAGATGGAATGCAAATAGGATGCCCGGATGGCCAAGCAGGTGGAGCACTTAAAGCTTGGCCATGGCCTTCTTCAGATAAGATAATGCAGCTTTTGCCCTTCCTGTGCTGGAACAGGGGTTTGTGTTATCCATATTGATAACTGTGCAAATGTGGGGCATGTCCCGTGCCAGCTGGGGTAGCTGACCCGGTCACACAGTGCTTGTCTGGTGTGCCAAGGTCAGGAGATGTCCATATTTTGAGAAATTTTGTCTGAGAAGAGGCCCCTGACTGTCTCTGCTGCAGTGGTGGTGTAGCAGAGCAGAGGGATTATCAGGCAGGTGATACTGCCTCCTGCACAGTGCGGCCCCTGCTCTGAACCCCTTGGACCTGTAATTGAATTTCCCTGTAAGCAGCTCCCACAGCCAAGTACATTTCATTTGCAGCATCTTACTTGGCAGAGACCGTCACTTTCATATCACAGGAGCTCCACACAGAACACAGAGATGTGCAGGCAGATGCTGTCTTTCTGGGCTGGAACAGGGCCGTACAGCAGAGGCGCATTTGTGGTGTTCATGACTTGCACGCACAGACTCTGACCTCCTCCACGAAGCTGGCGTGGGGCTGATTGGAGATCAGAGCATCAGCGGCCAGCCTGCAGAGGGAATGAGAGAAACAGGTGCCGGAGCTGGGCAAACCTGGGAGAGGTTTACGTTCTTTCCCCTGGAAATCTGGGGGTGGTTTGGTTTGGCAGTCAGTCATAGGAAGCATTTTTTAAGCTTCATCTGTGCCCCTGAGAAAAAAAAGTGAATAATTCTTTCCCAAGTTACTTTTAGGGTGTACCCAAGACTAAAACTGGCACAGAAAAGAGCACATGGCATTGAGCTAACTGGGCATGAAGAAAACCTTTGTGTTCACACCAAGCATCTGGACTGCAGGAGAACTCTTCTGCACCCAGCATTTTACAAAACCTCCTTGCCATTACGAGCTGCACAGCTTTGGGACGTTTGGAGTTACCACCAATAAGCTGTTATTTACCAGCACTTCCATAATGAATAGGCCATATTCCGCTACAATTTAGAACAGGAAACAGCAAAGGTTTTCCCAGTCCTTTGAACACTTAACTATATGGGTGTATGAAATCATTTGAACATGGAGGTTTTCCTGTGAGACCCACAAGTCCGCTTGGAGAGGTTGCTGGGGAGAGGTGGCTGCCTCACAGCACATCTGTCCGAGAGTACTAAGCACACGTTCCTTCTGCTGACACAGGCGCTGCGCACACATGTGTGATGTGGCCGGTGATGACCACGCGTAAGGGTACAGACTTGGGAATGCTTCCCACAGCCAGCATGGAGGGCTGTGGAGACTCAAAATGTGAGCTGAAGGTACATGCCCAGCAGAGTTTCCTCCATTTTTAGTGTCCTCTCTCATTTTTTCCCTTGCAATATTCAAACACAAGGTATTTCCAAACTATAAACACTCGTGAACTACAAGTACCTTGTAAATCTGTGTATGCTACACACCTCAGGCAAACAGTACTCACGGAAATGGCACAGCCTTCTCTGTGCACCCAGCAGATCCATCTTCCCGGAGTTCAGATGACTGAAAATACCTGAGACAGGCCAACAAACTGCCCTCTGGGAGAACCTACCGCCTTCCCACTGACAGCAACCAGCTCGCAGAGACCCAGTGTCCCCTCTTTTCCAGCTACCACTGGGGTACCAAGCATGCACTATGAAGTTATGGGGACCGCAGTGATGCACCCAGACAGGCAGAGCGGCCAGCTGTGGCCTGATGCCTGGCACCACAGTGCACCGAAGTGCAGGGGTGAGGTGGGAAGCCACCGATGAAGGGCAGCGTTCCCTCCATGCTCACAGTGGTTCAGCTCTGACCCCATAATGTGGAGCTATCAGTGACACCAACGGGAACAGAACTTGGCAAACATGAGAGCACTTGCTCTATGTTTATAACAGCAGCTCAATTTGTACCTGGAGGAGATTAGAAACCCTGTGGGCCTACAGGAGATAATCAGAGAGAGGCAGGCCTGGGGTGATGTGCTTAAGGCACGCTTTTTGAAGATATTTCCCTTAACCCACAGGAAACAGGCAAGAAGCAGTAGATTCAGAGAATCCTCCAACTGTTTCTTGTCCCTTACGTTCCTACAACCACCCCAAAGTGGCACAGGGTCCCTGGGTGCCACAGGCCAAGTTACGTGCAGACAGTTGAATGTGCTTCTGCACTCTGGCTATGGAAAACAGGATTGCTCAGGCTTGCAAAACAGCGTGAGAACGTGTGAATGAAGGCTGTAGACTTCTTCCTTGTTCCCAGTCTACTCAAGAACAGTCGTTGATTGTAGCCAAGCTCTTCCTGATCTACAGCCAGAGATGAGGATCAGGCTCAGCACTGCAGCCTCTCAGGCAACATCTTCAACACGAAAGCAGACAACAGATACACCACGGGGCAATTTTCTCCACTTGGCAACAGCTTGGAGGATGTCATGGCTTTTAGGCACAGGGCAGTGAGTCAGAAGCTGGTCCAGGGTTTGAGTCCCTGCCTTTCGAGCCTGGGCATCTGGCCAGCTGTTTGGTCCTGGAAGTGCGGTGTCAACTTCAAGAGCAGAGTGGTTGTTGTGTGTTTTCTGTTGTTTACATGCTCAAGAACCCCAACTTTTACTCCCTGGTTACCTGCCCGCCTCCCACCGGTCTTTCAGGTCTCGTGTTTGGCTGAGAACATGCGGGGAATCTCCTGTCACATCTTGCTGGTTCCAGCCATGTGGCTGTTCTGGGCTCCTGCCGGTGTTTGTCTGATGTGTGACCCATGCACAGGCTGTTCCTTTCCTGAGATGCCTTCATGGAAACAAAGGAGCGAGCTGTCTCCCGGGTGTGGAACAGGGAAGGCTGCGCTCAGACACCCCGTCCTAGTGAGAGGCTCTGATGCTAATCACCTGCCTTTGATCCCTTTGCCTTTCAACTCTGACTACCACCTTCTCCCTTGCCTCCCTCTGGGCTCTGCTCCGAACAGGGACCTGCACAGGTGCCAGGGCACAGGATAGGAAGTGCCACATCCAAGCAATCAGAAATCTCAGGCCTTGGCAAGGATTTTCTGCAGATAATTGAGGCTCTTTGCATTTTACACAAGCAAAACCTGTACCAGTTTGTGTGGCTGAGCACACGGCTGCACTGCAGCCTAGTCTGGACATGCAAATGGTTCTCAGTGAGAGCAAGCCTTTGCAGAGATGATACAAAGCTGTTTTCATGTCTGCCAGCCCCACAAAGCTGCATTTGGCTTTGCCAGGCCAAAACCAAGTGAGAAGTTCAGTCACTAGAAACCAGTGCCAGTTTCTTAACATTGGTGATCCATCAGAGATGGGTGAAGCTACACTCAGTGCCCTTGTAGACCTTCTTTTTCAGGCAGGAGGCTTCTTCCAAGCGTAATTTCTGTGCACCAGCACTAGAAATGTTAACGTGCGACAGGTATCCTCACCTTACTCAAAATAAGGACTAGATGAGATGATTGTCAGGGCAGGTTAACTTCATGGTCTGGGGGCTGAATTCTATTTTGCTTTCTCATTAGCAGGTTTCAAATAACTGCTTTTCAATTGGTCCCCTAGACCCACATCAGGCTGGATACTGAACTCACCAGCACTTGGGAGACATTATTCCTAACCAGAATCCAAATCTGACCCTGACAGAGGCAGCTTTTGATTTTTTCAAACTTTTGGAATTCCTGCTGAAGACCAGACCCACACCTGGGACTGGATTCAGGTATCTCATAAAGCATCAGTGTCAGCAGGTCCCCTCCGCTCCATCCAACTCCCCTAACTAGTCCAAAGGAGAGCATTCCCAGGCAGACTGTTTCTAGGAACAGGTCAGTATATTAGCCTTGTAACTCATTAATGCTAATAGCAGTTGCACAACGTGCAGCTGAAATGTGGCTGTACGCTTGCTAGCAACACATCCCCACTACATGCGGTACAATTCCCAGTCTGAGCGTTTAAATGAGCAGCTTTCCTGACCATCACAGCTGGATTTACCTTGATTGTAAGTTCTCAGACAGGGGTCACGTTTCAAGGTACCACAAAACTGTGCTACCAACTCCAGCATGATCCTCCGTGTCAATGCTGCGTGCTTGTCCACCGCCTGGGAGTAAAACCTCAGGAGCCTTTTGTAACGGCCTTGGTCGCTCATTGCACCCTGTGGACAGGGAGCTCAACCGCCAAAGACCACTGGCCTTGGACCCTCCAGGAGCCTTGAGCACCGAGACTCAAAGTGGGAGAGAGTGAAGGGAGATCTCGATCCAAGGATGTGGCCAGCTATTCAGCAGGAAGGTCAGAAGCCAAGTGAGCAGTGACCCAGTCATCATCCTGGCAAAGAGTGTAAGGAGAACTGTGCTAACAAAATGGAAATCTCTACCTCTACAGAAATTGCTCCAGCCTGGTGTGTTGCACATAAGTGCAGACTGAACTTCTTTCACATCCTGCAGATTTGGTCAGTTCTTATGACTCAGTGCAACCTTCTCACCCTGCTGCTTGTTATGGGAACATTGACTATGCCCCCTTCCAGGCCTATTTAATCTTCTTTTGCTGTAGCCTTATTTAAATGCTCTTGATTGTCTTTAGATAAACAAGCTATGGGCCATAGTTAAAGTCTAAGATCATCAGTTAACACCTGAGGAGCTCTGCGTGTACAACCTAGACTGAGCCCTTAGCGTCTATGCTGCGTTGAGCAGCAAACAGCTCTCTCTGGTCTGCTCACTGCCAGCAGAAGTGTATGGGTCATTTCCTTAAGAGACACCCTTCTGTGCCCTGACCCTTGGGTGCCAGTGCACAACCCCACCCTTGCTATTTGGTGATAGGCACCCAGTTTCCAGCTGGCTTTCCTTCGAGTCCCACTTGGCTGCTTCATCAGGTCCTCTGGCTTCCCCTAAAGTACCAGAAAAAAAAGCTTAAAACGGGAAGCCATCAAGCACAGAAAAAGGGCAGAATTTTTCATTAAGTTTTCCTGAGCAATCTCAGCTGTTCTAACCCTGGGCTTTTCTCAGCCCAGGACTGCCACAGTGCCAGCATGGGTGGTGCTTCTGTGTGACGAGCTCTGGCTCTGCGGAGGGAGTTCTCCTCCCTGGACACCGAGCTGATGTGCTTCAGGTGAAAGCTGAAGCACCAGCCAGCTCGTTAACAGCACAGCTGACGAGCAAGTGAGACATAGCCTGACGCAGTGTAGGCAAAGCCAGAGTAACCCCACATGATGCAGCACCAACACATACAATGGATTTAGCTGTTCAAGGCTGCTCCTGAGCTTTTTCTTGTTTGGGCCAGTCTGGGGGCTCCCGATGCCTCCTTTGCTTGGCTCACCCTGCCCTCTGTCTCTGTCCCTGTGGCAGCCCTTGGTGAGGGATCCCCTCCATGTGTACCCAAGGAGACCCAGGCTCTGCAGGAAGGCAGCTCGCCAGCTGCCCGACCTTCCCTGTGTGCCGTGCCCACCCACTCACCGTGATGCATTCTTGATGCCAGGGTTCTGCCCAGAGCCACAGAAAACAGCGGTTAGCTGGGCTGAAGGTTGCTCCCTCCCCACAACTCTGCCTGCTGCAGTGTCACTTCCATTTTGGAACACGTCCTGCTTGTAGCTGAGCGAAATGAATGGTGGGGCTCCATTCTGAAGAGGTGGGGCTGTGGGAGGACAAAGAGTGCTGCTACAACTCTGAAACAGCAGAAAACCCTAATTCCCTGCTGGCATTTATGGACCCTATAAATAAGCATCGTAATGGTGTAAACAGCACAAAGTTCCTCAGAGCTGTATCACCTTCCGGAAGAGCAGGCAGAAGGAATCTGCTACTCTACAACAGAGGGATTATACTCAGCTAAACTATGCAAATCATTGAAATGCACACTGTATAGGAGCATAACTTGTAGAAACCATATCGTCTGGTCCTCCTGAGCCATTCCCAGAAGTAATTCATGCAAGGAGCACACACCCCAGCCAGTCAGAATTTCTGGAATGACATTCCAGTTGCTCAACACCTGGTTCGGCAGATGGAAGAGAAAACAGAGCAACGCCTTAGCCACTACAGCAGATAAGGTTGTGAGAATCCAGTGCCGGCTGGCACATGAAAGGGGGGATGACCTCGCCCCTCGTCCAGGATTGCTCAAGCCATCGGAGATGTCGCTATCAATACACACATCTTCATTTACAGGACAGTGCTGCTCTCAGTGTTTGCCTCTGCCCTCAGATCTTAACACCAGAATGGAGACAAAGCACGACGCTTGCTAAACAATGCGCTTGCAAAGTTGCTGGTTTCTGCAAACTGACTGCAGAAAAGGATTAACAAAACTCTCTCTTCTATTATTCCACCTAGTGGAGTCCTTTCACCTCTTCAGATAAACTCACAATTAAAGGGAAGTCGAAGTAACAGGTTCACTGTTTTCTTCAGACTGAGACTCGTGGCTCCGCTGGGGGACCTTCCCTGGATTAAATAGAAAGCGGCTCCTCTTGGTCATAAAATCATGAGTGTATTCAACTTCTTAAAGAGCAACAAACAGCTCGAAGCACATGCCATTCCGCATCTGTGACCTCAGTGTCTGCCAGGAAAAGGCCACAAATTTGTTATTTTGCACTGTAACCAGAAGATGTGCCTCAAGAGCTGTCAGTTAACACACTGACTAGCAGATTTCAGCAGTTGCAGGTCAAACTCACGGGTTAGGTAGGAGAGGTGAGGGCAGTCACTTGACATGAATTCCTCCAGCTGAGGCACAGGGACCATTCTGCAGGAGTGAGATGCAAGGGAATAGACAGTGGGTAGAGGTGGAGGTAGTGCTGGGTGAAGGGGGCACCTAAACACTCATACCAGTGGCACTTGGGGAAGGTCTGGAAGGAGCCTGAAACCAGCCTGGCGCTAACACAAAGGCCCCAACGTCTGTCCTGCAGAACCAGAGTTGAAAGAGAGACGACAGGTTAACAGCTACAAGGCAGGTGTGCACATTGCAGGGAAACGTTTTCCCCTGAGCCAGAGGGAGACCTTCAGCAGCAGCCGGCGCGCACTCTCACAGAGAGGTTCTTAACCTGACTACAACATTGACTGAAGTGACTGACCCAACCCTGTAAGGGCAGCACCGCAAACAAAGAGCTGTGAGCTCAAGTAGGCAGGGTCAGAGGCAAGTGGTGCCTCTCCCATAGGAAGGGAACATGTGACAGACGGTTGTACCTGTCCTAGAGGCACAAAGGAGTCCCTCAGTAGGGAAGCCAACTGGCAGCTCCTGGTTTTCTTTATTAGCAATGAAGCAAAACCCTTCATTCCCAATCCAGGAAATTCCCAAGACACAGGTTTTCCTACTGACTTCTCTGTGCTCCAAGGAAGTGACAGCAAAGGTGATGAATTAGAAAAGCAGTCTGCTCTTCCCTATTTTTAGCCTTTCTATCAGCTCCATGATAACTGGCACACAAAAAATATATGGAAGCCTCCTGTGGCTTGAGACATGAGGTGACATGAGAATATGGCTGGGTGTTTCCAAACTGTGGGAGAAGGACCAGATCCTCAACAACAGCGAGATCCTTAACTCTTGCGGAAAAGAAGGATCTTGAGCATCTGGAGTGACACACTGTTCTCCTGGGTTCTCACTAACTCCGTGGCGTTCAGTCTGGCCCGGCACAGACCAGTGAACACTTGCCTCAGGCCCTGGTGAGATGACCCATGTGCAGCCCCCTCTCCCAGCCTGCTCCACGCTATTATCAAGGTTGTCAAGGCAAGCACTCAAAATTCATAATGAAACTTCATTCTCCCTGCTCACATGAGTGCTCCACGTAAGGCCTTGAATTATGGGCTACACAGACCATGTCCCAGAATTTTCTCTCATGAGTCAGCTTTGACTGAAGCCAGTGGCCCTGCTTGTGCACCAGGTGGACATTGGTGAAGCCCACAAAGGTGTTCAGAGAGAGCATTTCAGTCTGCAAGGTGTGCATTGGTGGGTACAACTATTATGGGATAAAAAAAGAGAAAATGAGGTGGGAACAAACAGTTCCGTGTTCCTTTAAAATATCATCTGTCAATTAGCCACACTAGTGAGTGAGTAAAGGAATGATCTAAGACGTTATGACTATGATGGCTAAATAATGACAACGTGGAGGCAAGGTGTTAACTGTAAGCATGGCTGTAGCACGGCCAGGAATCTCAACATACCCAATTAGAGAAACCCTTAAGCGTAGCGGATCCAACCAGCAAACTCTCCACCCTCGAGGGACAGCATCATCACTAATCACTGTATGTAGCCATTGTGCAAAGGCAGAATCTGGCCTTCACCTGAAATCATCCGTCCTCTCTCAAGAAATGAGCAGGACTTGAACAGGTTTCAGCCTCTGAAAGATGCTAGAGCTCTGGCCAGAGAAAATCATCGGAGCACAGAGACAGATTTTCACCACTTAATGATGCGGCCCACGGGATACTGGGCTGAGGACAAACTCATCCCAGCCCATCTGCAAAGCTCTGCCCTTCCCTTTTATACTGCAACTGTGCCTGTTGTGCCATACGGCTGTGGCTGCAGCCATGCAGAGTGACTGTTGCCTCGCCTGGCTCACACAGACGGAACCCCTGTCATTAGCACTTCTAAGATCACCACATACCTGCTGGCAAAGCGGCTTCACAGAATTTCTCACACCCTCTGCCACACTCATGATGGCAATGCAGCTGACACCTAGCCAGAGCTGTCATTTATCTCCAGAGCACCACTTCCAACCACCCCCTCTTTCCAAGCCCAGCCATCGCCAGCCATCAGCACTGTGACAGCCCTTCATTTTCAAAAGTGTCACGGAGGCCACCGGAGCACAGGTCTGGGTCACAACAACTCAGAGGTTTGTCTCAGGACAAACACTACTCTCATTTCAAACAGATGGGTGCATGGTCACTAGGGCTGCGTGCTCAGGGGCAGTTGGAGACAGCTGGTACTCATGCCCATGTGTGCTCCTGGCCCAAAGTGGCAAGACCACCCAGGCATGAGGTTGTTCAGATTTCCCTCGGGAAGAGGCTGCGGGCCACTGGAAACCCAAGCTGTTCTGCTTCGTGCTGCCCACAGGAATTAAACTTGTTCCCTCTCAGTTTAGCCATGGCAGAAGTGACAATCTACATTGGTCTATGTGCTGACCTTAAACTTTGGGCTGCCTTCTTGCCTGCCCTCAGATCTGCCTGATCCCTGTGGACTTGCCCAGTGATCCAGACTCCAAGCCAACCCAGTTTGCACTAAAACAGAGATGTGAGACACTGAAAAGCTAAAGAATTCCTTTGTCTGGGACCAAAATGCCCACCAGTAGTTTTTTAACGCTTGTCAACCAGTTCTCCGGCCTGAAGGCAGAGCATGGGACAAGTGACCAAGGGTATTCATTTCATCAGACAAACCCGTTCCACTGAGAACAGAAGTATTACAAATCCCTTTGCTTGAAAATTGAATAAAAGATACGAAGTCAATAAAAAGTTTGAGTTCACGTCAAAGCATTGCCTTGCTAATTAGCTGAATGCCTGCACAAGGGAAGCTTCACTTTAGTATCACCTGGGTTATATCTGCTTTCTGGGAATGGCAATGGTTTCTAGTGCCATTAAACATTTGCATGACGGCTGAGCTCTCCCTCCCGCTCACCCGCGCTCCTCCATACTTTCCCCAGGAGATGGAATGTTTGCCATACCAACCGAATGAATGAAAGTTCAAGCAGAGCTATAAATAGAAAGGGCACTGGGCTTTCACAGTGCACATATGAGCTACTTCACACCCACTTCCTTTTGTCTGCCATTAACTCTGAGATCTGAGGTGAAATAAGCTTTCTGCACTTTGGAAAAACAAACAGCAAAACAACAGAGACCAAACTGTAACGAGGAAGTCGCTGAAGTGCTGTGTAGGAGAGACTGATGGGCTGTTCCATGTGTACAGCGTTGTGCCCCACAGCCTGAGGTGCCAAATAGGAATACCTGGGTTAGAGTTTAGCAATACTTACTGGGAATTTGGGGATGGCTGAATGAAAACACCTTGGGTGGAATTTCACTCGGCCCATTCTTCTTTATGAGTCTCTCTCATGTGTGACATGGAGTAGAGCCAAAGCCAACCACTGCAATGGGCAATGCACAGTGGCACCTCCTGGTGGAAACGAGTTTCCAGGGCTGTGGACAGCAAAACAGAGAGAAAAACAGATGAGAAGTGAAATAATAAAGTTAAACAAAAAAGAAACAACTCTTTTTTTTTCACAGCAAAGACAGAGCATGCTGGCACTTCCCCAAGTGTTACTTTTCCATGGAAATACATGCCTTGTTTTGTAGCCACGGGGTGTGTTTAGGACAACTCTGGTGGAAGCGAGGGGGTTACGAAGGCAGATGGGAGTGGGAAGGTGCTCCAGGAGGCGATCTCTGCTGCAAGGTTCTATCCTCACTGACAAAGCTCACAAACTCTTGCACTATACTGCATTTCCCCATGTCTCCCACAGACTGGCACTGCCTAGAAGTCCTCTTGTGGAAGGCTGTTCATATCAAATAAGTGACACTGAGATAAAAACCAAATCAACCTGGAAGGAAGTAGCCGAGTCAGGCTAGATTAGATTAGGTGGTAATTCACTATTTTTAGCTTTAGCTCTTGGAAACAGATACCAAACAAAAGCTCACTAAAAAGAAACTTCTGCCCAAAATGCAGGCTAATAAAAATATAACAAGCTCACGGGTCAGGTTTATAGTGTCTCAGCGTGCAATACGAGATTGGCGAGTACAAAGAGATGCCCTTTTCTCTCTCTGTGGAGGCTGGTGTGTGTAACACTCGATCTGTTGGGAGTTTCATGCTGTTTCTAGGTGCAAATGCAATCATGAGTAATAGAAGAGAGAATCACCACGTTTTAATGTGTCTCGCTCTCTGGTGAGAAGTCCAGACCATTCTGCCCTGCTGTCTGAACTGAGCTCCTCTCTGATACTTACTGCTGCACTCCTCGCAATGCAGGGGGCTGGACTCTATCTTTTTTCACTTTAAAAATGTTGTGGAAACTAGATGGTAATGCTGACAAATCAGCTTCCTGCCTTTTCTCCTGGGCACCTGGACATGCCAGATACCTGCTCCATCATCCCACCTCCCCAAGTGTGGGTTGCACTGGGTGAAGAGGTGGCTGCAGCTCGCTTGCACTACACCTGTTGTCCCGTGCTCCCCTGGTCAATCACTACGTGTTAACCCTGAGACCAGATTTACCGAGCCAGACAGTCACTGCCAGTCCACTTTCCCTCTTATCCATCCCACAATGCCCTCGAAGGGAAGCAGCCTGGATGGATGATAAATGAACTGTAGCTGTGTTTTATATGAGTGCTGCAGTGTGAAGCTTCTTATCCCAGGACTTGCACAACTGTACACAATGTGAGTGAAGAAATAATCTGTCTGGAAAGACGCTGCTGCACATGAAAGCATCTGCCTGCAGCCAGATTCCATCAAAGAGCAGATCTGTGGATTGATTTTCCCAGTGCAACATCTCCCATCTGCAGAGCACTCAAAGGTTCTTTTATTAGCCCCGCTGTTGTTCGCGCTTCAAGCAGCATGATGAAACAGCTCGTAAAAAGGCGCTCAGCTCCACAAGCGCTGCCACATGAGCAATACAGTGAACCCCAAGATGGGGTGGTGGCAGGAAGGGAGCTGTGGTAACCGGGACAAGACAGGAACATGGGAAATGCTATGAGGGCAGGAGCATGAGTGGTGACATCCAGCAACGCAACGGCATTGCTCAGTCTGTCTTGTTGTGGAAGCCCATCTCATCTGCCGGGAACAAAGTCCAAGCACCAGCTTGTGCCAGTGCAGCTCACAAGAGTGAACAGCGCTGGGAACGCTGCGACCGCCGTCAGTGAAACCCCGCGCACCTGTTTACTATTTCTGTCTCCCCACCTGGGTTCCCTGGAGGCATGGGCACGCTTCTATGCATTTTTATTCTACTTGCAATGACGTCACGGGCAACCTTTTGCTGGCTTATGACCCACAACAGGCTAAGTACTGCTGGCTTACGAAACAGTGAAAGAAGAAGAAAGGCAGGGAGAAAGCTGGAATAACATTAATTAATAAACTCAGCACCAAAAGGACAGAAGTGGCACCTAATTCCTATGATGACCTGCCATGGATATTTTGGGAAGAGTCAGAGAATAAGGGAGGCTTTCAGAGTACCTAGGAGATCTGGACAGAGCAGAATGTGTTCCCTAGGGCTGCGCAGCTGAACCCTTAAGAGCCACATCAAACATTCTGGGGCACAGCACACAGCACGGCAGTTTGCTGGTGACTGGGCTCTGCCACACAAAATACTAGACAAAAGGCTTGAAAACATCCTCGGAGTAACCACCAAATCTGCATATCCTTCAGAAATGGGTTTTATTAGATGGCCTCAACAATTTATTTAGCACAAGTGTGCTTTTATGTCCTCGGCTTATTAGAAAGCTCTATTAGACCATTATGCTATTGAAATGTAGGCTTTCAGAGGGAAGCTATTCCTGAGCCTTTCCCTGTGCTTTTAATGGATGGGAGAGCAATACATTGTTCCCCAAGAGCATTTCCTACTGATTCACTTCCCTTTATCATCTGATTCACAGGTCTAATCTTGACTTTTCACCACACCCAGCTCTCCTGTTGACTTCAAGGAACAGGGCTCTGTGGGGGCAGCGTGGAAGACACCCAATAAAGGTTTCAAGAGGAAGCTACTGAACTCATCAGCACTGGCATTTACATAGATCTAGAAGACGCTAACAGGTTCAGCATGGCAAGCACAACGAGCTGTGCAAACTGAGGCACCGCAACATAATGAAGGACGATGCAGTATCGCCCGCATCTCTGCAGTGCCAATCCTTTCCACCCTTGGGCAGAGCATGGCATGTCTGCATCAGGATAGGACCTCCTCCTTCAGCTCCAATATACATTATCTGTGGTGCATGAGGGACTGCGATGTGTCCAGATCCACTGTCATTTCCTACCACACTCTTCAAAACGAAACCAGAAGCTGTCACCCTAAGAGAAGCTGAACACGTTGTGATTGTTTTGATTCCTCCATGAAGAATCTGCCACAGACATTTAGCTGAAATTAGAGACTTCTTGTGTCAGATGCTCCATATTCACACAAAGCACGAGTTATCTTTAGAGACGGACAAAACTAGGACAGTTAGAAACGACACCGTGCACTGCAGAGAACTGTGCAACGTTGCCCGACCCAGGCCCCCTCTCCAAGCTGTCTCTGAAGTGGCCTTGAAGACACTGGGACACAGCAAGGCTTTGCCAGCTGCATCCTCAGTACATTGAGCATCCACAGCAGAGTGAGCTTGTGCCTGAATGAACCTAATTAATAGAATCATAGAACCATGGAATCCTGGAATGGTTTGAGTGGGAAGGGACCTCAAAGCCCATCCAGTCCCACCCCTGCCATGGGCAGGGACCCCTCCCACTGGGGCTCCAAGCCCCATCCAACCTGGCCTTGAACACCTCCAGGGATGGGGCAGCCACCACTGCTCTGGGCAACCTGGGCCAGGGCCTCCCCACCCTCACAGGGAAGAATTTCTTCCTAAGATCTCATCTCAATCTCCCCTTTTTCAGCTGAAAACTGTTCCCCCTCCTCCCATCCCTGTACTCTCTGATCAAGAACCCCTCCCCAGCTTCCAGACTGCAGTGATTAACAACGAACACTACTTCTGTAAGATTTGGAAGCAAAGAAATATTTTCCTGCTGCTGAGGAGAAAGAGAAACGGTATCCTTGCACGGCACTATTTGTATAAATCATTGTACTTTTTACCCACGGTTCACCTGCCAAGTTTTCTTGTTTGGGAGGAGTCTGTGTGCGTTTTGATGTGTAAAGTAGGATAATGGATTGTCATTATTAAAGGGCTTACAAATTGGGCAGGGAGCCCCAGGTGAGAGGTCACTCTGACTGCACAAAAGGGAAGATTTAAGCTGAGTGAGGAAGCCTAGGTTGGAATGGGAGGGCAGGAAAAAAGGTTCTGTTCTGCAAGGCTGCAGCTCTGCCCATCTGTCAACAGAGCCCAGCTCGCACGCTCTTCTTTTGGCTTTGAGTTTCTCGGTCTGCCTGTTTGCAAAGTGCTGGAGAAGGTGTGATAACAGAATCCATTCCACCCCGCACTTTTAATGAATCCAGCTGCTGCAGGAGGAATTGAAAACTGGCTCTTCATTCTGTGGGGTAGGGAGCGGTGAGGAGTAGGAGGAAAGCGCTCTGGAGGATTAGGAATGTCTTAGCTGTCCTTCCCAGAGGGTGAAGTCCTGGAATGGCGATGGAGCCACAGGTTCATTTATTCCAGGGAAGAAGCCCTAGACAGACTGATGGCTACCCTGGGTATTTGGCTGAAGGGTCACATCCTAATGACAGCAAGGACTTGTTTAAAGTACGCCAAGTCTTGCATCTCAAAGGGGTGCTGGGTCCTCAGGAAAAGCACAGAGAAGACAGCCGGGCTCAAGAATGCAGACGGAGGCACTGCATAATGGGAGGGCTGTGCACCAATCTGGAGTCTGTTGCTGCGTCCCTGAGCTCAGGCTGGCATTGTCATCAGTTTCAGGGGTGGCAGAGGCAGGCTTCAACCACAAAAAAGAAGTCTGGTGAAACAAAACTGGAAAGAAGAATCAACCACTTGCACTTCCCAGAAGGCTGAGGAGAGGCTGAGTCCAGCACTTCTCAGAAAATAATCCATAGTACTACCAGCAATGGTGACAGCACTCCTCATCGCAGAGTGATCTTGCCCTTTCACCTGCAATTACATGGGATTCCCACCTTTGACTTCCAAGAAAGTGAAAAGAGCTACTTTTCCAGCCCCAGGTTTACACAAAGACATTAACATGTTTGATCCATGAACTGTGAAAGATGATTGGCAAATAAATGCAGTTCAAAATATGTGGGCTAAACCACCATGTTCATCAAGTTTACAGCAACCTCAAAAGTTTTCTGAGGGCTTCACCTGTGATTTGTGAGTGTGAGGATTCAGTTACACTGTGCTGTACACCAGCAGGGCCAGGCTTGCTGTCCTAGCAACTCCATTATCAAATACACTTCACTTAAAAGCACAGAAATACAAACGTAGCTTGCGATTTGTGACTCCTGACTGCGTCTGTCCCCTCTGTGCACTCTGTAATGCAGACTGATCAGAAACTGCTCTCGCTTATCCCCACACATTTTAATTACTGACTGTCAGGAGGCATTTGCACGAGGGCAGCATAATAGAAACTCAGTGGGGGAAGGAAAAGAAGCTCTCAGCAGGACAAGAGCCACTCCTTTTTCCCCTGGCTCTCCCAGACAAAGGCCAAAAGGCATTCAGCACATTTGAAGTAATGGCAATTGCAATGTGAAAGCAGCACAGCAGCAGTGACTCTGCTTAGGCTGCCCATTTCAGAGGATGTCACTGCTGTGAACAGAGCATCTCAAGGATGCTCCAGGCCCGGGGACAAAAGGTCGCATGACAACTTACTTACAACTATCTAATCCTCCAGAAAACAGAAATATCAGCCTTTTTGTATTTTAAGTGCCTAGACAAAATGTTTGCGCTGACTCTCCTGCGGGAAGCAGCACCAAGTGCATGAAACAGATGGCTTTCCCCATGTTCCTACAGCTGCAGAAAAGGAGACACGTCACAGCACGGATGTGACCACCACAGCAGTGCTGGCAGTCCCAGACCCCACAGTGCTCTCTGGCCTGCGCTGTGCTCCGGCAGCAGCAGTAGCCTGGACAGGACAGTTTGGGATGGCAGCTTTACCTGAGCTCTCAAGTGAAGCCTGAGGTAGTCTCCAGCTTTTCATTCACGTTTGGGCTCTTGCTTTCAGCACCACTTTAGCCCTGACCAAAGAGGCTTTGTTGAGTTCTTTCATCCTCCCCTTCGTGAACCACACTCCGATGTCTTCCTGAGCACAGTCCTCCTCCCCTCGTCATCACTGTTCTCCAAGCTGCCAAAAGCTTTGCCTATTCTTTTTTCACAGTCTAATTAGTCCATAGCAGTAAAAGTCAAAGACATTCCTAAAATGGTCCAGCCTGGATGCAGCATGAGCCTTCCCCCTCCTACATAGTGCCCTGCAGAGCCCAGGAAAGCCCAGAGGATATCACACAGAATATGAGAAGTTGTTAAGAAAATACAGTTGTGCCCCTGTGTATTTTAATAATGTGGTGATATCATGAATCCATTTCCAGTCTTGGCCATCCCATTGCTACGAACCTTTTTTTCTTCAGAACTAGGCGAGTCTAAGGTGACACTGCTGATGAGGGGCTTAATGTGCCTGCAAGCAACAGAAGAGAAGGAACAGATCAGGCCTCTCTCAATGAAAAGATGATGACTGAAGGGGAAGATGCTGGAGCTTTGGAGCGAAGCAGAGAATGCCATCAGGGAATTTTTCGCTTCTTCCTGTAACACAAGAAGTAGGCAAAAATAATTGTAATTATTAGGCTGTAGCTGTAAAGCAGAAGAGCTCTTCCACAGCGCGATTTGCTCCAAGGCTGCTGCCTGAATGGGCTCACTTGGGGCCGTCATCATCTTTCACTGTTTTGTGCATCATTCACCCGTGGAACCCACTGCCACAGCCTGTGGTGAAAGTCAGAAGCATAAACAGCTTCAAAAACTACCTAAAAGAATCCACAGAGGGATCATCAAAATCTAGTCAACAGAAAGGTGAGAATATTATGTCATTGTTTCTATTTTCTTCTTTTTTCCTCATTCTTTTCTTGCCTTCCCCTTTCCCCAATGCACATCCCGTTTGCTGTGACACACAAGCTTTCAGTGTGACGTCTGGGCTTGAGGAGATGGTTTCTGTCATTTGCCCCGCAGTCACAGGGCACAATTACATTTTGCAATAGTTAAGAGCCAACAATGAGGTGTCAGGATGTGATGAGACATTTTTCTCCAAAAAGCGGATTTCAAGGTGCCAGTCAGTTTGGCAGAACCATGCATTGTCAGCAAGCAGAGGGGATATCTCAGCCCTAGAAGTGTTTCCTGGGTGTTGCAAGTTTCTGTTCATTGGATCCTTCCTTATTTTTCAACTTAGTGCATCAACTTGGATTTCAAGTACTGCTGGTCACTGGGAAGGCATGCAACCACGTCACCGTAACATCTTTGGTCTTGGACTCATAAATGAATAATCATTTGACCACTGCCTCTGCACCAACGTGGTCATTGTCAAAAGTGGTCCAGGACACAAAACACCAGAGTTTGGCCTGGGGGAGAGCTGCTATCTATGGTGTGGTGACACAGGGTCCAGGGGGGAAGACTACTCACAGATCCACCACACCCCACAACGCTGGTCTGTGATGCTGCTCAGATTCATTTATCTCTATTTCCAGCATCCTCACAGTGGTTTACAGTTTGCGAAGTACTGACAAACACACAAATACACTGTGGTTTTACAGCAGTGACATTAACTCCTCTCGATCCCTTGCTATCCACCACTGTCCTATGGCTTTGTTGAGATGGGACTGGCTTTAATAAGTGATGAGAGTGAGGACAGGGTCCAGGGAGATTGGTTGCCCCATGGGGATTGGTTACCACAGGGCAAAATTTGAAATTCTCCAGACAGGTGAAGGCAGCACCGTGCCAAAACCAAGAAAAGCTTGAAAGACTCCCAAGTGTTTTGTCTGAGGCAGTGCTGGAAACTAATGCTGTTCTTTTCCACAACGGAAAGAGAAATTAGGGTGCCAAAAATGAGATGCATGTGATTTATGGAGGATCAGTTGCCATGCATTAATAACACATCTGGCTGTTCTACCTGCACAGGTCGATGCAGGGGACAAGCCTCCCCCGTGGGATGAACGCCCTCGATACAGTTTCACTTGGATGCTGAAGGACAAGGCTGCATTCAGCGCGTCTGTGAGAGATTTCTGCGGCCACAAGGGCAACTGAGGGCACCTGCAGCCCTGCAGCGCTGAGCCCAGATCTCTGATGCAGCAAGGAGGTCCTGCCCTCTGAAAACACTAAGATACATGTTTTCCTGGGAGGCAGGTACAGAAGGATGGAAAGCTAGGGATGCAGTACCACATTCTCTGTGCTGGGGCGCTGCTTCCCAGCATAAATCCAAATGGTCCTCACAAAACATAGTGATCCCTCCACAGCAGTCAATGGAGAAGGAAAGCCAGTCGAGGGGTGCAGCCTCCCTGTCAAGGCCTTATGCCTCTGAGCTGAGGGTCAGTCTTTTTAGCCAGAGAGGATTAGAAAGCACTTCTGCTTTGCATTTAATGAAGAAACAAACCAACAAGCCCTAGAATTATTAATTTCTCCACAGAATGTGAGCGCTCTGGTCTGCAGACCCAAGAAACTGCTTCGCTTTAATCAAGAAGGCCACAGAGAGTTTTCCACAAACACAAAGTAATGCCAGAACACAAACTGAACTCTTGTTCTCCCCATTTCTAAGTCATAGATGAGGTAACAGTGGATATTTAGGAAGTTTCACAGGTAACCTGGGTATCATGTGTACAACAACAGTGCCTTGATGTGATTTATTCTGCATCTCCAATGCAAAACTTACACACTGAGCTGCCAGATAACTTGGGCTTGGGCTGCAATGGGTGTCAACATATTTTGTTTACATTCTGCCAGACTTCCCACCAGGTTCCAGAGCTGTGTGCAGCACCAGTAATCCAATACAAAGAGTATGGAGACAACTGAACTGATAGAGAACATAGCTCTGAAGCATCTTTCACTTGAGAGTCTTGAGACAGTGCAAAATATAACTTGTTCCGTTTCCCTGGCAGAGATGTGAGATCACTTCGCCCCTGGTGGCAGGATGGTGTGTCTGTGTAAGAACAAAACTGAATGCAGCCCTCTGATACACTCCACCAGCCCCCAAAGAAGAGTTTCAAAGCTCTTCTGTGCAGCACAGCAATTGCTCCCTGGTGAGGAAGAGCCACCTTCCCACAACCTGTACCACCACCAAGACTCGTTCTGTGGAACATGATGGTGAAACGTGTGCTTTGAAAAGACTGAAGGCACTGTAATTCAAAGCTGTACTAAAGTTCAAGTTGGATTAGCAGCAACAAACTCACTCAGAAGGCCTAAATGATTTGAGTCTTGATATGATTTCCTAGTATCGAGGTCCAGGCCTTTTCTTCCTGCTCTTCAGCAGAAAAGGTTTCTGGGCATCACTCCGGTACAAATGGACGGTTCATAAATAAATTGCACAGGATCACTGGCTGCAACTTGTGAAATTTGGGTTTGAAGAACAGTTGAATGAGAGACGGGTCATATTCAAATGGTTTCAACAGCGAAATCCCTTCCACTTGTGGAAGAAGCAACTGAGAGAAAGTAGCCTTTGAGGTATGCCTGTAGGGTAAAGGCTTCAAGGGAATATTTCAGATAGCCGCGTCCCATTTTTCTAGCTTAGATCTACTCATACAGAGCTGTGCGTGCATCAAGGCAAAGAAACCACAGAATCCTTCCTATCTCTTCCAGAGGAACAAGCTGTAGTAGAGGGGGCTTATGTAGCTTGCAGGAGGTAGCCAGGCTGATGCTGCTCTGCAGGCAGCTGGCCCAATTTTCCACACTCCTTTCGGCCCACCAGCCTGACCAACGCACCAGGCACTTATCCTGCCTCTTTAGCCACAACAGAGAGAAAAGAGATGCAGCTAGCAGAATCCTAAAGGAGGATAGGAAACAAAAGTTCAAGGTTCTGTCTCCCGTCGTTCCTAAGCAAAGATGACATATCTTTAATCACTCCCCAGGTGAAAACACGCTACAGCAATTATCCCTCTCAGTGCACTGTTCGAGGGCCTCTCCCTCCTGGTCAGGACAAAGAGGAATACCTGCACTTGCTGCCGCGACATCCTGCAGGTGCTGAGAGCTGCAACATGTCTCAGAAGCCAGTACTGAAGCCCTTGCTGGTCTGATGGTATCGTTGCATCAAACAGAAGTGCCGGAAGTGATAGGGAGGAAGGAGGATCACGACCTGGAAGGTCAGCCGCTCCATCACTCTGAGGTTCTCAGAGAAATGAATCACTTGAGATCCCAAACCAGAACGGGACTTGAAGCAGTGCTTTATCTCAGGCAGGTACCTAGACCAACGTGCTGTAAACTGGGGCTTTTTCTCCCCTCCCTCAGACTTTTCTGCTGGAGCCGCCCCTGGGTGTTTATGGTTTGTTTTGCCTTCCTGACCCCACAGTCTAACAGAGCTGTAGGAAGCCAGACTGCCGTCACAGCCAGCAGAGCCCTGGCTAACTAGGAGACAAGAACAACCTGCTCCTTGTACAAACGTGGCACTCAGAGTAGTATCTTCTGATCTAACTGTTCCTCTCTGCTAATATCAATTAGTTGAGCTGAGGGTAAGAACTGAAATGTGTGTGGCCCTGGTTTGAGGCAACCTCGGGAGTGACCTTGATCAGCAATCAGATCTCACAAAGAGCTGACGAAACCATAGAGCACTTCAATAGGAGAATAAGAGATGAGGAAATGGCTCCCTCTGGGTTAAAAGCCTGCTGATAAACATGTTCTCAGCAAGAATGAGAGGCAGTTCAAGTCTTATGTCTGCATCTCAGTGAGAACCTTTGCTTAGAGGCCGCCTGGCAGTCCCTGCAGCCACGAGCTGTCCCACAGAGTATGCCTTCCCCTCCCGGCTGTACCAATGTACTTGCTATGCAATGGAGACCAGTCATAATAAAACAAAACAGGGCAGACCAACTGCTTTGGAGGTGCCAGAAGCAACACAGTGGTGGAAGTGTAGTCACCAATACTATGGGTTGCCAGGCTCTTATACAGAACGTGCGTGTCCCATGTCTGTAACAACCCCAGTGATCACAAGAACACATACAAGTGGGATGAATGCATTTGGTTCATGTTCTCTTCTTGTAGTTCTCCTGGTTTGGCCTGACTCTTTACACTCAAAAGGCAAAGCACATCTGACTTTGTAGCACCAAAGTGGGCCAGTGGCCTTTCAATTGTCTGAAACCCTGAGGCCCAAGATGGAGCTCTAGGAGCAGCCCGTGTTGCACAGCACAGTGGGCTCAGCTGCAGCACAGAGCCCAGAGGAAGATCCTCCACTACAGCTGCCCTGATCCAGGCACACAAACTAGATTTGGGAACTGATGGTTTGGGAGAAGCTTCTACCAGGCCTAGCCCAGCCGAGCTGACAAACCTTGTGACTAGTGTCCAGGGCTTTTCCAGTTCTGATCCTCTCCTTTCCCTCTGGGGCAAGCCACAGCAATGCTACCCAAAGGTGAAGGGCAGCTACTCAAGGAGTGGCGCAGGGTCCAAGGCAACCACCCAAGGCAACATGATGGATGCATCATACTCACTCCTGAGCTGTACAGATTGCTACCTGGTAGGATTCACCCCAGAGTTGGCTAGGTCACAAACCTGTCCAAATAGGGCCCTGCAAAAGGAAGTAGAAAGCTTCATCGATTTGGGCACCTTTGGAACTAGCATGTCTGTACAACCCTCGTTTGGCTGTCTTGTGTTACAGGCATTATGAAACAGCCTCATTACACACACAGGCTCTATTTTACATTTGTCTCCTTTCTACCACAGGACAGGGCCTGCTCTGAGGATGAATCAGAAGAGAACACTATTGTCTGTAGCATCCCAGCTGCAACATCTGCTGAATTTGGACAGTAATGTGTAAGGGAAGTGGGGAACTGTAGGAAGAGAAAGGATTAGGACAGCCAGTTGCTGCCCTGAGGACTTGGCAATTATCCTGCCCCTGCTCAGCAGAGCAATGGACCGGAATTTTTCAGCGTTGCTCACAAAGTAGGTGTGCACACACCCCTTCGCTGAATGCTCACCTGCACAGCCTTGCACTGCAGAAATGCAGGAAACCTGGTTGCCAAAAGGAAGGAACTTTATTTAAGCTTAGTGTTTACCAGCCTCAGTTCGGTCTGTACAACGAGAACCAGTGTCTCTAGGACTTTCAACAAGACTTGTGAAATACACAAGTATCACCAGGGATGAAGGGCCCAGAGAGGCACATGGAGAACATAACTGGTTTGGTCTGCAATGTACGTTTGAAGAGTGGATTGCAGCAAGGCTGAGAGGTACACTCACATGCAAAATGAGAGAACGCACACCCAACACTGGCTCACAGCACCCTTTTTCCACCACTGCTCTGTCTCTCACTAGAGAAACCAGAAGCTGCTTCCAAGGTCTGGCACAGCGGCATTCAAAACCCACCCATGTTTTAATCTAGCATTTGCCCATCAGCAGGTCTCGAAAGCACTCTGTATAGGAGATGCTTGGTATCCTAGCTTTACTGATCTGGAAACTAGGGCACAGTGAGGTGAGTCAACGAGCAAAATGCAAAATTGGCATCCACTGCATCTGGATGCTCTCATTCCACTGCAGCCCCTGGGCGCTGATGCCCCCCCCCCCGGCTGGCTGCAGGGTTTCCAGCTCTCACAGCACATCTTCCCTTTGCTATTTCACCTATGGTTGCTATTACCGTGCCCTCTTCCAGCTATGCTGTTCCCAGTCACTTCCATCTCTGTTCAGTTTCATAGAATCTTGGACTGGAAGGGATCTCAAAGCCCATCCAGTCCCACCCCCTGCCACGGGCAGGGACACCTCCCACTGGATCAGGGTGCTCACAGCCCCATCCAACCTGGCTTTCACCGGGCTTCTCCAGGAGAGCCCAGTTCTCGGTGGAGGTCTGTTCCCAGGGAAACTCCTGAGGAAACTTCCTGCCTCCAGGATCTGTATTCTGGTCAGCCCACTCTTGCACAGAGAGAGTGCTGAGCAGGTAGCTGGGAAGACAATCCTCTTCTTCAGACAGGTTTCCAAGCCCAAGCAGTATCACTGGAGCACTGCAGATGCATGGGCAGCCAGAACCATCCGTCACCGAGGTTGCTACAATAGTGAGGAAGGGAGTGTTCTGTTTAGCTGTAGCTATGGATACAGGAGCCTATAACTGCATGCATTTCCGCTGTGGAGCACTCATGGGGTAATATAAATTTCCTTAATGCCAGAGGCCTGTCAAAAGGCAATACAGTTATTTAGTGTGCTGGTGACATACCGCTCCCTGGCATGGCAGGCTGCTTCTGGGCCAGTGGGCAAAGCAAAGTGTCACCAGAGGTTTATGGGAGGAAGGATTCCTTGGGCTCGCCTACTCGGAAAGGGAATTAGGTAAGAGGTAACTGACTCTTCAGTTGCCTAAGCACAAGTAGACCTACACTCTCAGTGCACTGAAACACCTGGGCCTGAGAGAGAATGTGCAAAAGCCCCTCAGAGTTAAGGGTGAACAACCCGATGCCTACAGCACAAAACTGCAAAGCGAAGCTTCCGTTTTAAACGGGGTTTTGACGTTTCTTTAGCTTGGGATTTTAATCTGGAATTTCCTGAAGCCTTAAAAGACACAAAAATAAAATAACAAGCCTGGTTTGCGGCTTCTGCCTTGACTCCTTGCACATCTAAGCTGGTTCTGGCAAAATGCTCAAGAGCAGGATTGGTGGGTACAGTAAACAGAATATAACAACTTCATGGCATTTATGATAAATCCAGGCAATGAAACTGATGCAAGCAGTCACTACTTTTTGGTATTTTACTCCAACTCCTTGAGCAGGTGCAGATGCAATCCTTGCCCCAGTGGTGTCAGTGGGAACATCCTGTGCCTTTGCAGGCAGCTCCCATGTGGAAATGCTCTTTGGCTCCTCTCCTGGGATCATGTGAATCAAGAACCTGTGTTGCCTTTTAGCTGCAGAGGTGACTGATTTACACAAAACCGGATAGCAAGAACTTCCCAAGATGACCCTGTTTTGTGAGGAGATTCTAATCTCATGACAAGTTTGTCTAGCCAGATAATGACAGTAATTAGCCAGAAGGCAAGAAGGTGGATCCAGGTATTGTACTTCGTGAGTAAGAAAGATGTTTTATGGCAGTGGAATTAGGAGTAGGTTAGAAACTGCTAATATCCTCCAGAACAGTGGTGGAGCAAACAGCACAGTACAGAGGACTGCGCTGAGAGTCCCCAACCTGTTCTCTCCCAAAGTGACGCCTGGAAAGACAGGTCCTTCTCCAGAACAGGCCAGTGCTAACCCTGTACCAGCATTTAACAGCAGCATCACCTTCCCACTCCCACTGTGCAACCTGGTTTGTCAGAACCATGGGAAGGAGGACAGTGGCCTAGCGCAATGAAAACACATCAGCATTTCCAATACTCAAGTGAGATTTGCAGTGGATAAAAGAGTAAATACAAAAGGCAGGCTCTCAGTAAAGACCACACTCATCCTAGGATCGGATAAGCTGAAAAACATCCTTGCAGTTACCATGCAGCCTGGCAGGGGCATGCCAGCTGCAGCACCAGCAGATTATCACCTCTCCTTATCTCTTGTCATTTCCCATCAAACATTTGCCAAATGCTTACACATCAGGAAGATAACAACCCACAGGAATGGAAAGAACAGAATACGCAATTCAAAAGTGCATGGACTTCTTCTTTGTCTGGAAAAAAGGTCTCTATAAACCAAAGGTGGGATGCTCCTTGCAAACAGGTAGCTCTGGTGGTATCAAAGTGACACAGCTTTGTCTTTCTGGGATGCTGCCAGACACCTTGAAATGATAGTGTGGAGAGGAATGTGAGATTTCCCCCTTTGATCATCAAGGTTACTTTGAAGCCTAATTACAGCCATTTAAGCACCAGTCTATTAGCCATGCTCCTGCTGATGGCTGCATCGAAATGCACAGGCTGATGGGAGGCTCTCTCCAGAGCTGGCTGGGCAGCTCAGGCACACATGGGAGCTGGGAAAGGGCATAGAGCAGCAGCAGGCATCCTGGGGCCAGTGCCTCCACCAGGCCTGCTCTAGTACTCTGCACAGGAGGGGAACACCATGGATCGCACTGTGGCGTGACCACCACGTGGCAATGCTTCACGTGCCACAAAGGCCAATGCCATGCAGGTACAGAGAGCCTGGCTGCGTCACCTCAGGAACTCTCCCGTTCAGGCCTGTGTCAAAGGAAGAGTGCCATGATAAACACAACCAAGAGCCAGCACGTCCCCGGTGGCTCCTCTTGAGACAAGCACCACAAGCCAGGGCTGATCCCCAGCTGCAGCAGGATACTCTTTGTAGATCAAAAGTCTGGTCACATTTGGTGTTGCTTTTCCGTGCAAGACTTGTCCTCTCCATTCTGTTTCCTATTTCTTTCTCTGTGCACTCCAAAAACCAGGCAGCTGGACTTAAGCCTTGAGTGTCCAGGCACTGTGCTGTTTCCCAAGAGAGCTTTCACAAGCAATCCCACTCCAAACTGAAGGCCTAAGGCAATGGTGTTCCTTCAGCAGGGGTGAAGGAGTAGGGAGCTGAGAATGCTGACTCTTTCAGTCTCACCTTCTGCTGTGAGTTACCCCAGCTGATTTCTGCACCGCTCCTCAGGCCACCTCTTGCAGGACGGTTACCCAGACCCCCACTGGGACAACTGGCATAGCTGTGCCTACCCGAGGTCTGAGGGGGATATGCGTGAGCTGAAGATTTGACACTAGTGAAGTTCTCATGCATCTGGTCACACTGTACAGTAGGTGAAACCCACACAGCTCTACTTTAACTTGTTTGGTTATAAACTGCAGATCAGCGGCTTCGGGACAACACAGACAACCCTGCAGCAGAGGCGGCATCCTCTGAGGGCTGGAGCAGGGAGCTCGGGCCGGAATAACAACTGCTGTCCCAATACAAAGTGCTCCCACTTGTGAATCAAAGCCCTTATGAAGACCGTGTCATGTGCAGACATGCCTGATAATTGTTCTTGCAAACATAATAGGAAGACATCCATCCTTTTCCAAGTGCATCTTTTTTTTTTCCCCTTCTACAGTGGGAGAGGAACATGAAACGAAACGGGCGCTAGCTGAGAGGCTGGAAAGAGGAAGTTCTGTTTAATTTGCACATTCCCTGTTCCTGATGAAAAGCAGGAAATATAAATCACAGCCTCTTATTTCAAATTTGGTATAAAAATTTGCCTTCCAGGGAACGTTGAATAACAGACTTCACCCTGCTTGGAATTGGGCTGATGATATTCAGCAAGAAGTACAAGGCAAAGACGCAGTTCTGGAGGCTTTTGATTTTATGTGCTTCCCCATTCAAATCTCACCTTTGAGAAACTCACAAAAACAGCAGCAGCAGCAAAATAATAAAAATTTGCTATTTTACATGATTTTTACCTGTAAAATGCATTTTCTCTCTTTCTGCCTCAAATTCTCTAAGTGCGGGGGAAAAGCCTTAAATGGACATAATTTTATGGAAAGCAAATCAACTTTTTTTCTTAATTATTTTTCCCCTCTTTTGCTTTCGTCCCCTTATGTAATTTAGCCTTGTTTCTAATCTTTTCTGGATTCATACTATTTCCATCTAGGAACACTTCTGGTTATACTCAAAGACATTCAGCAATGCAGAAGCAGCGTCAAGTGAGTTTATGTTTTGAACCAGAAAGAACAAAAGCAATCTTGAACGACTCAGTGGGACTATGCTGAGCCCTCTAACAAACCCAGCTGGCCCTACAGCAGGTGTGAGCTTCAGAGTTTTCCTGCAAAAAGTGTTTGCCACAGGCGTTGTGTTTGTTACTGAAGTTAATGTGGACAAGACTACATCTCATTTATCTGACTTATCCACAGACACAGAAAGATAAAGAAAGGAGCCTGCACCAGAATGACCATTTCCACATCTGACTTACCAGAGACATTAAAGGGTACAAGCTTGTAAGCAGTGACCTAGAGCCCTTCTCATCCACAGTGGGATCCCAAGTGAAGTTTTACCTCATTCTGGCCTTGTGATAAGGCAGAGGAGCAGTTGTGCACAAGCAGCATCCCAGCAAATGAATCTGTTGTTTGTACGGGAGGATGTGGTGACCTTTCGTCGCTTTGGGAGCAGTGCTCTTTCCAGAGTGGACTGCTCCCACAATTTGAAGTTAAATCCCTGCTTTGCCCCTGCAGATACTGACCTGTTTTTTGTGCAGTGACAATGGGCTTCACATAAAAACTTCATGAAGCTACTCCAAACATGCAGTGCTGGCATTCAGGAGCAAGTACTCCATGTTACTTCTCTTTGGCTTACACTTTGTGACTGTGTGTTGCACATTAATTTGGGCATCCGTAGTGTTGCATAAAGGGAAAAGGCCTAGAGACCTGATCACCTACTGTTGTGGTAACAGTCATGAATGACTTCATGGTCTTGAGATGAGAAACCAGTCTGCAATGTGATCTGGATCACCTTGGAGGAGCTGCAAACTGTGGGCAAGCCTTATCCAATAAAAATATACACTTATCCTATGTGAACTGCTGTATTCTGGCTATTCTACTCACGTTCAAAGGTGTCTCACTTCAGCTGGTCTGTCCCTGCAGGGTCACAGCCACTCTGCGCAGGCTTGGGCCTTACAGGGAAGCCCCAGCGGGTAAGACAGACTGCAGACACCACCATCCCACAACTCAGCTGCTCCATCCCCTCCTTCTCAGTCGTGACAGCCAACTTGGGAAACACATTTGCAGCACAGCTGTGTGAACCCCCCCATCTTCCAAACTGAAAAAGAGGAATGTCTGATTTAATCTTGAGGGACAGGGCCTGTACAAGTTCTGTCTAGCTGCTCACAGCACTTGGGATGCGCAGTTTCTACTGACAGAATTGTGTTTGTGCTTGGCTGCACTATCGCACAGAACAGACAAGCAGCTCTTCCTGACCTCCTGTCTCTAGTCCTCCTGAGCACAACACTCGCAACAAAGTGCCTCCTTTCTGAATCAGCTTGGGAATCTTGATCTGATTTGGCTTTTCAAAGCATAACAAACATGTAAGAGAATGCCTGTTTTGGAAGGTAAATGCAAAGTCCCCATCCAGCAAGCTGAAACAAAACGATTCCTGGGATTTAAGTGAAACGTTGTCACAATCACCTGTGATTGCAGGAAGGCTTGGGCCCAGTGGAAGTGCACTTCCCGAGGTTAAATCCAAACAAGCTGTTTTTTCAGCAATGGAATTAATGAGTCCCAGTTCACCAGGTATGTGTGTCCTTTGTCCCTTAATCTCCCCACCACAAAAACCTCTACCCCGTGTCAGATGGAGAAGAAATTAGTCAATGCCTTCAAAAGTTATTAAGAGGAGACTGACAAATGGTGAGACAGGTAATATTCCCGTGCGGACTCAACTTCTCCAGAACCCAAGATGAAAATGACCCATCCAGCTCCTGCCCAGCCCAGCAATTATCATCGCTCACAGTAAACAGCAACACAATATAAACAGCGCAACTTCATTTGTATGCAAATGTTACACTGGTGCTCCATGCACAAGGACAGTTCATGTTGTTGGGGCTATAATAACTCCATGATTGATTTTAATAACTATTCCTCTTCATGATACGAGACTATTAAGACCTGTATTGTTAAGCCAAATAAAAGAAATTATGGCCAAAGAGGAAAGAGACAAAAGTTTTAGAGTTAAACAACAGCAGAGCTCCTGTGTCTGGTCATCTGTAAACCCTTGTCACGAGCAGCAAGTGGGTTTTTCCTGGTCTCATACCCAGATGTTGCATGAACAGCTAAGTGAGGTGTCCCACGGCAGTCTCACATGGAAACTGTTCCCTCAGTGACACTCTGACTGAAAAAAACCCACTTGCAATTAAATATTGCCTGAAGAATTTGCCCCGTACATGTGCAGGAAGCATCCAGATCACAAGCACTGCAATACAAGTATGTGGGAAGGGTGTACCTGTAATGATCTGCCTTGGCAGACCCACAGAAGCCTGAATATATCTGAAAAATCTGCCTCCTAAGCTGTGACTCCACCCCCTGAATGGGAAACCCTCTCTTTGCCTTTCTTTTCTAATGGTGGTTGCTCAGAGGCCTTGCTTCACAACACATGTTTTTGAAAAACCTATGTGTTTACACTCTTCCCTTTTAATGTGAATTTAGTAGCCCTCATTTGTGCATTGCGATGGAAATGATTGTCAGGAATAGAGAATCATGACTTCAAGAAGGGAACACATATGAGCAGATATCCATCAATCTGTCCGTTCCTGTCATCGTGTCACAAGCAAATTGCAAAGATCTTTGCCATGGTTTCTGAGTTCTGGACCAACCAATGGAACAACACAGTTTCTTCAGGCTGAAGTGAGAGGGAAGCAGCCCATGTCTCTCCTGCACTGACAGTGCTGTGCCTTACAGCGTGTCCCAGCTGAGGATCTGCGGAGCAGCCGGCCAGCATGCTTAACCAGATTTTCCACCACATCTCTGGGCCGCAGCACAGTCATTAGATCATGCATGTCTGAAATATCTCAGTGAAGCCAGGATAAAGGAACCAAGGGACCTTTTTCTGGCTTTGCTCTTCAAAGCAGCAAAAGCTTTGTGTAGTTTCTGGGGGCTGAGGCACACAGGAGGGCTGCTGTGCGAGGGGCAGCATCCTTCTGCTGTCCCTTTCTGTAAGCAAGCTTGAGCAGCTCTGCAGAATGGAACCCTTCCAGGACAAGACAGTGTCCAGGTTGTTATGGTACATACAGAGCCCTTCCTTACCTGGATGCAGCCTGTGACACAGATGAGTCATGTCTGCGTACATGCATGGGAGAGCATATGCAAGCGTACTGAGATACACAGGTGCTACTGCTTCATTCCCTATCAGACACATTTTTGATTCCAAAGGAGAAAAACACCCCAAAACCAGACAAATGCAGAGCCCTTGGTCAGTGTAGAATCTTTTGGGCTTGGGGAAGTACAATAGCAACCAAAAATGTCTGGTGACTTGGTGACTTGTGTGCAACCTGAGAGTCACCCTTCAGAAGCTATGGATGCTCTGCAGGCCCTGGACAAGCTCCAGGGAGGTCAAGCCCACCTCACACACGCATGTCTGCATTAAAACCAGTGTACGTGGCCTGCATGCTCTGCCATCCACGTTCTGAACTTCACAACACTTTTGAAACACTCCTGAGAAGCTTCGGGTCCTTCTCACTCATGGAGAAAGGAGTTGGTGATCTCAGCTCATTCTCTGCCCGGTCAAAGCCATGATCCCTGATTTGCCTTGTTCTCCCAAGACCCACACAGCCATCCTGATGGAAGAGTGTGAGTCTTTCTGTAATTTCTATCAGGAGATCAGGTCTTGCACTTTCCTCATTCCTTTCTCCTGAGCAATACCTTCTCCTGTAAACAGACAGGGGAAGGAGGGAAAAAGGAAGCCAAGCGATGCCCTCATTGCTTCACAAAATGTTAGTATTCCCAGAATATTTGTTTGGGGCCAGTTTGAGAGAGATCAAATGGTTTCGCTTCAGCAGGACCAAAGCCTTATCTCAGGCTGCAGCTGGGCTGTCACAGTGCCGCCTGATCTCCTTTCTGCAGGATGTTCAGACCACTCGTAGCTGTCTGGCTGCAGCACTCTAAGAAACACCGCCTGGTTGCACAGCTCGCCCCTCAGAGCAGAGGTGAGGCAGCACCACAGCCACACTGCCACATCCAGATTAACCCAGTATAAATTATATGCTCTGGCATCTCCAAGTGGAACTCACTGGTGCACAAAGCGCCGTTCTCCTGCCATTTCTCCAAGTTTAAGCTAGCACAAAAGCACAGCTATGGGAATGAAGTCACCTACCCTCAGCACTACAGCAGCCTCGCACTGACTTTCAGAGCTGTCATTCTTGACTCTGCACATCTCTTCAGTCTCCACCTCTCCACTAGCATACTCTTTCTCCATAGGTTGGCCTTACAGTGCTTGGCACTGCTCCACCTCAGATGTACTTGTCAGGTGGTTTCACCAAGACTATCAACTCTGTTGCTGCTTTCTCTGCTTTTCAGTGCCACCCAGCCCTGGCTCAGGCTCTTGACATTCCAACTCAAGGCAGTTCTTCACTGTCTCCTACTGAAACCAAAAACCTGTTCATATCCTGCTCCTGTCCTCCTGGCAGGGCTCGCTGCTCTTGCTCACCTCATTCCTGGAGTGCACCTTAAGAAAATCCCAGGGATTTGCACACAGACACAATCACCAGGGAAAGAAAGAACAAACAGGTCAGGACTCAGTGCACTGCAAACGGCCCTGGCAAACCCAACAGGAGTGCAGTTGCCTACCTGTACTTTCCTGCCTCCCCAGCAGAGAAAAGAATTCAATAAAACTTTGACAATGCTTGTTTTGAACAGCTTTGGCCTCCTCAGCAATTATGCTGTGTAGTTACGAACTGACTAGTATGTTGGGCACTTACACTGGAGACAAGTACAGCTGCCAGATCTTGCTGAGTGAAACATTACTGAATTCGCAAGAGGTGAGGGGACCGAATCCACAACTCGGAGCAGCCTTTAGTCTTCAGCGTGGGTCCAGCTCTGCCCTGTTGAGATCAGAGGGCAAACACAACAGCTAGCGACTCCAGGGTGCGCTCCAGGCTTCAGAACATTAATCACGGATTTCAGCAGGACGAGTACTTCTGCCATCCCTGAAATCTGCACCAAATGGGGTGGTTATGCTGCACCTGCCTTTGGTCTTAAAGGATCCCAAACTATTTACAGTCCCTCACATTTGCTCTGAGGTGTGTCTGGGTCAGAAGCAGCAGGGCAAAGCCATACACCTAGGTCAGCTCACTGCAAACAAAGGTATCTTCAAACCGCGTGCAGCACTGAGTGAAGGAGCAAGTGGGTACCTGTGAACACGTATGTTGTGTTATGGCCCCACTGGGCAGCCTGGAGAACGCATCTGCCCTGCAAAGTCTCCTCATGGGATATTACACGTTAATCAAAGGACAGCACTTGAAGCATCAAACTGTATTTCTTTACCTCTACAGCCTTCAGTTCACACCCATTGTTTCACATTCCTGAACCTGCTGACGTGAACTCTGGTATCTCCTGTGGCTGCACGTGTTAGCAGCAGGGAGGTCACTCAGGGTCCTGTGTGCTGCACATTACACTGTGCTCACAGCAGGCAGGCAGGGAACACCAGGAGAGACCGGAGCAGAGCACCATTTCATTGACAGTGACGGCTGGCATTTTGCAAACTCCTCAAGAGAGCCCTCACCCTAAGCAATGAAAACCAAACGGCAACAGCCACACACAGTTTATACAGACAAGAACAAGTTCCTGACAACACCGTGTCAGTCAGGTTATGACTCCTCACCGCCCAGCCAGAGGTTAGCAACTGCCACATCAGACTAAACTCCTTAATTTTGCTCCCTGTGCTGCCAATTAGAGAAAGAGAGAAATCCCAAATGATACCTCTAATACTATACAGCAAAGGAAAAAACAAACAAGCACCTAAACTGTTCCCTCTCCTGCTTCTTAGATCCCTCTACCTTTAACATCTGAACAGCTGCTCTTACAGCACAATCCATTCCGGAAGGTGCCCTGGATCTCAGACATACTGCAATATGACAGTGGAGAGAGAGCTTTTGTTTTGTTATTCCTCCTTTTCTGCTCAGAAACAGCGTCCAGGTAGAATAAGAGGCCTCTGAACACTTGCCCAGCATTTCTAGATGTCCTACAGATGAGTAAGGGCATCAGATCTCCAGAAATCAGAGCCATGTCTGCAGCACACGTACAAACCGCCAGCCAGACTGCCCATTCCTGAGTCACAGAGAAAGACAGTATCGGGTTTATTTATTTGGCTCTTATTTGGGTGCTATGCTCTGTGAAAAAGGCAGACTGCTCCAAGGACTGGTTAGACCTCAAAGATAAGAAAGAGAGGTTCTAATTCTCCCACGGGGCAGAAGAGACTGTGCAGTTCACTGCAACCCAGAGCCACTCAGCAAAGAGCAAATTATTCTATAAGTAAGAAATAAACTATCCTAGTTCACGTTCCAATATAACCAGCTTTGGAGCTTTAAAGCCTTTTGTCTTCTTTGGAGAGCTGCTGATGCAGAGAAGGACTAGGCAGAGCCACTCAAAGTTCTGGTTAACCTGGGATCCTGCTGCAGCTGCAGAAAGTCTCTGTATGCCTACACTGGAGATGTCTTGCTTTTGCTGTGCTGTGGGACAAATCTGGGGTCCAAGGCTTTGGACCATCTGTTCCAGAGTGTGTGTCACACAGGGGCAGCAGGGGAAAGCAGAGCTTGCCAGAGTTGGCTTTTAACAGCTGTGTTTAGAACAGCTTGGAATGGGAATAGCTGTTTGACCCAGGTACCTCTGGCACAGCCCTGACTGATGGCACTGCACTTCAGCAATGCATGCGGTGGCTTTCCTTTCCACACAGACAGTATTTGTACAGCTACAACTCAACCGCCTCAGTTGTGACTGTTGTAGATCAACACAGGTGGCTGACTCCTTCCAGCCATCATCTGCGTGAAGCAGGACAGATCACAGCCTTTCCAAGGCAAATCCCTTCTCCCAGAGAAAGAAAGAAGCTTTTGCAGCACCCCTCATCAGTCTCTTTCCTGCCTTGAGTAAGCTCGGCCATACAAAGCTGTCAGAGTTGAACCACAGCATGTGTTGGCAGACATCCCATTGCCCCTCCAGAATCTGCCAACCTGTGAAGCACACTCGACACCCAAAGGAGAGTAATTTGCTTACAATGATCCAAGCACTGCAAATCCTTTGATAGTGGCATTGGCCACTGTTCCTGAATGGCTTAATTTTCCAAGTAGCTTGGGATGCAAAAGGAATTGGGCACTATCATCCCTTCAGTGCCAGCAACTCAGCAAGTATCAGGTGACTGAAAACTTCAGAGTACCCAGCGACAGGTGCTTTGCAAAATTTTACCGCAGTGCTTCCCCTCCATATTTAATGCACTGGTGGAAAAAAAAGATGGAATTTCTGTCCTTCTTCCCCTGGAGGCAAGCTAGATCCAACACAAGGACACCGATCCTCCTTTTGCATAGGTCTGCTGCTCTGTGTCTTGTCCTGCCTCTCTCTGCCCAGCGGATGAACGGAAGTCCCTGGCAGCACAGCCCTTCACTGGTGCCTGAACAGGAGTGGAACAGCACAAGCACAGAGCGTGGGGCCAAAGAGCCTACACCACTGGGTTTCTGCCAGTGTGCATCTCGGAATCATTTTCAGTGGGAGGTTGCACTTTTATCTTTGCAGTCAGCACCTCTCTCTGGAGTTCTCCTTTCACTGGCTCTTTGATTTTTAAGCCATTTATACTCCAAGCCAAACTGAACTAAAAATAGGATTCCTTACTAAGAATGGCACTACATTACTCACTTTCTGCTGGGTTCTCACCTTATGCCACACCTCCGGCTGGAGGAGTGTGCTGCAGCAATCACCCACAACTATGTGCCTCTGTGAGCAGGTTTTGAACCTTTGCCATCCTTTGGAAGCTCCCACTGTTTTGTTTTTTTCATGTGTTAATATGGGTCGGTGCTTATCACCCTTCACATCCCTGGGGCACACCTCTCGCAGACTGTACACTGACAGCCCAACTGAGTGGGAAAAACACACAGGACAGAGAGCTGTCCCGTCCTCCCCCTCACAATCCAGCCAGCCTGCAGCTCTCAGCTGAGAGGGATGCTGTTCTTACTTGCACCCAGGAAGAAACAATTTGCTCTCCCTGGAAACTAGTGCATCCTTTGGCTTTGACTGTCAGCTGTTCCACTCAAAACTGCTCAGCAATTACTAGAGGCTTTCAGGCTTTCCTGGTGGGAAGTGCACTTTTCCAGCCCAGTTTTGCCAGATGCTAAGCATTTCTGCAGGGTAGCACTCCTCCTCCAGGTGCTTGGAAATGGAAGGATGTGGGACATGCAAAATGCCACTGACCAGGTCTAGCTGTGCAGTTAAGTGACTCCTATATGGGAGTGATTTCTTTTGCAGCACTCTCTTGAGTTTTGCACACCACTTTTAAGCACAGGAACGTGTTTCCTCCTGCCATCTGTGTCAGAGGTGCAAGTCAATGCCAGAGCTCACTGTCGTTTCCTTGCTCTGATAAGGGGTTAAATATGCACAGGTAAACCTGGGCGTATGTTCGTATGTTCGTAATGCAAGTGGCAGTGATATTTTAAAGGAGGCACCTTTCTTTGTTCCCTTAATGATTCATTCATTCGGAGTGTGGGAATTAACCTATATAAATTTTTGCTACCAAGTAGATACACCTAGATCCTGAAATAGTGGATGGGTGAGAACCAGTTAGAGACTCCACACACTGCCCTGGTAGTGCAGAAAGAAAAAAACCCACAGCACCAGGCTGGGAATGAATGGCTGCATGGCACTTCTCACAGCAAATTCTCCTTGTCTCCTGTTTTCCCTTGACTCTGCGAAGATCCTAAGTGAGATGTAAGATCCTGCAGGAGATGCCTCCTAAGACTGAGACTTTCAACAGGTCCTCTTGGGGACTACACTCTTGACAGCTGGGACTGTGCAGGGGGTATCTGAAATGGCTTGGACTCAGCAGTCACATAGTGGCTGCATGGGCACTGGGAGCAGGTGTGGGAGTGCATCAGGAAGCCAATACAAACAGGCAGGCTAGCTTTCCAAGCCTGGCTTGGTGCCCCTTTTGTAAGCGGTAACTCATCACCTCATCAGCTGAGAGGTGGAGAAGAAACAGATTTATATAAGGGCACCTCGCTAATGGGAAATTTTCTCCCTCCTGCCTGGCTAGGAAAAAAGAAACCTCTCTGGGAGGCTGTGCAGAGTGGACTGAAATCCCCAGTCTAACTCTTGTGCTCCTTCTATTTTCTGGTTTTGTTGGAAGAAGCTTTAAGGCTCAGTGAACAAGAGTTGATCAGTCTAAGATTCCTGGCAGAGGACAGATCGATCCTCGTTTATCCTCTGCAAGTTATAAACTACACTAGCATCCCAGAAGCCATGTGGGCTGATGGAAGCACCTTCAATGCCCTGTTACTGGTTTCCTACAGCTCTGAAAGGAGGTCACACAGCACTACCGTTGCCATTGCGATGAGGTCTTGGTTGCTTAATCTCTTCAAGGAAGGCTCCACAGGGTGAGGTAACACCCAGACACTACAGAACCTGCCTGCATCTTGCCAGCACCTCCAGCCAACTGTTCTCTCACAGCAATAGCCAAGAGGCTTCAGACAAAATGCAGGGAAGAGCTCAGGGAGCGCAACTTCAAGGAAACAGCCAAGGCGTCCAGGAGAGGTATCACCATAACACCAGAGCTGGGCCAGGACATCAGAGTGGTGCTGTTACACTAATGAAACCCTTAATGGTCACCAGTGAGTTAAAAATGTTAGGAATGTACACACGGAACTGAGTCTTGGGGAGATCCTGCAACTGTCAGGTCTTTGTCTATGCCACAGCTGAGTTCCCCACTTAGCTGTGCTGCTTCTCAGAGAAGCCACAGTACATTTCACAGCTCTGACAAAAGTGTGGTCAGAAAAGGATGCTTAATTCATAAAATCATAGAAGCACCACCAATCCCAGCTTCCTAAGGGAGGGAAAGCAAAGGGCTGGGGCTCTTGGGGAAGCTCACTCCAACTTGCAGCTCAGAAGGGCACATGTATTGGAAGGAACAGCTATTCCCACACACAGTGGTACCACACTGCCTGCAGGAAGGAGAAACAAGAGGTACTAGGAGGCTATACTCCAGGTGCGATAAACCCTTCCCGGTAGAGCAGTGCAGATTAAAAAGCGTCTACAGTGGCTTTCTCCTACCCAGTACCCTGTTGTGGTGCTCAGTGGCCCCAGTCACATCGTCCAGGCCTCTGGGCTGCACTTTTCCACCTGAGTGACAGCAGTGCATCTGTGGGCTGTGAATGAGCATGCGCTGGGAGGCCAGGCAGACACGCCATGCCAGGCCACACAGAAGGCATGTGGGCACAGTAACCCAATGCAGAGCACTCTTTGGTCTGGCATATCCTGCTTCTCACCAAGACATGCACAAGGTTGCTGGCTGAGCCACGCTCATGGGTGATACCATCTCTTTAATCAATGCTTTCTGCTACAGAGTCATCCCAGATGCTTTGCATCAGAGACAGCTTTTCCAGTCATCATTAGCAAGGCAGAGGGGTGAAGAAGAAATAATCAGGCTACTTCTCTAACAGTAGTTAGGAAGGTGGAGGGGTGAAGGAGCAATTGCCAGGCTTCTTTTTGCATAGATCGTGGCATTAGTAGCAAACTGCCTCCCCTCAATGCCTGTTTCCTCCTCCCCTGGTAACTGTGAGCCTCCATATACCCCACTTTGGGAGCTACTGCATAGGGATATTTCATAAACAAGCCTGAGGGTTTGTCTGCTGTGTGTCCTACTTCCTTCAGAGCACCTAGGATCAGCTAGGCTGGAATGTCTGCCCGCATCACCCTCCTGTGCTGCCTGGATGAGAGATGGAAACTTACCTGCAGGCATGGAAGATGGCTTCTCACTTATGGTGTCGGGTTCCCAGCTTAAGCCATGTTACACTTAGCAGATGGCCCCCCCAAGTCACAATGTTGACTCTAAAAATCACAGGAGAAGAAATAAAGTTAGTCTTGCTATTTTCAGAAGTCTTAAGGGTAATGTTTAGATCATACAGTGAACTTCAACCCTTCTGGTCCTATAGGCCATAAATGCCCTTGGTATGTGAAACTGCAGGCTCTCAGGCTGCCAGGAGCAGCCTTTTGCGCCACACACCATTACACATTTCCTAGGAGTGACCCCCAAGGGCACTGCCTCATCCAGTCCTCCACAGTATAGGCACACGTAGACATTTAGATGTGATGTGCACCTGTACAAATACACATACAAAACATTCTAAGCTCCTCCAAAACTTCATAATGAAACACTACTAACATAAAAGACCAAAAACTACAACAGTTTCCTTCCTGAAGCACCCTTGCTGAGGGAAAGGGTCACAGTGAAGTCACAAGCCTTAATAACCCTGTGCAAAGTAGTCGGTCTGAGGCACCCTTTCTGAAAGGCCAGAATGCTTTCCATAAAGTTATCCGTACCATCAGCTGTTAATCAGTACAGACCGACTGACTTCATCTCCCACTAAACAAGGGCCTGGCTCACCCTTGTTTCGGCAGATGTTCATCTGTGATAGCTCTGCAGCCATGACAGCTTGGTAGCAGTTTTGGTGTTGTTTCACTTAATGTTTCACTCTGTCACTGGGTTTGGAGCCCACGGAAGGGTTAGTCCCTTGCCTGCTTTTGTCATGGAACAGCTGTTTTATTTTCAGGATCCCTGGAACAACCGGGTTTTGGTGAGGTAAGTGGATGTCTTTGCTGGAGCTCCTGCAGGAGAATCTTAGGGAAAACCAGTCAGGACAGGTCGTGCCAGCCCTGGGAGCATTCCTGCGCCTATGCTGATGCAACTGGATCCAATCTCCTGGCAGACCAGCTGGCTCGCAGGCCAAGCCCAGACCTGGGAATGGTTGTGGTTGATAGGAGCAAGGGGACAAAAGGCTTTCAGCCTGCATTAAAGTCAGGAACACTTGATGAAGATAATGCCTGTCATTAATGGGCTCCTCCCAAGAAAACATGAGCTGCCTTGTATTGCTGTGAGTTTACCACTCTGTGGAGCATCCCCCCTGCAGCAGCGAGAGCGTGGATGTTGTATTACAGTGCTGAACCATAGCACAATCCCTTGGGACGCATGAGTGGGACTCATCTGGGGACTACATGCAACAAGTGGTGTGAGATGGGAAAGCAGAGTTATTTCAGTGGCAACATTCATCCCTCTCCCTCTCAGGATTCAGCGTGACAATTTTATTGGACACGCTCTGCAGCAGAGCAGGGACTGAAATGCATGGAGATGAAATGCTGAATGCTGAACATGGCTTAGATATGCTTCAAACTTGGCACAACCAGGAACGGGGTTTGAACAGAGAGAAAGATGCAAATCCAAAGCACATGTTTAAACTCTATTCCAGAGCTCTTCCACCAGCAAGGCCTTAGCTCGTCTTTGTAATGAAAACAGCTATTAACACAAGCCAAGATAATCTTGACAAAGAGAATTATGAAATGCTGTAATCATGTCTTAAAGTAGAATTGTTCAGACTGCAGCACAAGGATGGGATCTGAACACTGTTGTTTCCCTTGAGCTCCCACTAAAGCAATGGCAAATTCCCTGCTGATGCTCCTGGCAGCACTGCTGGCTAAGAAGTTCCCCACCATCACCCCTGACCTCCGCTTCCCAACTGTCCTGGCAATACTTCTGCTAACAGACATACACTGCTGAGCCTTGCACTGCTTGCTCATTAGCATTGCAATAAGTGATTTCTTATGTAAATCAGGCCAGCCCACAGAAAAACCAGTTCAGTTCCAGTTTGCACTGCTGGGATGGACACAGAACAGAGGAGAAGAAGGGCTAATTATTTTTTTTTTCCTCTCCTTTTAAAAATAGAAACCCAAGGAGCAGGCATAAAAACAGGTATTCTCACCCATTGCTCTCTACTCTGCTACTCCATCCTCCCACCTGAAATTCCAACTCCTGCTGTCTTTTCCAGGCAATACACTAGCTCCTGCACAGAACATCTGAACAGGATCAAGACACATAGCGACTGCTCACGTTCTTGAAAAGCTTTCACCATGAGAGGGTCTCAGACCTTACAGGATTTTTGCTGTCCTGAGCCCTGGTTTGGTTTTGCTTCACTCCACTCCACCCAAGAGGTGCCTGTCTCTTGGCCATGACAGCAATCATCTCTGGGCACAGAAGGAAAGCTCCTTCTGACTGGAAGGAGGCAGATCCACAAGAGTCAGAGAAGGCATGAAAGCCATGCAGATAGATATCCACAGGAGCCACGCTAACTCTATGCCTACGGAAATTATATTTGAAAGTCTCATTTGCAACTCTTTTTACTTGCATTTCCTTTATTCACTTCTGAACATAAATCACACTGCTTAGAAATGTGAGGGCAAAGGATTGAACAGGAAGAGAAGCCTGTGGCTAAAACCTGGGACAGTACCAGGTTCGGCTCCTGTTCAAGCACTAGCAATTAACCCTGCCATCCCAGCAGTGAAATGAGGGGTGGAATGCTGATCTGACAGCACACCATACGATTTGGATTGTTTCTGAGGCACTCACACCTACACTGATAGGAGCTTTCGGTGCTCTAGTAGAGAAATTTTAATATACTTTCAACGCCTTAGACATGTAAACGTCATTTGCTTCCACCATTTTCAACTAGTTATCTGCAGTGCTGAAGAGACTTCTTCTCTGAAGCAAAAAGAACGTGACTGATGCTAAAACATGGGCTTCCCTATCTTCTAGATGACTAGCAGCTTCCAAGGACCATACAGGAACTAATCCAGGCTGTAAGCAGACGTTGTCCCACACCCAAAACCAAATTCATTGCCAGCTGTGTGAGGAAAATGGCACTCAAAGAAGGAAGTTGTTTTCCAAGGTCTGGACCAAAGCGCTAACCGGCAAGAATCCAAAGGCATTCAGGAACATCGGTGGTGTTATCTAACTTAGCTCGTACAGCGTTGAAGCAAGTGGATGACATCTAGGTCAAGACATAGTGAAAATCCTGGATTAGATCAGACTCTCAGACTATTTAGCTTCACTTTTTGTCCCAAAATGCAAAGAGAACAAGATACATTATTGCAGTCAAAAAATGCTGAGTTGAAAAGTAGCTTTTTTTCTGAATGAGAGACAGAAAGACTTTTTGCTGACACAAGTGTACGAATGGAAATTTTTTTTTTTCCTCAAGAATAACTGCTAGTCTCCTTACTAGGAAAGTGTATTTTGAAAGCATTTCTTTACCTTGGACTTAAGATACCCCACCTCACAGGTCTCTTTTGGCTGAAAAAGGCACAAATCCTGCTTTCTTGGCTTTGGGCCTAGGTCCATAGTAAGCAAACAAGAGCTGTTTCCCTCTGACATTCTCAGGCATAGCTGTCTCAACTGAGCAAACTCACAAGTCACAGGCAAAGCCAGACCTGCAGCAAGCGCGGATTACTTGCTTGAGGAAGGTGTAACCAGCAGAGGAACGACAGGTATGTACAGCTTTGTTCACAAAATGAGAAGGAATCAAGGGTCGGTTATTCAAGGCTGTCTGCCCCTCTGTCCACTGATCCATCTCGCATGAACAGATTCTAACAGTGACACTGGCCCTTGCTCAGGGAGCACGCTCACTCACTGCATTCCACTGTCACCAAGGGCGTGAAGCCATTGCTTCCTATCAATGACAATGCCTCAAGAACCAAGCGACACATGTCAGTGTGCGGAGAAAACCTCTTCAGAAAGAGCATCTGCAGCACTGACTAGCTAACTAGATTGATACAAAACATATTCACAGTTATTTTATGGACACAAACGTTTATCCCAGTTACTAGAAATCACATCAAACAACTCAATGGTGGATTTAGGCAAAACACTGCCCAACCACTGTCTACAGGAAGCTACTCTGCTCATAGACAACCTCCAAATACTCAGAAGCTCCACAAATACATGGCAGAAAAGCACTATGAGGAGCTATTTCTTTTTTCTACAAAATGCAATAATCATGGAAAACAAAACACTTCAAAATAAGGAAGGAATTGTGCAAGCACACATGACCCTCACATTACCAGAATTCCTGGATACTGATTCAGATATCAAAAATACCTTGCATAATTAGCCATGCATGTGCAAAATTTTGCAAGAACATCAGACTGCTCTTGCAGGTCTCAGCCGAGGCAGCAGGTGACAAGGACACAGATGCTCTCCTGTCAAAGTAACATCGCTACTGGGACGTCAAGAAAACTCTGGAAGCACAACTTATTTGTAAGACATGGGACCAGAAACCCAGGCGGAACTAAGGCAGCTCTGTGGTGAGGGGAGCAGGTTAAAAGCCAGAGGATGCACATATCCCAAGAAGCAGATCTGGCTGAGCAAGATCAATGATATAAAAATCACTTGCAGCTGATCAGATTGGTCTGTCACCCAAGTGTAGCATCCTTGGACAGCAACAGACTTCCAGACACAGTTCCACCCATCAGTTGTGTTTAAGTGACCAGCCCACTAGACACTGTAGGTCTGGATGGTGCTTGTGCATCAAATCAACACTTGGAAGCTGCAAGCAACCTGTTATGAGTCAGGACTATAGCTGAGGTAGAAAAAACAGCACTGCTTATTAGAATTTATAATTGATTAAAAACATAATTAAGGGAATTTTTTTTACATGCGAAGCTGTACCTCTGTTTTGAATTTAGTTACATATGACATTCCTAAACAGGGAAATCTGCCCTCAATTCCCTGCACTGAATTTCTCAAAAAAAGAATGCCCTCAACCAACATCTCGGTGCCCAGCAAGCCATGGCAGGGACACATGGCAGGGAGGAAGCTCCCTACCCAGCAGAAGCCAGCAGTCAGCTCTCTGGTTCAGAAAAGCTCTGTTCTGCTAGCAAGCACCATAGCAGTGCTGATGTGACTGACACAAAGCAAAGCTCTTCTCTACGAGGGAGCTGCTGTATGACCCACCTCTCAGAAATCTGACTGTAACCTAAACCCTCAAAGAGGAACAATTCTTCCATGAAGCCTGCCCTCCGCTCCAATCTCTCAACTAAGGAGACTCAGCAATGATCTTTCTTGACGATTACTGAGACAGGGTTGAGTCCAAGCCAGGACACCACTGCCATGAAAAATGCACACCAGATGGAATTTACAAGTAACACTGGTAACTTCATTCCTGTTTTGCTTTCAAGCCAGGGAGGGAAGAGGGAACCCAGCTCAGTTTCCTAAGCTATGTAGCCAATCAAGTAGAAAACCTGCTATTTACTCCAGGAAGACGACTAGATAGAGAAGAGTTTCTGTGAACAGTCTCACAGCTTTCAAATGGGAGCTGTAACTCATCCCCAGCCTTACCAGGCTATGGCATAGTTACCACCAAGATTGAGCTTGTTTACTCCAAAGCAAAAAGCTTGGCATGACCAACAGAAACAGCTTTTCTTGCCAGAGGTCTAATAGCAGACATCTGTGGAAAAGCTGCTTGGAGAAGCACTGTTTACTCTGGTAACAAAGCAGGTTCCCTGGAATGAAGTCTTACAGTCTTCCCAAGACATGTGGCAATGCATTACCTGCACCTCAGCCACATACCATACAGGCTGCTCTCAGTCTGAGAGCTACCCAGCTTGCTACAGAGGCCCAAGGAAATGCATATCAACTACTCCAGCCAGGAAAACACACTATACCTGCACCCAGTACTTAGCTTGGGTCCTAAGTGGATATAGTTCTTGGGTTTGGTTATTCCTCTGGTTCAAGCTAAGCCTCAGCCAGTAATACTTCTTGAAGAGGCTTTTGAGAAAAGGGACTCAAAACAATACTCTAAATCATCTTTACAACTGTAGCTTTAAAGCCAAACTCACCCCCCTTGTCACTCTTTTCAGGCAACTCTGAACTCAGGCCCCAGCTCACTGCAACATGTTTAGAGGGAACACCAGCACACAGTTGGACTAATAACTACCTAAGGAGGAAAAGAAACTCAAGGCAGACCGCAGGGGCCAAGGCTCCCATTCTGTTTAGGGAGTCACTGGCCTGAGGATATTGTGTCTTTCCTTATTCAAGACAGTTTTAAGCCACTGTCTAAATTCTCTGACCACACAGAGATCAAAGGCTCTCATCTCTTCAATACTGCAGCTCTTATCCAGTGCAGAGGGCTACTCATTTGCTACAACTTCAGTTTGAGACCTTGCTTTCAACAAGGCAGCTCATTTAACCCCTCCCTAATCCAGTAACTAAAATATCCCTTTGTAGTTGAATGTAATGGACTTCCTATCAAAACAGGGACTTGCAACTGTACATTTCATTTACAAACAACTTGCACTCAAGAGCAGAGAGTTCATACATCACACACATGGCTGTTGTTCTTCACAGCTGTACTTTATGCTCTTAAGTGTTTAAATTCCTGCCTTGAAGAAACCAAGCTCTAATTTCAAGTATTTACATGTACTCCTGAGAGCAAGAAGATACCTTACCATGATTAGGTTATGTAAAAAGTTTAATTATAAAATAAATAAGTTTGTTATTGAAACATTAAATATTAAATACAGTAATAAATATTTACATTTAGAGATGACTTGACAATTAATGTTTTTCCTCTGCTACCAGAAGAATTCTGCTCTGTTTATACAGAACACATTCCCTCTTCCAAGAAGAAACTGAACTCAAGTAATACTGTGCTCCAGAACACATGGACAGTTCAAGATACCAAGGACATTTGGGTCAGAGAAGTTTGAGGTAAGTTAAGTTCTTCGCACCAGAAGGGGCACAGGAGACCACAGCTTGAAGAGTGTCAGTGCAGGAATTAAATTCTTCAAAGGAACAGGTTCTTAGTCAAGTTCAAATGACTGGATCTGGCCGGAAGCATTTTATACTTCAAGATGCTTAAAGTAGCATCCAGTATCTGGGTAACAGAAGTAGCTTTGTGTGTATTACACACTGGTCCAGGCTTATCAGTTTGCTGGAGCACAGATCTTTTCCTTCAGATCTTGTATTTCCTGTCTCAGCATCCCAAGGAGACTAATTTTAACTCAGGCTAGCACGCACATAAATTGATAGCTCCACTCACACAACAAGTCCTACTGAACTCAGAGGGATTACCTTCCACACACACAGTAACAGAACCAGGTGGGGCTGACAAAGATCTGTCACCAATGCCCTGCAAGTCAGAACTAGAGATGAAGTGCTTTGAAGCAGATATCAACAGGGAGCACAGCAACAGCAGAATTAGGGTTGTCAACCACTGAGGTCTAGGGCAAGAAGCCATCCACAGCTCTTCCCTTTTTCACTTTGGGAGAAGGAATTTTCTTCCCCCTCACCCCCCCCATCCATTCCTGAAAGCTGCAACAATCTCTCCCCCTTAGTTACAGCTGCCAAAGGAGCCTTGCTAACAGAAGTCCATCCACACGCCAGCAGAGACTGGAGCTCCAGCACTGATAGAGGGCTCGGTAGCTGTAGTCTCTAGCAGGTCTTGGTAGCAGGTTCTCTATCCAGCAGCAGCTCCTTCCAAATCGCTGTGCCAAGATGCGGTGGTAACTGTCCTCCCCAATAAGCAATTCAGCAGCAAGTGGCATGTTGTCATCTCCTTGCAGCAGCCTCCGTCTGATGAATGAGGACTCTGCAGCAGCAGTTCCAGCCCAGCGTCTAGGTGGATGTGTTAGGCAGCCAGAGGCACCCTGCAGCTCGGCAGTGGCCACATCAGAATTGTTCTGTAAGGGGCAGACCAGGCACATTAATCCCCACCCGAGACAAGCATTCTGTCCTAGCACCACACCAAATCTACAGCTGAGGCAGGCAGGTGAAGGATCCACACAAGCCTGAGGATAACTCTGCTGCTCTTCAGCTTCAAGCAAGCTCTGAGCAAAACACTGGAGTGTTTTGCTCACTGGAGCTGGATGAAGCCAGACAATCTCTGTAGTTGACATGCGTCAAAGCAAAACTTCCAAATTCTGCCAGAACTTCTCTGAATTATCCTTTACAGTTTTCTCCTTCAGCTTGCCATGTAACTCCTATTCAATAAGAAACCTCCAGTCTGCTGTTAGGTACACTTTTCTCAGAAGAGACTAACTTGCTGGTTCATTAAAATGCACTATATTTCTCCTAGGAGCGATCCACTCAGGCTGAGGAGCTTTAGAACTCAGCTGCTGTGACAGTTTGAAACTCAACTGAGAGGCTATCTTTGGTGCCCGTAGAACTGGCAGCTTTCTCTTGGTCAGTAGCTGCTAAGCACCAGTAACTTCCTGATGTTGTGTAGAGCAGACAGACATGCACAGCTCTTCTCTTATGAAGGGTGATGATTCACTTGGCTGCTACACCATCTTCAATGATGAAATTCTACCTTGGTTTCTTACACTAAACCTGCCCAAATATTAGGGACTTTTCTTCTTAAGTCCACTCATCTCCATACAGCATCCTATCTGCACTTGTTCTTTAAGACAGTAGCCAGAAAGTTAACAGAGCTATTGAAGACCTCCAACAAACCAGGTAGTTTTGGGAAACCAGAAATCCAAGCCAGTCACGCACAGGTAACCTAAGTGCACTTCAAGTTTTAAAAGCCACCACCAGCTTGGCAACACATGCATGCAGTTCTCCTATGGTAATTGCAGCTTGGAAGACAGAAAGGCATTTAAAGTCAGCTTTCGTACCTGCTTTCTCCTCATTTACACACCAACATGGCCATTTCTGTTCTCTTGTCGAAGTTTTTTCCTTTCTTCTTTCTCTTCATACTGAGGACACTTTTTCCTGACCCTGTGGAATTAGGGCACTTTAGAGGTCATTTTGCACCCTGACATACATCCTGTTGTTACGAGCCCCTAGGTCATTGGGAGCATTCAAACCTTGCAATCCTCAAGCAGCTCCTCAGCACTGGGAAGTTTCAATCGAGACAGTTTTTAAGCATTCAGCATCAAGCAGTACATGATAAAAACAAGGAGGCCCTCAGTTAAGTCCTTGTAGTTTTGCTTTATAGAGCCAGGGCTTCTTGGCTTACGCCTAGTTAGGCAGCAAGGTTAACAGGTTTTAGTGCTGGAGCTGAGCAGAGCCCCAGGAGCCTTTCTGGAGGACAGATTTCCTGGTGGCTATACTGAACAGCTGCAGAGACCTGACTGCCTTCTTCCACCCAACAGCAAAGCCCTATCTACTTCAAGTCTCTTAAAAGTGCCTATCCTCCTATGTCTCTTGAACACATCATAAGCACATTGCTTACTGACTGTCTCCCAGTTTCTCTGGTCTTTTCTAGTGACTGTTCCAAACAGACCATCCAGCTTCTCTGGATGAAGGTACAGACTAATCAGCCACATGTTTCAAGTTTGTGAGGGTTCAGAGCATGAAAGAGACAATCTTATTACATGGCTCGCTCCAGAAACTAACACCACTCATTTGCACTTACAGCACTAAAGAGCTGGTTCTCCTCTAGCAGAAAAGAATGAGGCAGTGTTCAGAGAACAAGTGTTCATCCCAGCATTCCTCAAATTCAGATCTAACTATGAAGCAACAGTGAAATGACAATTGCACACCTTGTTTCCTGAATTGCAAGAAAGGGTACAGAACGTACTCCATTCAGTTGCTGTACTTCAAGACCTAAAATTAGAGTGAACTTGAGTGTCACCTACAGTACTCCAAGCCCAGCTCTGGTGGAGCCACAGTGGCAGAATGGAGGACCGCACCAATACTCTGGCAACACTGGAGTCAGGCTTCCCATAATGATCACCTAACCTCAGCACAAAATCCTGGCAAACATATTGGTGCAATGCAAGGGCACAGGCATGAGCTGCTGCACACTGCTTTTTAGAAGCTAAAAGTTTGATATATGGCTCAAAAAAATCTACCAAGAAAGCGCTTAAATTAACCCTAAGACCCCAGATTCTATTTATCCACCATACTGAACTGTCAGCACTTGGTTAGGCTGGAATAGTTGTTACCTCCAACTTAATCGCAAGCAGTACAGTATTTAGGGCTAACAGCATTTGTTTCTGACACAACCTCCATGAAAAAACAGACAGTTGGAGCCTCATTTCCTTCCCTCCAGCTGTGCACCAGTTATGGCAGATAACAGCATGTATAGGGCTGTTATACTGCTGTATGCAGGTTTCTCATCTAGGATCAGGGAAGGCGCTGTTGTGCCAACATTAGTGCTCCTCATCCACTCATGTCCTGCAGCACTGACACTATCCTGGCTGTAGCAAGCACAGAAAGGGCCTTGTTTTACAGGAGAAGGGTCACAGACTGCCCACAGCCAACAGCCAGAGAGGGCAAGTGAACACTTCACTTAAAAGCTTCTCAGACCTTGCTTCTGCCCTCAAGACATATCCAAGCTGGGCTAAGAACTCAGCTCTTTCGGTTGCCTTCCTCACAGGTAACAGATGAGCCATGCACATTTCAGGGCTACTGAACACAAGCCCTGCTCACACATAAGCTTGACATGGTGATACTTACTGCACTATCACGATGATAAGTACAGTAATGAAGCTGACGCTTGACAGCAGGACAGCCACCACCACCAAGACAGTCTTCGAGTAGTCTGCCACATCATTCCTCCTTTGAGTCTTCATGAATTGCTCACCACAGCGCTCACCAAAAAAATCCTGATGACATCTGCAAGCAAACATGAACACAAGTTCTTATCAGCTCCAGTGCTGTCTAGAGCCAAGGACACCCACACACATTCAGACCTGGCTCAGACATTTTCAGAGTTTCCCATGCATCTCAAGGTACTCCCTTCGGAGCATGTTCATGAAATGCAGTCACTGCTCTAGCACAAGGTTTGTCAGCATTTCAACAAGTCGAGATTAGTTTGGGCGTGATGTTCCAGGAAGACACACCTTGTCATTCTTTTGGTTTGAGTTTATGACCAACTGATGAGTTCAGTGGCTTGTTATGCATCTTAGATTCCATCATGACTTAATTTACATGGCAGAAAGATTCTCAGTCAAAATACTGCAGGAGATGGACCTAGGCCAAGCTGACACTGACTTCTCCTCTGGGCCCTCACATCAATTGCACCTAACTGGTAAGGTACAAGCAACTTACTTGCAGGTCACCATCTGGAGATGTTCTAGGTATATACATTCACCATGGATGCAAAAGTTTTTGTATTCCATTTCACAGGGAGTCCCTTTCTTTTTGTTTTTCCCTTTGTTTTTCTTCCTTCTTGATTTGCCGGCATTCTTCTCACCCCCCCTCTTTGTTGGTTTGGGTTTAACCACAGGTTCAACTGAAAAAAGGACAAGATGGCTCAGTCTAGCAATGTTAAGAAGCTAGAATGTGTGAGAACTGAATTACAAAGTTTGGTGAGGGGCAAGGGGGCAGTGACTGCAGGATGACCTGTGACCAGGAAGCATAGGGTGCAATTTCACAGCTAGCACAAAGGCAAATAGCGTAGAAGTTCATTAAGCGTAGCAGTGCCCCATTAAGTCCTGTGTGATGCAGACAAAGAGCAGTAGGAGCAGATGAGCCAAGAGAACCACCAGAGGCGAGGAGTAGAGTCCAAGGACTGCAGCAGCATTTTACAGCATAAGAGACTTGAGTGGAATTGCACAGGTTCAAGCAAATACCTGTAAAGAACATGGAGTTCATGCTGAGCCAAGCCATCCACTTATCTTGTACCAACTCAGGTACAAAGCTAAGAGTCTCCATTGCTCTGAACTCTCCATTTGCATCAGGGATGAAAGGCATTCTAGCTCACTAGAGAGTCCCGGGTGCTTGCAGAGGCAAGATAGCTTGCTATCCCAGTTTGCATACTTGTTTCTCCCCAGCAACCTGCAGTGCTGTCTTCAGCAGAAGATAATTCATTTCCAGTTCTCCTACTTTGAGAGATGCTGAAGCACACCAAGGAGTGAGAGCAGGATAGTCCACAAGAGTCAGGTTGGTTGTTCTGCTGCTCCTCATCTCAATTAAGAGAAACCTCTAGATGAGTGTGGTTTAAAGCACTGGTGACTTAGCAGCCTCTGGATTTAAGCAAGGGCAATCACCTTCCTTTCACTAGCGAGACCAGGCTAAAGCCAGGCACTGACAAAGGGCAACAGCTGCTCCACGTAAAGATTGACAGCATCATTTTAGAGCAAATCGGTAAAACACTGGTTTTGCAAAGAAACTATCCCTTTCACACCAGCCATAAAGCTGGTCTACTCAGTGCAACACTGCTGTTCAGGAGTAACAGTTAACCAGGTGAGTCTGAACACCGGTACAGCTATTTACAATACTCTCTATTGTGCCCTGCAGACCAAATGAAATAACTTTTGGAGCATTAATATTTTACCTAGAGCACTATGCATAAAGGCAATCACCACAATAGGACACAACTGGTTCCAACTACTTCCTAACCCTGTATTTCTTGCGACAAGGGAGCCTGCACAAAGAAACAAGGTGTAGCTCTCTGTTGTCTAGACAGCTGATTGTTTTAACTTCCAGAGCAACAAGCCTGGCTTGAAGTTACTTAAAAGCAAAAATGCCTTCAGCAACCAGAAGTCTTATTCAAATGGTATAAGCTAAATTAATATGTAAATGAGGAGCACTGTTCCTGCAGCAAGGTTTCCTGTCCCTAGAAGCATGAGCTTGCTGCTGACAGCTGAGGCCCTTCTGTCCAGCTGGACTTGATATTTAGGTTCACAATTTCACAACTGAGGCCCTTTTCATTCTTTCCTCTTCAAGGCTCAGCTTGTCAGTCTCATCTCCGTACCCCTGTGTCTGCAAGCTGCATAGCCAGGAAAGCCACCCACAGTTGAATCATAACAGCTTGGAGGCTCCACAGATAACCCTCACACCAAGTATAGGAGCTAGTCTACAAACCAACCACCTCTGGTAGCAATTCTGGTTTCTGTGCAGTTATACAACACTGAAGTCACCAAGCCAGTAGTCCTACAGGCTGAACTGCTCAATAACTCTGACATTCCGGTTTCCCCTGGAGGCCTTCAGCTTGTGAAGAACTCCCTACACTGAGCCTCTGGAGCACAGCCCCCCTCCACCTAAGAGATCCTTTAGTCTCATCCAACTCTGATCCAACAAAAAAAAAAAAGTAGCCAGATCCACCCTAGAGCACAACAGCACAGCCTACTAACATCTGAGATCCAAACTGCAGAATCATCAAATCATAGAATGGTTTGGGTTGGAAAGGACCTCAAAGCCCAGTCAGTTCCCCTGCCATGGGCAGGGACACCTCCCACCGCATCAGGGGGCTCCAAGCCCCATCCAACCTGGCCTTGAACACCTCCAGGGATGGGGCAGCCACCACTGCTCTGGGCAACCTGGGCCAGGGCCTCCAGACCCTCACAGGAAAACATTTCTTCCTAATATTGCTGCTTGTAGGCACCCGGCTGGTATTACAACTGCACTTGAGGACAGTCAACAAACCCCTCCCATCCCCAGAGCCAGGCGGGCTATTCAGGTCCCCTCACTGCTTAACAAGCAGGCAGCCTACATTACTGTCAACATCGCTTGTGTGAATTCAAAGAACTGACTGGAAGATGCCTGACAAACCTTTCTGCAGCCACCTCGGGGGCTGACGTGTTTGCTTTCCCAGTCAATGTTAGTCAGCTCCGACTCTAAAAAGCCACCAGGAGAAACTCCTTGCAGCAAGAAAGACAAACTGACTCAGTGTCCTCCATTACAGTTAAAGAGGACCCCCAAACCCCACTGTTGCTCAGGGAACAGCCCCTCATCACAGCTCCCCTGCCAGGGAGGTGAGTACCAAGGCAGACAATCACTTCACCTGCACCTTCCACCCACCTGCTCTCCTCAAAGCGAGCTTCCATCCCAACAGCCCAATCTAAGGTGATCAGGGATGGCCTTTAGCAGAGGACAGGGACGGCTGGAGTCGATGTCAAAGGTCTTTGCCAACCAAACGATTCTGTGCCGCTAGGATTCTAACTCTGCTCCACAGGTTCCTAACATAGCTCCGCAATTTGAAGCGGGAGCCCCGCGATTAAAAGCACAGAGGCAAGCGAGAGCCGGCCGAGCGCCTCAGCCCCGCCGCGCCCCCCTCACCTCGGATCAGGTCATCCACGAGGTACTGGTGGACGGGAAGCGCCTCCTCGTACTCCTCATCCTCGTCGTAGTCGGTGCCGGACACGGCGTCTCCGGCGCGAGTCTGGGGTTCCCGCTGGGGCTCCGTGGCGTTGGGCGAGGAGGCGTCAGCGCCGGTGCGGAGCGCTGTGAGGAAGCGGGGAGGGGGAAGATGGCGCCGGGGGGGGCACGGGGAGGGGGCGCCGCGAGCGCGCGCCACCCGCGCCCCTTCCCGCCCACCGCCCGGCGCGTGCCGCTCGCTCCCCCTCCCCTCCGCGCGCGACGCCCGCCTTGCCACCAACCGCCCGGCGCGTGCCGCCCGCTCCCCCTCCCCTCCCCTCGCGGAGCCCGGCGCGTGCCGCCCACTCCCCCTCCCCTCCGCAGCCCCACGCGCAACACCCGGCTCCCAGCCAAACGCCCCGCAGCCCCCGCCGCACCTGCCAGCGCGGAGAGCGCGGCGATGAGGGCCACAGCGCGCATGGAGCCGTGCCGGGCGGGCAGCGGGATAGGCGGCGCTGAGGAGCTAAGCCGAGGCGCGACGGAGAGTACGGAGCTCCGCGACGCCCGCTTTATGGGCGGCCGGAGGGACGGGGCGGGGCGGGGCGGGGCGGCAGGTGAGGCGCGCAGGGGTGCTCGGGCAGAGCGCCCGGCCGGGAGATCCCTGTGCGGGAGCGGTGGCTGCGGCAGCGGCAGCGGCAGCGGCAGCGGCATCCCCCTATGTGTCTGTACAGGGACGGAACTGGGCAGAGGGAAAGCACAGAACCATGGAGTGGTTTGGGTCAGAAGGGACCTCAAAGCCCATCCAGTGCCACCCCTGCCACTCCTTTCCCTCTCAAACCAAATTTCCCTTCCCACAAGATGCCCGTAATTCTCAGGGTCTGGTGTGAGCAGAGACAAAGTGCATGGGAGTGGAGTTTCTCCAAAGGCAGGGACTTTGGGGGCTCTTCTGTTGAAACATGCGGCTGGTTGTGCGAGAGCCGCCAAAGGGAGTCTGTAAACTGGAGATTTTCCCTCCCCACAGCCCACCGGTCTCAATGCCGTCTCCATCCATGATGCACCACATCTTCCCTGCAGAATTTTCTCCTCTGCAGCTGTTAGAACGAAGTATTTCTCCTAGGCCTTTATCAGAGGTTCACTGAAAATATGTTCAATTAATGCTTTTAAGTCCAGTCCGAGGAATACAGTGAGCACTGAAACCTTCACCCCATCTGCGATGCTTAGCACGCTGCTCCACAGCAGCTTCCCGGGGAAAAGCTGGGTGACCCAGGTGCAGTCGCCTGTGTTACCTGTGCTGTTTAGAGACCAAACACGGCATATCCAGCACCTGACTCACCACATTCTCTCTGTCCTCCAACCTCCAGCTGACAGCTCTGTTTCGCTGACTGGATTTTGGCTCAGAATGCTTTAGATTTGCCAGGCATTCTTCCAGCTTCCTCCTGCTTCTCTAAAGAAGAAGGGGCAGCCTGGCATCAACCATCATCACTCCTCAGCAGGCAGAAAATGCCACAAGGTGGTGATGGCCATGGGGAGGTTGAAGTGAGACATCATGGAAGCTCTTCCCAAATGATGGTGTCCTAGGAAAGCCCTACTTGGCTACTTCTCCAAGAGGCCGTTGTTTCTGGACACGCAGGGTGGGATCCTGTCACAAGCCTCATGAAGGAGGCAGTAAGTTTGGCCATGGCCTTCTTCCAGGGCTAGAAGGACATCTGGACTCTGACCTCAGGCTGCGCTCCTAGAGGATGTGCCCAGGAGTGGTGCAAGGAGGAGAAGCCTTGAGGGGCTGCAGGGCTCACCCTGACGGCTGCCCACTGCTGTTGGGCTGGTGGGGCAGGTTATGGGCCGGTAAGGGCAGGGTTCTCTGTTGGGAAGCTGCTGGCTCCCCGTGGATGCGTAGTGCCACCTACTGAGCCACCGCTCCCAGCAGCACTGGGGTTTCCTGGCGTGATGACTTGGCTGCTGCTCAAAGTGCCTGTGTCCACTCTGGCTGGTCCATCCTGCAGGTCCCAGAGTACAGGGAGCTCCCCAAAGGCTGGTGAGCCCAACAGGGAGCACCTTAGAGATCAGCAGGAGCTGGGCTGGTCCTTCCCATGTCTAAACCATCTTTTTGCCAGCCCTGACAACCTTCAGCACAGTCTGGACTCAGACAGCACCTGGGCACACGTGGTGTTGGTGCCAACGTTTTTTCCCTCTGGAGTCCAGCTATGTCTGTGGAGTACGGCATCACGGCCATGTCAGAGGGGAGGTTTCTGTCCATCCATCTGCCTCTCTTCTCCCAGGCTTATCTCCAGAAACCATCCCAGTGATGAGGGCTGTGGCAGTTCCCTGCTGTGGAGGAACACACCGGCTGGCTTTCAGCAGCCCGAGGGCCACAAAGCCACCCTGGCAAGGACGGGATATCCTAAGGCAGTGGATCGGCATCTCCTGCTCTGTGAATGAATGAATTCTGGTAAACTTTGCTGACTTGACATTAATGCACTTTCTCCTTTTGCTTGGCATCTCCTGGGACCTGCTGTCCTCCTCACTGACCACGACTTGGCACCCTGAGAGGACCGAAAAGGAAGGATGTGCCCAGGATGTGGAACTGCAGTTCTGGTTTGTGGTAGGAGCCCCCAGAGCGACAGAGTATTTAGATCATATTTCCTTGTGCTCTGTCCCCAGGACCTGGGTGAAAAGGCACCCTGTGTTCACCTGGATGGGGTGGGCAGATCACATCCCGTCCCTTCTCCAGCCGTGCCGTGGCAATCGGGGTGTAGGCAGGGCCTCATGGAGGCAAAGCAACATCTATGCTGACAGCTGCCTGGCCTTGGCAGAGCATGCTTGGACATCAGGTCTTCCAGAAGAGTCTGAGTGCCAACTGCGATCTTGTTATTCACTCTCTTTACATTTGATAAACTCCCCTGAGAAATGGGTGAAGGGAAAGGAGGTATCGGAAATACCTGCTCATTAGTTTTCTTCACTGACATCAAATGTTTATTTTGTAAGGGCGGGCGCAGCTGACCTGGATGTTTGAACATGAGTTATCCTTTCTCATCCGTCCAGCACAGAACAGGTGGAAAAGGGCAATGACTCAAATTGGAGCAGTGTCTGTCTGGGCAGCTCACCAGACTTTCACTTGGGATCTGCAGATGCCCATACCTTGTGCTATCAGCAGCTCCCCCACAGGCAGGGAGGGAGCTTTGAAGCTAAGCTGGTGTGACTCCAGTTCCTGCTGATCAAATCAAGATTGCTGTAATAAAGAGGATGTAGAATCATAGACTCATAGAATTGTTTGGTTGGAAAAGACCTTTGAGATCATCGAGTCCAACCTGTAGCTGTGTAGCCGGGGTGCTGGGGAGGAGGGAAGGGGAAAGCCTGGGACGCTGCCTTTCTGGATAAACAGTACAGATTTTGCCAGACTCTGATGTCCACCAGCATTCAGATGTCTGGGCATCCTGGCTGTGAAAGCCCTCAGCAGATAAGTTTGTTCTGAGATGGTGATTTTCTCCCTGTGCTCTGCTCCTTTCCCTGAGATTCAAGCTGAAGCAGGGATGTGAAACTTGTCCAGAAAGGGAGTATTTCATGCACTTGTACTGCACCAGCTCCTCACCCCGGGGAAGGCTGCCCGGCTGCCCGTGTCATCAGTCACTCCACATCTGACTGCAAAATATTTTAGAGCAGAGAAAAACAAACAGGACAGAATCTGTTGGCCTCCACAACAACGAGATCTGTGTTTTTCTCTTTGTGTTAACACAAATGAAAAGCAGACACCTTGAAAATCAAAGGGACACCTTCTTAGCCAGCACAGACCCCAGCAACCTGGAATATTCTAGCTTAATCCAATGAAATCTGCGTAGATGCCAGAGAGTTTAATGCCACCAAATGGCAGCAGTGGGATTTCACACCTCCTCTCCCCAGGCTTTCACAACCAGCAGGCAATGGGGAACGAGGCCTGATCATCTGCAGGACAGCGTGAGCCGTGTGGTGGCTCCCGTTGGTGACCTGCTCACTGGCACCAGACACAGTTGGCAGGGCAGGCTGCGTGCAGCTTTTGGAAGCCTTGTCTGGGAGAGCAATCCTGCCACGTGCTGGGAGGGTTTTGGGGAAGCTGTCTGCTGTTAGCATGCTGCCCTGGGTTTTGGCTGCTCTGTTTTCCATACAGCACACGTGGAGTAGCTCTCGTTTTACCAAACACCTCCTCCAGGTGTTTGGTCACCAAACTCCAAAACTCACCCACTCGGTTTTGTGCAATTGCTCAATTTGCAAATGCTCAGGGGCAGATCCTGACCCCAGCAGTAATTGTAAGGGCCTGAGGCCGCAAGCTTGGTGAAGCAACACTGGGTTTACACTGAAATGGGGAGCTGTCCCTCAGGAAAACATCTCCTTCCCTAATACCACATCCTGCCATGCCAGACAGCCTTGAAAATTGTTGTCCTTGCTTCCCTCTCCTCAGGGGATGCGCAGAAAACTCTCTGGCGAGGACCAGCTCATAGCGTTCCCCACATCCCCCCCCAAGGCAGGCTCCCCACAGCACCTCAGTGCAAACCCACCCTCCTGGTGATGCTTTTCTGGCCATGCAGGGGAAGGTGCTTTAGAGAGGAATCCCTAAAGAAACCGAGGCCAGAGCTCAGCTGTCACAGTCAGTGACACTAAACTGATTCACTCACACCAACTTACCGTGGCCCTTCTCCTCCTGTACGATAGCGTTTCCCCTGCACTGCGCGCTATTTTATGTATTCAGAATGCCATGTCATTGATAGATAGGTGAGATCAGATCATCTCATCTCTCTTCTCTGTAACAGTTCCAGGACTACAAGCCAGCACAGTCCCTATGGATAATGCACAGCTCATCTCTTTCCAAAGGTGTGTGCAGCTCCTGGACCATCCTGCAGGTGCTCCAAAAGCACTTGCTCTGAAAGGAGAGATAAAGTGTTTAAAGGTGGAGCTGCCTCAAGGCAGCAAACGCTGTGTGGCTGCTGTTCATTCAGTCTGGGTGTCCCAGCTCAGTCACAGAATGCACTCAGCTTTGAGAATGTGTGTGACGATGTGCACAGGGTGGGCTGGAAAAATGATGTCTGTGCTTGGCAAGTCATAGGCGGTTTTGCTCCAGTGTCTTAGAGACTGAGCTAAAAAAGAGCCAGAGCAGAAATCTTCACATTAAAAAAACCTCCACAAACCAAAATGCCATGATTATTTTAAAAGCTAGAACAGGGTTACCTCTAACACCTGGAACGTTAGCTGTGCATCTTCTGCTTTCCTCATGCCAAGCAGCTTCTGGACAACCACGTTTTTGCTGACTGTAATAAAGTCCCGTTCTGTAGGCATGGGTGGGTTTTAGTTATCACACACTGACAGCAGCCCTTAACACCACAGCAAGTACAATGCTGCTTTTAACCCAGTCACAGGGCAAACTTCTTGGAGATGATCTTGTACAGATGGAGTGACCTTTAAGGCTCCCCTAAGAGGATCTTGGCTGCGCAAGCCCAGCTGACCTAACGTGGGTTGGTGCCAATGAAAGTCGCAGTGGGCAGTTTGACTGCGTTTGTCAAGCGGGATGAATAATAGATCCCTTTCATTGCTGTAGCAGCTTGAGTGTGAAGTCACTCTGGAGATGGCTATCACAGTTCGCCTGAAAGCACATGGCATGTGAGTTAATTACACAGTACCACACACTTGGAGGGACTGTGGGCTCACACGAGGGCTGGGAACGTGTGACAGAAAAAGTGCTATATTCTCCAACAGAGAAATCAAGGACATGTAAGGATTAAGCTGAGAAAGGGGAGATTTGGATAAGATCTTAGGAAGAAATGTTCTCCTGTGAGAGTGGGGAGGTCCTGGCACAAGTTGCCCCATCCCTGGAGGTGTTCAAGGCCGGGTTGGATGATGATTTTATTATTGTTTGGGAATTTTCTCCTAGAAGTGCAGCTACAGTCTTAGCTTCTGACTATATAATCTTCCTTGCACAATGCTTTTTTCCACCTGGTTCCCAAGTTGAGCAGCTGGAGAGGCAGGGAAACACGCACAGATGAAGAGAGCATGGATGTCCTACGGCATGAAAGGACTTCATCTCAGCAGGAAAATGCTGTAAGCTGCCTGAATCCATGCCCTGCAGGAGACCAGGCAAATCCCCTCAGCCAAGAAGAGTCCTCTCCTATCCAAACCAAATGCTTTTTGTCTCAGCACCCTTACCAAGACACACCCAGGCCATGGGAGAGGGGCTGCCACCGTGTTGCTGCGCATCCCTTTCTCCTCTCCACTGTGGTGACTGGTTTGGTGGGGCTCAAGTCCCATTATCTGGCATGAGAACCAAGCCTGCTCCATGTCCACTGCAGTCACTGGGGGTCACACACACACTGTCCAGCTCCTGACTGATAAAAAGGGGATCCAGAGCCCCCCCAGTTCTCTCTGGTCTTGGATTCATAGGATGAAGCAGAGGTCAAATTCAGGCCCTATGGGTGCAAACTGAGCAGAAATGGTGCACAGAGGCGTGTTGGATTCTTCTCTGAGCCAACCTGACTTTTGTCAGGGGCTGATGACCTGCTCCACCTGAAGGCCCTTTGCCCAGTGGCTGCAAGGACCCTTGCCTGTTGGTGCCTGGTGGGTTGTGTTGCTGAGTTCCCTGCAGCTGCAGCAGAGCAAAGGGTCTTCGGCATCAGCGAGACTCACAGTATTGCCACAATGTGGATGCTTTTCCTTCTGACTCACTCCATCATCGGGGACCACCTTGCCGAGGCTGAGATCTTTCCTAGCGTCTTTCCACCACTGCATCAGGAGGTGAATTTTCTTTTCCTATTTGAAGTCATTCCATACATGAAGAAACAATGAATCACAAAGAGAAGCCTACAACTCTTTTCCTCTCACCTTTGCCAAAGCCAGGTTTTTCCCCTAGAACAAAGCCCAGGCAAGCCTTCCTACGCACAACAATGATTATGTAGATCCCTCTGGATTTTGTTTTTTTTTCACAGGCCATGAGCAAGCAAAACAGCTCAGGAGAACACTCCGTGTCCCAGGCATGTTTGTTATGGTTCCTTGGAAATCCCATTGTTTGTTGGCAGTGCCTGCTTTTGACTACAGGTGCTGTGCCCCTGTGACGTTGCTGCCTTTCCTTGTGCCAGGCTGCTGGCAAGTAAGCGTGAAATCTGGCAAACTGAGAAGGTGCCACTGGAATAAACGAAGCCTGGCAACCCAGGCATTTGTTTCAATGTGCTGAAGTGGGATCAGTGGGCAAAAGATTTGTGAGTCTGCTCCCAGACACACGTCCATCCGTCAGCAAAACCTGTGCACCTCACGTCCCCTCTTCCTTGCGTTGTGGTGTGTGTCCCCAGCGAGCGGGAGCGTGGGGCCGGCACATTCCCAGAAGAACACCACTGAGACACAACATATGAGTAAGGGCTCATTTGCATAGAGATTGCACACTGATGCTGTGAAGGATGGTTCCTAGGCACAGTTTCATTTCCTCCTGTAGGTAGGTTTGCCATCATGTAGGAAAAACCCTGTTTTTGCAGTCCTGGGACAGAAACCAGTTCACACTGGCACAGCACAACACCATTCTCCTGGCATAGAATCATAGCTTGGTTGGAAAAGACCTTTGAGATCATTGAGTCCAACCATATCTGCCCACTACTAAACCAGGTCCCTGAGGGCCTCACCTGCCCATCTGTTAAACTCCTCCAGGAATGGAGACCACCACCTCCCTGGGAGCCTCTGCCAGGGCCCGAGAACCCTCCACCCCAGTCTGGCCGCAGGGAGGCACACGCTGCCCCTCTGAATCAGAATGGGGTCTCCCCTTTGAGCTGGATTTGAGTACCTCACAGGCATGGGCCCTGTTATACTGGTGAGAGATCTCATTCCAGTCCTAAAAGGCTTTTCAACGTCACCAATGCACGGACACCTCCATGGCTCCTCCTCTCCTAGTGAGCTTCATCCAGGAGGTTCAGCAGGAATAGAGGCTGGGAGAGAGGAACTTGGAAATGCAGGCTGAGCACTTTGGTCTCCACCACTCAGGGCTTGCCCTGAAGCATAGAGCTCAGCTCTATTCCCTTGCCATGGTGAGAGGTAACTCAGCTACCGCAGGGTGAAAGAAACTGGTTTTGGATTGGTGCAGGAGAGCAGATGCTGAGGCAAGTTCCTGGTCCTAAGGGGGATGTGTACCAAAATCAGCTGCCTGGTAGGGCCAGAGATTGGTGTCGCTGTTCCCTCTCACCTGGGTGATGCTGTTCAGAGTTACAGAATGCGTTTATCTGCCCTGGGGACCCCTTTATCTTACAAGTTTCAGTGACAGGATTTGTGCCTCTCTGCCCCTGCCCAGTGTCTTCTGAAACCTTTATTTCAGATTTACCTGTTTCGCTGATGATGAATGTTTTCATTCATTCTTCACTCCAGAAAGTTATTCTCAAGCTGACCAAAGTCATGTTTCTCTGTAAAAAGAGAGAGAAAATTCAATGGGATTTGACTCCACTTAAATTATTTTAGGATTTAAAGACGCATTGACTTAACATGCACGAGCCAAGTCAGTCAGCGCTGCAGCCAGAATGGCTTTTTCTGCCACTTTAGCAGAGTGGTGGCAAATACTATAGAAAACATTTACAAGCAGGAGCTGAGGTGAAAGAAATGCACAAGACTCTGGAGCAGAGCTCAGAAGCAGCTGTACCGTGCCAGTGTAAGAGTCACCTTTCAGGTATCCTGACCCCTATGAATGCCAGATCCCTCAGGCTGTAGGCATTACGCTCTGCACGTTATGTGACACGGTAAGTAAACAGGCAAAACACCTTGGAAGGAGCTGAAAGGGGCAGAGCCGAGGCTGCTTGGGGCCCTGCTGACCTACAACACCAAGCAGCCTAGTGCTCAACTTTAGAATTGCCTCCGCGAAAACCATTGTCACAAGGGCTCTGTCCCATCCCCACCACTAAATACAGAGTTGAGGTCCCTTCCAACCCAAACAATTCTGTGAGTCTATGATTCTACCATGTCACTAGCGAGAAGGAGAGGAGCCGGTTAGAAACCAGGCTGCCTGACCAGGATGGCTCAGCCTCACCCTGCTGGGCCTCCCAGCTGGTGTAAATTCAGTCTGATTTCTGATCCTGGACCTTCCTCATGTAAATGCCCCTGTCCTCCTGGTGAGTCCTCCCGAGGGGTGAGACTCGCTGTGCCTTGCTCCACTGTCTCAGCGATGCTTGTTCTTGGCACAGGGGCTGAGCAAGAGGCCCTCCTGAATGAGCTCCGAAGGCCTGGGAGACCATGGGTGCGCTGATTTTGCAAGGTACTGGGTTCTCCTGCTTCCTGCTGACTTCATTGTTCTTTTTACAGCCAAAACTCTCACCACCTTTTCTTGCCCTCACCTAAACCCTCTTCTTCCCTCATTTTCCATCCCCTTATTACAAGTCTTCAGCCCAGCTTCCGCCTCCCACTCTCAGCAGTGACCTGGAGGCTCATTCCTGGCTGCTTTTTGTATCGGGATGGATCTTCACATCAGCCAGGCTCCTCTTCTGAAATTAACCCCTATTTCCCTGCCTCTGTCACCTAAATGACAGAGAGGTTCTGGGAGAGGTAGCTGAATGGGCTTCTCTTCCTCATTTGTGCAGTTCATGCAACTGCCTGGGCTTCCCTTTATAATAGCGGGCATTGACAACCAGACTGGCAGCCTGGAGCAGAGAGAGCCACCACCACCGAACCACTGGGGACCACTGGCAAACCTCCATGGACAACCTCCTCACTATTGCATCCTGTCTCCTGAATTCCCCTTGGAGAAGCTGATGCCCTCTGGTGCCCGGGTCAGGAGGATCTGACTGGCACCCACGAGGGAAGGGCAGAGAGGTTTCTCAGTTCCTTTTTGATCAGTTGTTTTAATCTCCCAGTTTGCTGGGAAAGCTTTTAATCACATGGCATGGAATTACATCACGGGAGTGTTTGAGTAATTTTGGTTTGTCACTGGCTTTATGAAAATAATGATGACTGTTTGTGCAAGACCAAACTTCCACATTTACTGATGGAACACCTTGCATCCATCCTTCCTTCTTCCTTCCTTCCACTCATCTCTCCATCCATCAATACATCCATCCATCAATACATCCATCCGACCACCACAAACAGAAAGGATGACTGCTACCGACCCAACCCAGATGCACAGTGAGCGTACAAGTCCTTCCAACCCTCTTAACCTCATCTCTCTGCTCCCTGCACTCCATACCTGCCCTTCTCCTGAGCCCCATGAGGTGCCAGATGCACACAGAAGGCCAAGTGCTGGGTCCTGCACTTGGGACACACCAAACCAACACAGCGCTCCAGGCTTGGGGAAGAGCAGCTGGAAAGCTCTAGGGTGGAAAACAGCCTGGGGATGCTGGTCAGCAGCAGCTGAACCTGAGCCAGCAGAGGCCCAGGTGGCTAAGAAAGCCAGTGGTATCCTGACGTGGATCAGAAACAGCGCTGCCAGCAGGAGCAGGGCAGTGATTGTGCCTCTGGACTCTGCACTGGTGAGGCCACACCTTGAATCCTGCGTTCAGTTTTGAGCCCCTCCCTACAAGAAAGATGTTGAGGGGCTGCAGCGCGTCCAGAGAAGGGGATGAAGTTGGGGAAGGGGCTGGAGAACAAGGGTTATGAGAAGTGGCTGAAGGATCTGGGGCTGTTTAGTCTGGAGAAGAGGAGGCAGAGGGAGACCTCATCACTCTCTACAACTGCCTGAAAGGAGGTGAATGTGGTCTCTTCTTTCAAGTGACAGTGATAGGACAAGAGGAAATGGCCTCAAGTTGTGCCAGGGGAGGCTCAGATTAGACATCAGGAAAAATTTCTTCACAGAAAGGGTTCTCAGGCCCTGACAGAGACTGCGCAGGGAGGAGGTGGAGTCCCCGTTCCTGGAGGGGTTTAACAGACGGGCAGAGGAGGTGCTCAGGGATGGTTCAGTAGTGGACAGGGACAGCTGGACTCGATGATCTCAAAGGTCTATTCCAACAAATGATTCTATGATTCTGTGCACTGTGCAATCCAAGGCTTTCCTCAGTGGGAACCAGGACCACTTGTCCAGGTGTCCTTAGCCTGTGATGTAACCCAAGACCATCATGGAGGCCTCCTCCAGCTCTTGGTAAACTTGTGACACGACTGCTGCTGAACTCCAAGGAAACCCGCTGAGGGGGACTCGTGTCTCATGGTGGCTGGAGATTGCCAAAGCACCTCCAGTGACATTACCAGGAGGCACGCAACAGGCAGGACGGCATCTGGAGAAACAAAGGTCAGCCTCCCAAGTCTAATGCACTGCTGGGTCATCTGCTGTGTGGGCCATGGGTGAAGAGTGTCCTAAAGGAGGTTTGTTTTATCCCTTGCAGGAGTCAGGGACACCGGTAAAGGCAATCACAGAATCCTAGAATGGGTTGGGTTAGAAGGGACATTAAAGATATCTAGTTCCACTCCGTGCCGTGGGGAGGGAATTCCAGGTTTGGGAACTTTGGGCACACGACAGATGCTGAAGGAGTTCCTACCTCAAGAAATGCTAAGGTGATGGACATCTTGAGTCACCGTGACTGCTCCTGTTCCAATCTCTTTGCAGGTTTGTGCCTGGCTGCTGCTTTTGGGAAGATTTTTCCTCTAACGCTCTCTTAAAAAAGTTGGAAGCAGGGGAAACATTAATGGCAGCACCATCTGCACAAAAGCATTTCTGAGAGCTGTCAGTCAGCCTTTCTTCAAACGAGCCGGGTCCCTCCACAGAGCTCCAGCACGGGAGGAGCTGCTGCCATTGCTCACCAGGTCAGACAGTCCCAGGCAGGAAAGTACCAGTTATCCTCTGCTGGAATCCCAAGGGGATGGGATGGGTTTGGGATCAAATACACAAACTGGTGGGTAAGCAGCACCCAGCAGGGTTATAGACAGGGCTGGTCTGGGGTGGGTTCTAAAACAACAGGGAGATGTAAGCTCAGCAGCACTGCAGCCGGTGGAAGCTGGGGTTACTCAGTTCTCCAGAGCTGCCAGCAGGTGTCCTAGGCAGCAGGACTGCACCTGAGGACATGGAGATGGTTGTGATATCAGGTAAGTCTCCCAGTATCCATCCCTAGTCCCTGACCCTGCCTGTTTCTTAGAATCATAGAGTCACTTGGTTGGAGAAGACCTTTGAGATTATCGAGTCCAACCCTATCTGTCCACTAGTGAACTATGCCTGAGCACCTCGTCTGCCTGTCTGTTAAACCCCTCCAGGTACGGGGACTCCACCTCCTCCCTGTGCAGCCTCTGCAAGGGCCCGAGAACCCTTTCGGTGAAGAAATTTTTCCTGATGTCCAGTCCAAACCTGCCCTGGTGCAACCTGAGGCCATTTCCTCTCATCCTATCGCCTGTCACTTGGGAGAAGAGACCAACACCCACCTCACTACAACCTCCTTTCAGGCAGTTGTAGACAGTGATGAGGTCTCCCCTCAGCCTCATTTTCTGCAGGCTAAACAGCCTCAGGGTCCTCAGCTGCCTCCCAATAAACCTTGTTCTCCAGATGTGCTCCAGCCCCTCAATGTCCTTCTTGTAGTGAGCGGCCCAAAACTGAACCCAGGATTCAAGGTGCAGCCTCACCAACGCGGAGTACAGGGGCACAATCCCTTCCTGGTCCTCCTGGCCATGGTTTCACCATGCTCTACTGTGATACAATTTGACACAGGCATGGGAGAACTTCCCTGACAGGTGCCTGCAACCCTCGTGCAGGAGGAGAAGCCATTTGGTAAAGGAGGCTTGGGCAGGGCCACCGCAGAGCCACACTGCAGGCACACTCACCAGCAGAAAGAGAGTTGCAGCCAAAGGTGACTCTGACGCTGGGCGGTGCGGGTGAGCAAGAGCTGCACCAGAGGGATGAAGATGGTGCCAGCAGAAACCGTGGAAAGAATGAGGGAGGTTCACTCTCTGAGATAAATTGTTTGGGGTGTGCCACCAGGACCCGGCCGCGTGGTTGCTGGACTGGCAATCCACGACCAGTCGGCACAAGCTGTTGAGGTGGCACACTGGTATGTGGCCCCAACCTTTCCAGTTGCTCAACTGTGTGCAGAAGCAAGAAAAACACTGGGTCTGGAAGGGCTGTTATGGGCTGGGAGGAAGATGAGCAACAGCATAGGTGGAGAAAGCCCAAGCCAAATTGAGACAGTCAGCTAAAAGTTAAGATAGACAGAACCATGGAGTGGTTTGGGAGGGAAGGGACCTCAAAGCCCATCCGGTCCCACACCCTGCCATGGGCAGGGACACCTCCCACTGGATCAGGGGGCTCCAAGCCCCATCCAACCTGGCCTTGAACACCTCCAGGGATGGGGCAGCCACCACTGCTCTGGGCAACCTGGACCAGGGCCTCCCCACCCTCAGCGTGAAGAATTTCTTCCTAATGTCCAATGTAAATCTCTCCCTTCCAATTTAAAGCCATTCCCATTATCCTGTCCCTACACTCCCTGATCAAGAGCCCCTCCCCAGCTTTCCTGGAGCCCCTTTCAGTACTGGGAGCTGCTCTAAGGTCTCCCCAGAGCCTTCTCTTCTCCAGGCTGAACTACCCCAACTCTCCCAGCCTGCCCTCACAACAGAGGGGCTCCAGCCCTCAGATCATCTCTGTGCCCTCCTCTGAACTCACTCCAACAGTTCCATATCCTTCTTGTGTTGGGGATTCCAGAACTGGATGCAGGACTCCAGATGGGGTTTCACAGAGCGGAGCAGAGGGGCAGAATCCCCTCCCTTGCCCTGCTGACGGCGCTGCTTTGGGTGCAGCCCAGGACACAGGTGGTTTCTGGGCTGTGAGTGCACATTGTCAGCTCATGTCCAGCTTCTTATCCCCCAGCACCCCAAGTCCTTCTCCACAGGGCTGTTCTCAATCACATCTTCCCCAGCCTGTATTGATACCAGGCATTGCCTCGTCCAGGTGCACTTGGCCTCATGAGGTTCACAAACAAGCAGACCCCGCTCAGGTCTGAATGTGGACTATTCCTTTTGGATTTACCTGACCCAAACAGCAGGGGGACTGACAAAAGTCCAGGCTGATGCTATTACTGCAATTAAAACTTCTGCAGTGCCACCATCAGCATGAGGACCAAATGCTGCAAGCAGAGAGCGGCATTTTCAAGTTGCTGGGGCCACTCAGGTACAGAGGAGTTGGCAGCAAGCAGGACAGGGTTTGAAGCCCCTTGGCCACTGGAGCTCCAGTAATGAGACCTCAAATCCACAGGGTCACCATTTTCAAGAGACCCCTTTTGGGACGCTCTTGCCAAGTGGAGAAGCGGAACAGCCCTGGCATGTGGGAGTGGGAGCAGAAGCACAGCCAGATTACGGGTGCCTCTGGGCTGAGTCTCTTTGGAGCCCAGGAAAAAGTTCTGGAGGATGAGCAGGGACCGGCCAGAGCAGTTCAGGGACAGCCTGAGGGGGAAATGAAGGTGTATCATCGTGCATCCTGTCTGGGTCTCAGCAAGAATGGAAGGAGGCTCTGAGAATCGATTTTTGCCCCATCTTCCCACGAGGAAAGGCTGTGTGAGCAGGGAGGCTGTGCCCGGGATTGGCATTAGCTGTCACCAGCCACCTGACAGAACAGGTTCCTCTGTGACAATCGGATTATGGGAGAAGGAGAGAGGAAGTGAAAAGCTGAAGAGCAGGTCGTAAAAGCCCTGTGACACACAGTTAACTCAGGTAACCAGGAATGACCATTGATCCCCTTTGAACTTGATGCTGAAGGGAGACTCAAAGGACCAAGCTGACCAGGGGTAAATTTGTATCATCCAGACCCACCTTAAACATTGACTGGGCTGCAGCGCCACCAAAAACAAACTCTGAAATTATGTCAGAGGAGAAGGCCTGCACAGACCCAGCGCACTGAGCGCAGACCCTACAGGACAATTCAGTGACTGAAAAAGATGGGCAAGATATCGCATGGTGAGACAGACTTCAAGTCAGTGAGAGCCATCAGGACACGCAATGGGGAGCCTTTCTACCCCTACATCACCATGCTTGAGCTGGGGGATTTTCTTATCTTTGGTCAATGTTGTTTGGTCAAGCTTTTAGTCCTGAGAAGCAGTGATGGGCAAGGCATCGCTTACTTTGGCTGAGCAGTCCTGGATCTTGATGGCACTTTGTTTACCTGCAGGCCCATGGCAAGCAGAAATTAGGTTGTGGCTGCAGCGTTCAGAAGCTGGTGGTGTTTCTGCCAGAGAAAGACAATGAGAACTGTGTATGCTGAGGTCTGTGGTGAACACAGCAGAGTGAGCACCACAGAAAGTAACTCCATCCCAGGCCACAGCCTTGGAACTAGAGCTCCCTTGCAATCAGCCTGGAGCATCTGGGCTCTCTTGCTTTGCCCCGCTGGAGCGATCCATGACGTGGAATGTCAGTCTGCTCAGATCACACCTTCCTTTTGCTAGGTAGACAACCCTGTCCCTCACCTCATGCACTGCCACCAGGGAGAGGAGCGCATGGAAGCCAGCAGGTTCTGGGCAGAGCTGTTTCATCACCTCCCACCTGCCTGGCCACACCTCTGCCGTGTCAGAGGAAAGAGAGCGGGGAAAGTAAGTCCAAGCAGAAGCAAGGATCCAGCTGGGAAAGAAGCAGAGCCAGCATTTCACCTGACACATCAGTTCCACAGAAAGGGGCACAAGCCACGTGGCCAGCACTGAGGAGTCAGACAAGCCCTTCTCATCTTGCCTCCTGGCCCCACTGCAGGGACCCTCCTCGGTTCCCATCCCCAGTCTGTCGTTCTCCAGACTGGAGACTGGCAGCTGCATTCCCAAAGGCCACTGCTGGCTGAACTTATCCAGATTGCTGTGTGTGTGTGCGGAAACCACCTCGCAGTGTCCTTTCATGGCAGGTCACAGGCAGGGCAATGCAAGGCAGATTTAAGCCATTTCCTACAAGCTCAGCTGGAAATTCCTACTAGACAACCCAGCAGAAAAGCAAGGGAAGTCACTTCAGTGGTTTAATCCCAAGAGCATCCAAGACAGGAGGACGGTTTAAGGACAGAGGGAAAGAGCCAGTTTATTCCTCCACGAGGGCCTGTGGCTGCTGAAATAGCAGATATGATGTCTTGAGTCCCACCACTCTTCCCCACCAAGATCCTGGTGCACAAGTCAAGATCACAGGTCTTTGAGCAACGCAGGCCGATGCAGCTCGCAGACCTCTGGCAAAGACCAGGAATGACACAAAGGTGGTGCTTTTCTCACATCTGCGCAAGTGAGAGAAGCGATGGGATTAACGGAGGTGAGTCGGATGCTGTAGGAACCCTTTCTGTTCACAGGGAACCTCACTCAGGGTGCAGCCAAACCCAGCAGGCTATGCTGTCATTATTTTAGGCCAACAAGGTCCCTACATCAAGCCCAAACTCCACACCTTTTGTTTCCCCGCTCCCAGAACCGCTGGGGGCAGGACTCAAGTGCTGGAGCTGGGTCGGGGGCAGTTTTCTTCCTGGAGCGACAGTGGCACCCTGAGCTGGAGATCCCAACCAACCTGTGCCGCCGCCTCCCTGCTGTAACCCAAAACACAGCCAACATGACTTTCGTGAGCGTACGGATGAGCCAAGATATGTGCCACCACACTGTATATGTTGGATATGCTGCACTAGGAGCTGTCCTTTAAGCCTTCCAATTCCACCAGCCAATGACTATGTCCATGGGAACTGAGGTGCATCGATACATATTGATCTGTGACACTGTGGTTTCTCTCTCCAAAATCAACCACTGCAGCTTCAAACACCCTGCTCGGCCAAGCTTCACTTCAATCAAACCACACAGGCATTTTGGCTTTGTCTAGGACTTTTATTTCAAGGAGCAGAATTGTTTTGAACATATTCACAAGAATAAATATAAAATTACTCTCCAGAGTAAGAAGACGAGCTTTTATAAAAATATATCTCTGTCCCACAGAACCGCTCAGAAGGGGTTCTTAACAGGAAATATTATTCAATAAAAAAATAAAACACTGAAAATAAAATGCTTGACCTATACTGATTGGATCACCAAACAATTGAAATCTTTTACAGGATATAAATATTGTAAATATTGTTAATAAAAATAACATTTAAATAGTCAGGAGGCCTCTGAGTCCACACAGATGAACTGAATGCTGTCAGGAGCCACCGTTTCTTCTACAGGGCACCAACTTCCTTGTATTCACTGGTGTTTGTCTGTCTCCTCTTGCTTTGGTACCTGGAAGCAGAGAAGAGAAGAGTGAGTTCTGCAAACCCAGTTACTCCAAATAGCTTTCTGGGGAGGGAAGGGAGAAAAAGAACGCTGTATGACCTTATGCCTGTGTTAAACTGCTAGCAGCTATGCTCTGTCTGTGCTCGCTTCCAGGTCTGAGATAACTCGCATGCAGTCTCATTTCTCTACTCTTCACTGAAGGTTTCACACCTGCACGGAAGTCTTGTTGCTGATACTAGGCTTCTCTTTGAGAATTCCTGCTGGATCTTTCCCTGCCACAGGGCCGAGCACCCTGATCAGCTCGGCCATCCTGTGCTGCGATGACGCACGATGGAGTGCCCGGGTGGGGAAGAGGAGTTACAGCGGTTACCATCTAGCTATCAGGTCTGTGAGACATGAGTTTTCCCTCGAGGGGCTGTTCCACCTCTCTGACAGCTGTTTAGGATTCCTTAACAGCCTGAAGATCGATTCCTTAGTAGCCTGAAGATCGATTCCTGCTGCTTGTAGGTCTGTTAATGGAGGAGACTACTGTCCTACATGGCAAAGCTGATACAGCAACGCTCGTGACATCACAGTCACCACAATAGCAAGACAGATAACCAAATTAGCCAATATCAATCCAGTTGCTGTCCAGTTCCTGATGACCAGGGAGATGCCATTACGAAGGAATTAGAATTTCCCCGTTCCTTGCCCACTCCCTGCTTTATCTCAACACGCCCTCTAAAACAGACATGAACCAACCTACACGGAGCTAAAAGGTGTTTGAGGGCACTGCTGCCTCGCTTGCAGCCTGGGGAACGCTCTGCACACAATTCCTTTTAAGAACGCTTCACTCAGCGCAGCCCCGCAGGTCTGCATATCGAACTGTCTCCACACAGCGTGTGGGCATCCTGGTCTATCTGCACTGCACTGCACACACGGCAGGCTCGCCTTCCCACGCCACGACGGAATGCTTTCTTACCTTCTGTAGATGTAGTAGACTGCAATGGAGATGGCAATGAGGAAAAGCAGAACGATGATAACGGTCAGTGCCACGTACTCCTTACTAAGGGGCTGTCTGACCAGCTCTGAATGCACACAGCGGACACCGGAGAAGCCTACATCACACCTGAGGATAAGAGTTGCAGAATTAGAGACATCGCTGAGGGGCAGTCCACAAAGCATGCTACACTGCCTGCTGTCTTCAAGCAATTCGAACTGATATAACTCAAGCCCATGTGGTTCCAGAAATGGTTACAAATTCAGTTAACATGGAATACCCTTACAAATGCCTAGAGAGTCTTTATTCATGTAGGCTGAATCAAAGGAGAGACCTTGCTGCTTTGCCTGGAGTAGGGATCCTGCACTACCGTAAATACAGATGAACAGGGAAGCACATCAGAATGAGTGTTCCAGATTTAAGTGGGGTTGGTGACAAATTTCAAGTGTTTAGGACTCCCATCCAGGTTTCACCGGAGCCAGTGCATCCGCTTTATGCTTGCTTAAATGCAGCTAAAATGTCTGATAGATACACTGCTGCTTTTTTAACTTCTGTGAGCATTCAAGTGCTTTGCTAGATTGGTGTTAGAGTGTCCCAGCAGGGAGACCAAATGCCAAGCACAGTTCATCAAGCCCCTCCCAGCGAGGCCTGCAGGATGCTCTGCGCCCTGTCCGTACCTGCAGTAGTGCTCATCCAAGTCCACTATGTACACGCACTGCCCGTGGAAGCAGTAGTCCTTCATCTCAGGCTTGCATCTCGTTATCCCGACCTGAGCCACGCGTGGACTATCCTCCGTCTGGACTGCAAGGAGATTCTGTTAGCATCCCATCAGTCTTATTTTCCCTTTGTATTTCCCAAACAACAAGCTTTACAAGTACGACTAACAGTACTTCCCAGCCCATAGTCATACAGACTTTCCCCTCAGGCCTTCCACCTAGGCTGTTTCTGCTGTTACAGCAGAGTTCCCACCTAGGACAGAGCTCTTCTGCTGAAGAAGTGGTATTAAAGGAAACACAGGCTAAAAAGCAGCTCTTGTTCAATACTCACTTAGCGCTGTTGTGCAGTTCTCCATTTCCCCGGGGCCACATAATGGGATCACTGTTGTGCCCAGGGCTTGCAACAGGTAACCTACAAATGAATAAAGACAAGAGTCAAATCCAGGTGTTTTTCATGTACAGTGCAGCATTTCAGCTTGTGCACTCATTAGGCTGACACAAGAGGAGAAACTTTTCATCTTAGGAAAAACCTAGCAGTGTAAGCTGAAAAAGTCCAGGTCTGAGAGATCTACTGCCTATGTTATGTGAGCCAGCCCAAAGAAACCCCTCTGAATTAACAACTGTGAGCGCAGAGCACAGACCGAATAGAAACTTGATGTCTATGCCAACCTCTCACCCACCCCCTGAGTGAAACCGGGCAGGAACAGGCCAGAGTTCCACAATTAGGCTTGGCAATCCAGCAGTCATTGCAGGAGGAGTCCTTCTCAAGATCAAAATCAAGATGTCCTTAAGTTACACCAGTCCCCAGGAGAGGATTTCCTGGGACTCAGTAGGGCTGGGCAGCTGGTGACAGTTCACCGGGTCAGTGCTGAACCACGCTCAGTGCCCCACCGTTGCCTTCAGAGACCACAAGCTGCTCGGGGGAGGCTTGATGCAAAAGCTGCTCTGGAGCAGCCAAGATCTCACCGGGCTGCCTGTGAGCAGCCTGAAAGGCTGGGCAGTTCCTGCACCAACATCGCTCCTGTGTTGGAGTTCTTCAGCTAAAAGCCCACTTGCAAAGACAGTGAACACAATACCAAGCCCTCTTCATGTGGGTACTGGGCTGGAGAGGTTCCTGGCCACTTTATGGATCCTGAGCCAGTGTTACTTAGCTCAGCAGAGCTCCAGAGGAGAATAGATACATTTCTGTCCTCCCTCACCATCCACACTACAGAAAACTGCAGCTCAGTGGGTCCCACGTGGGTACCAGACACAACAGGAGTGCACCACGCAGGCTGAGGAGCTGGGCTACCAGAGCAGCCAGAGTTCCCTCCTTCCTTTATCTCAGATTCAGCTTATTCCGACACCTTTCAGGCTCTTCAGTGCTGCACAGGCAACAGCATTCAGGTATTCCACTCTAAGCCAACACTTCCAAACTGAACTTGAAGGCCAACACTCATTGCTCGATGGTCGGTCCATGAGGGACAGGTGATGTTTGCCCCAGCTGGCCATGAATCCACTTGGCTGACACTCCCGCTGTGGCCACAAACTAACCTGCTCGTGAACTGCTTACTCATCAGCTCCATTCCACAGAAGTCTGTAATTGGTGTCTTTGGGCTGTTTGCCTCCATTGACCTGCCAGGTCACACATGGGAATGGCAGGAGTGCGCCTTCGTAATTTCTTGATCGCTGTAATGCAGCTCCAGTTATTAGAAAGTGTCATTGCATGGCAGGGCTAAATCTAGCAGTGATTTATGGATTTCCTGCAGCTTATCTCTTTCTGGGAGGTTTGCTGCCTTCCTTTGAGGTTTATTCCAGCTAGACACAAGAACAGCAGGAATGTCCTTCTTAGAGGAACAGGGGTGTTGTGTGAGTCTGTGCTTCTTTAAAAGCACCACTCCTTCTCGCTGCCCCCCGCTCCATCGCATTCCTGGCAGAGCTAATAAGCCAGGCCCCACCAAGCTCTAGAAGACAAAGACAAGGTCCATCAAGGTGAGAGCCATGGCAACAGACCATGACGCTGGCACTTTGACTTGTGCAGGAGACCAAGCTGGAGACAACTGCGCCCGCCAGCGTGACTCAGCAGGACCTGCCTTTCACTCCAGCCGGGCAGGACTAGCAGGTTTACTTTCAGGGTGGGATTTTCTTTCTGACAGCACCGTGCTCGCTATAGATTTCCCAGGAGCAGCACTGGAACACTGGTGTAAGGCCAATTTGAGTTGCCACAACAAGAAAGGTGAAGTGTGAAGGATGAGGGCACTGGCTGGCAGCCGGTGGCAGCTGTTACTGCTACATCAGGCTTTGGAGCTGGTGCCCCTAATGGTGCTGGGGAAAGAAGATTTCCTGAGTTAGTCCTTTTTTCCAGGAACCAGAGGGACATTTCAGGAATGCTCGTGGGCTCAGTTGCTCCCTTGGCAGGGAGCAGCCATGGCACGGGACAGCTTCGTCCCACTGACAGCTTGTGTACTTCCCTGATCAGAACGTAATCAGAGCAGTTGCTTTTTAACCTGAAGTTCCCAGTCCGAGAGTCAGCAGAACCCAGCCTGTGCATTGCAGAGACTCTGTCCTAGGTACACAAGAGGCAGCTCAGCTCTTCCCTTTGCTCCAGGAGGAGCTTTCTAGCTGGAGGAAAGGCCAAAACTCAGGCAAATTAAAAATAACCTCCTCCTACATCACCTCACCAAGCCTTGCCTTGTGTTGTGCAGCCCCACACAACACCTGTTCAGTCCCTCTACCTGCCCGCAGTCACCCAGCTGGGAAGGCTGGAGCACAGGTGCCAATATTTGCTGACACCCAGCAGTACTTTCTGCACTTGGGCAAAGTTCTTCCACCTCTGTTCCATTTTGCCCTTTTCCCCCATGCAAATATTTCTCCTCTGACATCAGTGGGAGGGGGATCCTGCAGGAGGATAAGGGATCCACACAGGGCAATGGCAAAGGACAGCCTTTCCCGGAATAATGACCGGGTGATGTGTAGCAAGCACAGGACCTGGGAGAGGTAGTTACCTTTCTGTTCCTTGGCTGTTCACTAAGCAAATAACTCCACAGGTACATGATAACAGGAATGAGGTGGTGGATACTCATGCATGCCTTGTGGAAACGAGAGTGCTACGCTCACTGCTACACCCCTAGCATGGATGTTCAATGCCTCCAGGAATTGCAGGTACCCTGCAAGGTCGACATTGGCAGTACTGGCTGTCACTGGCATGGGAATAATGCTGCTCTTCACTCGTCCTTCCATCAAGGATGAAAGGAAAAGCCATTTGCTGAGGTCAGTGACAGGATGACTGCTAAGGACGAGGGATCTACACGCAGGGTGCACCTAAGTGAGAATGAGCCTCTTTGCATGATTTACACCCACTTCAAGGTGAATTGTCAGGTTTCTGTGAGGTCAATCACCATTTGAGTTGGCTTTGCCTGTCACTGAGATCACTAGTCTTAAACCCACTCATCTGAAGAAGCTTCCATGATGCTACTTCACATTTCGTCTCTCTGCCACAGTGGCAGCGCCTACACTTCCTACACAGGTTGCACTGTCAAAGCAATTCCAAGCGCTGAAGTGTCCAGGTAACAGCACCTGGAGGGTCTCAGCCCATTTCAACTCTAGGGACAGATCAAAGTGGATCACCATCACCTGATCTTGCACACTCAGAGCATGTCTCACTGTCTAAGGCCACCTTTGTCCTTCCTAAGAAGAAACATGGAAGTTAGCCAGCCTGTCCTCCTGGCTTTGTGAGCATTGCTACCACCACCTTTTAACTCTAGAGCACCACTTTCTGAACCTCTCTGCCACAAACCTCCCTGCCCAGCCACGGAAGCTTGAGGCCACCTCAGACACAGCGAGTACCTCTGGCAATGAAGGTCAGGTGGGTGGCTGTGTTTTAGATGAGGATCACAGAAATGCAGGAGGCAGCAGGAAAGCCTTGCAAACATCCCACTCAAGATTCAACTGTGCAACTGCACCCCTTGCTCACACCACGACCACCATCTCTAGAGCCCAGGCTTTCCATGCAGGCTGAGCAGTTGTTTCTGGGAAAAGGGAAGCAGTCCCTCAAGACAGACTTAACCCCCCGCACAGCACAGCTCCCCAGTCTTGCACTCAGGATAATTTGGCTGCCGCTTGATGTTTTGGGTAGGATGAACCCAGTGCCTACCTGCCTGATCATCCCCATGAAGGCAGATGCCCAACACTCCTCTTCCTGGGATGAGACATACAGGATGTACGGGTTCCTCTTCTCACCCGTTGAAAGGAGATGCTGTCAGCCCTTTCCACCCCACACCCCTTGCGCTCAGAGTGTGTTTGGCCCATTGTCCACATGGAGGCACCAGATGTGATGGTACCAAGAGATATACACTCAGATCCATTACCCTCAGGGCAACTGGACAGAAGTGTCTACAGATGCTTCTTATGCCTTCAGGTCTCCCAGTCCCACGTTTGGTACCCATGGCTTTGGAACTACCAACGTGAAGTCGCAGATGCCCAGGGCAAGGCTGGAGCATCCCTAACGCAGCCGTGGAAGCACCAACCTGCGCCAGAAGCGTATTGCTCCAAAACTGCTACAGGCCCACATGACCATTGTGCCAGGACTTATCCCGAAGCAGGGATAATGCAGATAATTACACATTACTTGCACCCAGTCATCTCAGTATTGTTTCCACCCCTTGGAGACCGACACACTGGCGATTCCATTCACAGGCTACCCCTGTGGTGGGGCCACCCTGCATGCGTGGGGGCACAGGTCCCTCCACCACAGACCAAGTAGAAATGCATTATTGCTTCCAGCCAGACCCACCAGCCACTGACACCTCCCGCATCTCCAGGTTCAGGTATGTTCAGCCCACTTGCGGACAGCCGGACAAATGTGATGCAGGGAAGCAAAAGGTCAGCGGCTCCTCAAACTGCTCGGTAAGACTGGATATCCAAGGCCTGCCTGGTCCCCTGACTGGGCATCACAGTGACAATGCCAAGGCTCCTGCAGAAACTCTTAGAGAAGGCAGGGCCTGGGCTTGGCTCCATCATGACCACAGCACTTAGGGGTGACCGGTGGCCTTCTCCCACTGCTGCCTTTCTGCTGTGCCATTGCCAAGCCCATGATAGCTGGAATTTTAAGCTGACAATGACTGTCACCTCAGCTGGGCAGGGAACCTCCTAAGGTCTGGCATTGCACCAGCAACAGAGCCTTCCTAGCTCTGCCAGTGGCTCCAAGTTCTGCTTACGCTGCTGCTCTGGGAGGGAAAGTGAAGCACCCCCACCACTCGTCATGATGCCATCCAGCTATGACTAACATACCCCTCACTACTAAATTTTGTGCTTGCCACGGAAACAAATAAATCCGTACACAAACCCATGAAGCCATGTTCCATACCAGTTCCTTCCAGTGCTGGCTCTGTGCAAGCACGGCTGACTCACAGGCTTCGAGATGTTTTTACCCTGCTGTCCTGGCAAGAAAGATGCTGTGCAGCAGCCACTCCGTGAATGTTGTGGGAATACCTGGCCAAGGTGAAGGACACAAACTTATGCAGTGTGGGCTTGGTGGGCAAGGGAACTTTTGCCCCGAAAGAGACACCTTGGGAAGTGAGCTTCCCCATCGGCTGCCACCCTGAGCCCAACGCCATGAGTGTGAGAACATGCTGTGTTATTAAAGCAGCACGTGAGCGCACCAGGTCTTGGTCCTGCCTCCAGCACCTGCTGCCCACACAGTCCTAGTCACCTGGCAGGAGGAGGCAGCTCTCAGTGGAGACGTGTGCCGAGGATCAGTGGGTGCTCCAACAGTGCACCCAGGCTCCAGGGCTCTCCCTGCTCTACAGACATGTGTGCTCACTCTGAACTTTCAGGTAGCTTATGTCATGCCATGGAGTAACAAGCTCCCCGTGAGCAGATGGAGAGGTGTCAAACAGAGGGAGGCCATGACCTGTTTTGCTACCATAAGGAGTCTCTGCTGCTGCAGGGATTCACTGGCTGAGCTCACCCAGAGCATGGCTGCGGTCAGAGCTGCAGGGCCAGACTACAGACAGGACAGGATGAGGTGAGAGAACAGCCCTGTGAGCAAAGCTGGGAGAAGAGGAATGAATGTTCACCCAGCCACATGGCACACCTGGGCATTGCATAGGCCACGCAACATCTCACACCAATAAACCAGGGACGAGACCATTGCTGTGCTCCACAACTCACGCAGCCACCCAGGTACACCCAGCCCTGCCCATGACTTCATCCTGGAGAATAAACCTGTTTGTTTCACCCGAAGTCAAGCTGAGCTCTGGGTTTTGCCACAGATGTTCCAGCAATTAGAAAATGCCCAGCCCATGACACAGTAGCCAGTTCCCTCTGGACCCTGCCAGTCCTGCCAGGGACGGAAGAGCTGGCTTCCCATTGGAGTGAGCACCCGGTGCCCTCCAGACTCTGCCAGGGACCGAGGAGTGGGCTGTCCATCAGAGTGCCCAGTCTCCTCTGGTTCCCTCCAGCCCTGCCCGGGGCCAAGGAGCTCTCAGAGCACCTGGTCCCCTCCAGACCCTGCCAGCCCTGCCCGGGGCAGAGGAGGTCTTACAGCGCCCGGTCCCCTCTGGATCCCCAAAGCCCTGCCCCGAGGCTGAGGGGCTGTCAGAGCGCCCGGTGCCCTCCAGCCCTGCCCGGGCACTCACCGAGGAGCAGCAGTAGGCTGCGAGCCCGCAGGCAGCTGGCGTCCATCGCCCTCGCGTCAGGGGAGAAGAGACAGCGGCGGCACGGGAGGAGGCGACAGCAGGAGGAGAGGAGGCGACAGCAGGAGCAGAGGTGGCGGCGGGAGCGCTGTGGGTGCCGCCGAGCCGCCCCGCAACTTTATAGCCCGGCAGGAGAGGCGGGGCGGGCGGTGATGAAACCCAGCCCGGGGCAGGTGCCGCCCCCGTCCTGCCCCGCCGCCCCCTCCCCGGAGCCCCAGGGGGCAGCCCGGGCACCTCGCATCCTCCTTGTGCCATTGGCATCACTGCCAGGGGTGCACGATTCTATGATTCCCGGGCAATGGATGCGCTCAGCTGGGTGCTCAGCCCAGGCACCGCTGCCTTCTGCCTGCCCTCAGTTCATCCGTGCAAGGTGTAACAGCACAAGGCTGCCGCTGCCGGAGCAGATGGCACCGCTGGGTGGGCTGTGTCCGCACACAGAGGGCACTGGGCCATCACACTGGGCCATTGCACGGCCACCAACAAAGCCCAACACATCAGGAAACACCACAGCCAGAAAGAATCATGGAATGGTTTGGGTTGGAAGAGACCTCACAGCCCATCCAGTGCCACCCGTTGCCATGGGCAGGGACACCTCCCACTGGATCAGGGGTCTCCAAACTCCATCCAGCCTGGCCTTGAACACCTCCAGGGATGGGGCAGCCACAGCTTCCCTGGGCAACCTGGGCCAGGGCCTCCTCACCCTCACAGCAAAACATTTCTCCCTAAGATCTCATCTCAATCTCCCCTCTTTCAGCTTCAAACTGTTGCCCCTCATCCTATCCCTGCTCTTCCTAATCAAGAGCCCCTCCCCAGCTTTCCTGGAGCCCCTTTCAGCACTGGGAGCTGCTCTAAGGTCTCCCTGGAGCCTTCTCCTCTCCAGGCTGAACAACCCAAATTCTCTCAGCCTGTCCTCATATGGGAGATGCTCCAGCCCTCGGATCATCTCTGTGGCCTCCTCACTCTAACAGGTCTATGTCCTTCGTGCACTGAGGACTCCAGAACTGAACGCTTGCTGACTTCCCTCATCTCCTGGTGTTTCTGGAGTGACCCTCAGCACACACATGCTGCTGTCGGGGAGCCTCAGTGCTAGGGGCCCACAGGAATGTCAGCCCCACATCCAGTGCCCAGACCAGCTGCGATGGGCCCTCGGCCTCTTCACAGCCTGGGATCAACTGATCTTTACGCTACTTAGCGGTCGAGTAGTTACAGCTACTTTTAAAAGTAAAGAGGAGGCCACAGTGATGATCCAAGGGCTGGGGCACCTCTGCTACGAGGACAGGCTGAGAGAGTTGGGGTTGTTCAGCCTGGAGAAGAGAAGGCTCTGGGGAGACCTTAGAGCAGCTCCCAGTACTGAAACGGCTCCAGGAAAGCTGGGGAGGGGCTTTTTACATGGGTCTGGAGTAACAGGATGAGGGGGAACGGCTTTAAATCAGAACGGGGAAGATTTAGATTGGACATTAGGAAGAAATTCTTCCCTGTGAGGGTGGGGAGGCCCTGGCCCAGGTTGCCCAGAGCAGTGGTGGCTGCCCCATCCCTGGAGGTGTTCAAGGCCAGGTTGGATGGGGCTTGGAGCCCCCTGATCCAGTGGGAGGTGTCCCTGCCCACGGCAGGGGTGGGACCGGATGGGCTTTTAGGACCTTTCCCACCCGAACCATTCCATGATTCTAGGATTCTAAATCCTCTCAAGCACCCTGCTGAAGCCCACGTGTGCTGTTGCTATGTCACTCGTCTGGTGCTTATGTCGCATCACCAGACAGCCAAGGGATACTCCATCCTCAAATCCAACCTGTACACATCTGCCTGAAATCCAAAGTGTGTTTTATCTAAACACACTTTTATCTAAGCTCCTTGGCAATGGTGCTTATTCCTTTTCCTTTTAAAGCAAAAACCTTTCTCCTCTGCCTTACCTCTTACCGTCGTCCAAAAAGGTGAGGTAATAACCAATTTATTGCCAAACTGATAAGCCTATCTCAAAGAGTATGGAATTTGAGTATTATCAGGTGCAGCTGGTGACTCAAGGATCCACAGTTCCTTCATTTAATAAGCGGTTAAGATACAGGAGAGTTAACTGTTGGAGATACAGCAGAACACGACACACGAAGCCTCCATGTTCAGATCGCAATTGTAAGTAATAAACACAGGAATTCAGGGAGCTGGAATAGATCTGGTACCTGCAAATCACAGTGCTTAAATTGGGAGAGTTTTCTGAGATCTACAGGAATGTGGAGGTGCTTGAATGACAAAAGGCAATGTGTTACTGTAGAATTGTTTGCCATTCATTAAATATTCAAATGGAAGGAGGTGAGATAAATGTAATAAAGAGCAGTGTGAAAGCAGCATTTATAGCTCGCCCTCCACAAGTGGGACATGATCTGGCTGGAAACTTTGTCTAAGTCCTCTTTCCTCCCGTCCAGCACCAGGGTCCCTGTGTCCCCCCAAACCCTCAGCTATCACTTTAAGATTACCAAATGGGAGCTTTTTTGATGCCACCTGACTGTTTTGGTTTCCTCTTTAACTTGGGCTGATCCCCCTTATTAAGGATTTTATTGTCTGCTCTTTCAGGGATCATAATGAGCAAAGGAAGGAATTGCAATGATTAGCGAAGCATTTCTGTGTGTGGGCATGCAGATGCCTTAAAAAGCAGCATCACTGTAGAACTTCCACTTTGTAATTAATTTCACCCTTAAATTCCTGCATGATTTATCCTCTGAAAGAGAGCATTAATTATAGTCTTGTACTGGTATCCAGATACCAAGTAACGCTGACACAATTGGAGCAATTCATTGGAATTTCCTCTTTCAGATTTAAATATATGGAAAACAATTATCATCACACATCTTTGTTTCATCTTTCTGTAATGCCCTTTGTCTCATGGGATGTGATTCCACATCTGGCATCCCCGCTTGCGGCTTTCACCATCCTCTCCTCTGCGTGGAAGCCGCCTCTTTGAGTGAGGTTGGCACACACCTTTGGAGCCAGTTCTCCAAGAGGCTATTCACAACGAGCAGCACCTATCTGCACCGATAGGTTCGTTGTGAGGCGGATGGATTGCATCCCACGGATCTGAGCGTGGAGGGACATGTCCATACAGTGCCGAGAGGCAGCACTGATTGGGCAACAGACCATCACGGGTGCACTTCAGCTCGTGGCCTCAATTGCAGCTGGGGTGAACGGGCACGCCCAAGTCACGGCAATGATGGATCGATGCCACTTGGCATCAGACCAGCGAGCAGCCCCCATGAAGTTTTAACATTTCAGGACCTTCTTCTTCACAAAGCATGACCAGGATATGGGAAAACACCTTAAGGACTTGTGCAAAAGACTTGCTTTTATCACCTTGCAGTGGTTTAATACCCATCTTTAAAGAAAACCTCAGTTTTCAAGAGCATAGGTTCAGCTGAAGCCCATGTTGTGCCTAATCCTCCTTCAATGCCTTCTCTCCTTTTGGAGAAGGCAGCCGATTCGTAGCAGGGACTATTTCAAGGGCAAGGATTGAGCTTTGTCTGTTAGGTTGTCTATTGCTGCTGACAGAGAAGGTTTTCCATGAACTACACACTCATTTCAACTTAGAGAGTAAAAAGAATTATAGAATCATGGAATCATTTGGTTCAGAAGGGACCTCAAAGCCCATCCAGTCCCACCCCCTGCCATGGGCAGGGACACCTCCCACTGGATCAGGGGGCTCCAAGCCCCATCCAACCTGGCCTTGAACACCTCCAGGGATGGGGCAGCCACCACTGCTCTGGGCAAAATACAGGTTAAATGTACATTTCTCTCTGCTTGCAAATACTTTTCCTTGTGGCAATTTTCTGTAGAAGAATCCAGGTGTTCACAGCAAGGAACTGCCACTGTAGGTATGTGTTTTTACATAACCAAACCCACACATAATGAGGGTTGATGCTACTTACTTCAGCTGCTCTCTATAGGACTGTCACCAGGTTTACGCATTGTCGTCGAGGTGGATCTGTGCTGACTTTGTCTGTTGAGACCTGTTTGCAAAACCAACATTTTTCTGTTAGAAAGCATGTTTGAAACAAGAAGAAAATCACTCCTAGTCTTGCACTGAAGCCCTTGGTCCTGTTATGCACACAAACACAAAGTAATAAAAAGCTTCATTTTCATACATCCTTGGGAAATTGGACGGCGCATTTGAAAACAGCCAGAGTGCACACATTGGTGCGTGTGCAAGATTTTTATACCCAGCAAGCTTTCACTGCACAGCATGAAGGATCCCCAAGAACCATTCTCCAAAGAGCAGTTGGCTAACTGGGCTGCAGCTCCCATGCCAGCATTCTTATTTGGGCTACAGAGGATTAGCATTAAAGCATGAATATCCTTAGTGGTAAAAACCACAGGGTTCTCATCGAGCACAAATGCCCTAAGAAGGAAACACATTCAATTGGGATACAGAGTCTGCAGGAAACGGAGCGAAGGAAAACCTTGAGCCAGACTTCCCCCACAGAAAGGTCACTTTCAAAGCTGCCATGTCTGCGAGGGATGAATTAGGTCAGAAGTTCTTCAACAGCCAGGCTTTCCGATAAACTACGAGAGTTCAAAACACTGCCCCCAAGGCCGAAAGCAGTTGATGCCTCTTCCTGTAAACGCAGGGTGAGGTCAAAGCTACTGGACAACACAGATGTTTTGCTGTTTTAAGGAAAACAATCCCCCATATTCACGGATTTCTTAGTCAACTCCTTGGGTCAGCACTAACTGGGAACTTAACAAAGCAAGACAACCCCCCCCTAGATGGTTCATTCCCACCCATCTCAACCTGTCTCAGAAGATGAAGATGAAAGGCAGACAGATGCCTACAGGGCAGTTTCTAAGGTTTCGTTCTTCTGGCTTGTCCAACAGTTCCATCGCGCTACTCTCGGCAACTCCTGAATGGCTCAACAGATCTCACTAGTGGGAAGAGCTTCCTAATGCTCACCTGTGCTCCCTTCTCTAATTACAGCTCACTGCTCCACGCTAAGTGATTTCTTAGCCTGCCAGGGCTTTGTACATTTTCTCATTTGTGGAGTCTTTTCATGGCTTCTGCCTTTACTTGCTGCTAAACAAACCTGTGCAAGCATTTTATTTGTACACGCGTAAGGGCGATAACAAACCAAGTCCCTCCTGTCTCACTGCCCACATAGTGAGCAGTTGTTTCTCCTTGCTCCAAGTGATTTGTTAAGAATATGGGAAGGACCAAGACGGAAGGCAAGTGGTTTTCCCCGCAGCATGTAGCAGGCTGCAAGCTGTGTACCGTTCTGTCCATTGGCATCTCTTTAGAGTTCATGAATTCATCTCTTCACCAGTAGTTTTCACTCTCTAGGGAGATGAGAGTTGGCCTCTAAGAGGCAGAATCATGCAAATGTGAAGCCTGCCCTCTCTGATGGTGCTCTGTGCGTGCACATGGGCGGCCAGGATCACTGGAATCGTTACACGAAATTGTGCAGCCGTCCAAGAGGCACATTTGCTCCATAGCTCTGCCCCGAGAGCGACACTCATCTCGAGACAGCCAGAACCATCCCTGTGGGGACAGATGCGACTCAGTAGGGACTCACTGGCTCCTGTTGGACTTCAGCCACAGGAGTTGGTTCTGGCTGTGGGCTCTCCACTGCTGCCTTCCATTCCTTTCCTGCATCTTCCATCTGGACACGCGGCACTAGCATGGGGAAGACAAGACGAAGACACTGCACAGATACTGGAAATGTCGGCAAATAAACTCTCAGACTTGTTTTGGAGTTTGAGAAAGCAGCATCCTCTATTTCAGTGCTGGGCACCTGAGGGAACGATTCCATCAATCATGTGCAACGAGACAAGAGCTAGTACAGAATATATATCCCACTTTTACATCCCTATGTATAAATCCTCCCAGCACTCTCATGCAGATTCTACTACTTTCCAAGGGCTAATTTTAATTTTATTATGAACTTCACAACAGCCAAGTCTTTACTAAATAGAACTTAGGAGCCAGCTCTGTCTGACCTTGCATTCTTAGATATTGACAGAAGTATTGTCTGGGAACAGCACTATTTAAAAAATAGACTATCAGAACAGTCTGTGTCTGTCTAACTTTCAGAAAATACTGCTACTCAGATAGTTCTTAACTGAAGTCAGCTAGAAAACCAACTCTACAGGAACCCAACTCTACTTAAATCAAAATATTCCACTCTTCGCAATAGCAACCACTTCTTGTACCAGTACAGGAGTGCTGCCATCAGAGGGAAGGACAGACCTGTCTTGGGCTGGAGCTAAAAGCCTAGACAATGCATGATGCACACACATGGTGAGCAGAGCCCTCTGCCTCTTGCTTGCTCCATCTCAGCAACCAGCTGAGCGGTTCTGCAGGCCTCAAGCTGCCATGGCTTCACCTCCTTTGGGCAAGCGTATTTCACCCCTTGTTCTGCTGCAGGGGGTGAGGGGGCAAAAGCAGGACAAGGGCAGAGGAAAGGCTGCCTTGTGGGCTGCTTCCCAGAGCTCCTGTGCTCGGCGTGCTGAATTGGAAGCACTGAGCTGTGACTCGCCCTGAGCTCCAGGCCCTGCAGCCATCACAGACTCCACAGTTTGGCTGCGACTCAGTGGTGACAGCAGCCATGCACATGGGGAGCTGGGGCGCCCTCGACGCGGGGAACATGTCATTAGGGATGATGGAGTAAACAGCAATTCACCCGAAACCAGCTCAGCCAGCACACGTTCCAGAACCCAAAGCTAGGAAAGAGGCACGGGCCCCCGTGTATTTGTTTGGCCTGGTAACCAGCGCTAGGCATGGAGCAGATGCGCTTAGTGGAATTCCCCTGTCCACTAGCATCATGGGACACTCCCATTACTGTTTGGATAATTACTGATAATCATTACTATTACTGAAGTGACCAAAAAAGAAGGCTGTGCGGAGCAAGCCTTTATTGTGCCGGCTGTCGGCATGCGGAGGTGATGAGACAATTGCCCCGAGGGCGCCTATAAACATGGGTGCCCGATCCATCACCGCACTCAAATTGCAAACTAGGACACTGTGGTCCGCAGCGAAGCTCCCCTGCGACCGGAGTGAAAATAAGCCCCGGCACTCCCTATGGCTCGCATCACCCTGGAGTCAGGCTGGTCAGGGCATGCTCTCTGCCTGCTGAGGGGCAGCCAGGAGGCAAAGAAGCCCATCAGGAATACTTTGGGGCACAACACTCAGTGAGATGTTCCCATTCTGGGTTTTCCCTCTCTGGGCCTGACCTGCTATAAAACTCCATATTCTTTGCTCTCCAGTGAATGTAGAGCCCCCAGCTCCCACGAGCCAACCCTGAGTCACACGGCACGCGGAAACCTCCAGGGTTTGGTTCGGGAATGACTGAGACTGCGTGAAATCATCCTCTAGTCACCTTCTCCTCTAATCCATGATCTGAGCATCACCTCAGGTATCCAAGCCTCCCTAAACACTGTTCCTAGGTCACAGATGAAGAAATGGATCAGCCAGCGTAGCCACAGCCTGGTAGCAACAGGGAGGCCCGGGAAAGGCTGCAGGCCTCTGTGGGGCTGAGGAGGGCAGAGGCAGCTCCAGCAGAGGTGGAAACCATCAGCCTGCAGCATGGACTCTCCCTCCCACATGCACAGTCTGGCTGGTATCAGCCAGTGGGGAAGGGGACAGACCCCACTTCTCTCATCAGAGCTGGCTACTCACCACCCATCTTGGAATTGCAGCCTGGATTCCTCCTGGCTGAAAAGCAACCCAAAATGTGTTCAGACTCTGCATGTTTCTCTGCTCTCTCAGCAGCAGGTTTCGGGTTTGCCCAAGAGCCAAGGGGAGACAAAAGTCTAGGCCTAACCCACAGGGCAAGTCCCCCAGGACCTTGTCCCTATCCATGGGCAGGGAGGATGCTGGTCGCCTGCCGTGTGCAGGGGAGGTGGGACAAGGAGAGGAACCTGCAACTGGGTGTCCTGGGGGAGAGGCGCTGGCAGCCAGTCGGCTGACCGTGACACCTCCATGGATAACACCTCTGTGTGCTATCTACGCGTCCACCCCCTCATCCTCGTTCCTGCACCCTGATGTTATTTAAGAGGTGCAGAAGATTGCCTTTATAACACCCAGAGCGCATGCGCGCAATCCAAGTGGGACGGGCCAGAGGCCAGGGTTGGGTCTAATTAGATTGGTGCCAGTTATTAAACAAAGAACAGCACTAAGCTGGGGCTGGCAGTTCTGGATCAAGGCTCCTGCAGACGGGGTCTCTGTCCTTAAGATATGAAAAAAAGGGTCACTGAGGCAAAGTTGCCAAACACAAGTTAGGTCTCTCCCCTCAATAACAACAACTCCTCTACAGGGCTCCCAAAGAAAACATTCCCCAAAACGACCTTTTTGTAAGAGTCTAAACAGAGGCTGCACATCAGATGTGCAGGATGAGCTACTTTGGGGCACTGACTTGCCGCATGCCTACGGCAGAGGTCACCCCTTCATACCTAACATCCAGCTCCACGCCCAGATTAATCCACCCTGCCCAAACCAAGCGTGCCGGCACCTGGCATCAACCAAAACAAAGGCCATGAAGATCACAGAGGAGATGGCCTGGCTCAGACGGAACAGGCCAGATGCAAGAGCCTGTGCATGGCCCCACTCTTTTGTCTCTATCTCAGCTTCTCAACCCTTGCCCTGATTCACTCTTGTAACGTTCCCCTTTGTGAACCAGGAGAGATTTCCAGGAAGGGCTGCTGTATGCAAAGCTAATTGCCCATCTTTCCAAATCAGCCACTTTAAAGGGCGCACAGGTTAACTACACTAAGAGAGGTCTCTATGCAAGTCTCCTTCCCCTCTCTCCAAGGGCGTTGTTGTGCAATGTGTGCATTGCATTGCACTGGGGCAGCGCTGACTGCCGTGCCCCGTATCATAAGAGCTGCTGACTGCCCTGCAAATGTTGGAGATGTCTTTTGCACAGATCTAAATAACATGCGAGGCTTTGGGCAACAGCCTTCAATTGTTTACGTGGCTTTCATAAACAGGATATCAGCAGTTTGTAAATATCCTGCTGGGAAGCCCTCAGCTGCACTTGTGAGCTCGCAATGGACCAGTCTGATCTGTGCCCATCTGCAATAAATCTTGCTCCTAAAAATTCACTGGTAACGTTGCACGACTGTGACTGATCGCAATTGCTTCTGAATATACGTACTGATGACTTCACTCACAAACTCGTGGAGCCGTTCTTGTGAGACCCCATCTAAGAGTCCTACGTCCAGTTCTGGAATCCCCAACATAAGAAGGATACAGAACTTCTGGAACAGGTCCAAAGGAGGCCACGGAGACTATCCGAGGGCTGGAGCACTGCCTGTATGAAGAAAGGCTGAGAGAGCTGGGCTTGTTCAGCCTGGAGAAGAGAAGGTTCTGGAAAGAACTTAGAGCAGCCTCCCAGTACTGAAACAGCTCCAGGAAAGCTGGGGAGGGGCTTTTTACAAGGGTCTGGAGTGACAGGATGAGCGGAAACAGCTTTAAATCAGAAGGGGGAAGATTTGGATTGGACATTAGGAAGAAATTCTTCACAATGAGAGTGGGGAGGCCCTGGCCCAGGCTGCCCAGAGCAGTGGTGGCTGCCCCATCCCTGGAGGTGCTCAAGGCCACATTCCTCTAGTGGTGTGTGTGACACATAGCACCTTCAGTGGGTACTGTCTGGGCCCACTCTAAACCCCAGCCTTTCTCCTCCCCTTGCTCCCAGCTGGATGCTCACCTGCCAGCCATGTCTCCTCTGTCACCAGCACATCTCCACTCTCTCCCATTTCCAACCCCCTACAGCTGTCACCCTCATGTGCTGCTCTGATCCCAATCCTGACCAGCGGCTGGGCAGAATGGCAGTGCACAAAGTCAACACTGCCTGGCAAACAACACACACCGGCACCTGGTGGTCTCAAAATGGTCTTTCTTCCCAACAGCCCTCAGTATGTTTCAGGAAAAGGTTTGCAAGTCTTGTTCATTCTGCACAGAACTCCAGGGAGACAGAGATCAGCGTTCCCACATTTCACGACCTTCTCATTCTGCACCTCCTCCCCTCTGCACACTCGCTTCCCCCAGACTTTGGTAAAAAAGGACATGAGTCATCAGCTGGTCACGGGCAATAGAAAGCTAGAACATGTCTCATTTCAGTCCGATTCCCAGAACAACCTCACCAAAACCTTCCTAAGATAGGACCTCCTTTCCTTCTCCTCTCCTCCCACGCCAGTCGCTTGGGCGAAAGGCATGGGAGGTAAGGAGATGGCTCCTGACACACTCTGAGCCTTGGCTGTGCAGAGCTCTGCTGTCATCCCTGCTGCCACCACAAGTGGGAAACGTGGGGCCTGCTTTTCACACCTGTAACCTTAGCTGTAATCCTTAGCACACCTGAACACAGATCAACCGCCCCTCGAAAAGGTGTTGGCTGTCAACGAAGCGATCACAAACCTTACTCTAAAACGAGGAAAAGGCAGCGGTGTGAAGTCTTGACACTACTGGCTCTGAGGTAACTCACGTGCCTTGCACTATGAACTCAGCTGAGCTCCAGATTGCCTTGCAGATAAAGCAGGAGGAAACTGTAACTTACACCCACTGAGAGTGTACGTACAGCAAAGGAGTGAGCTAACTAAATGCCCTTGGGGAGATATGAGAGGCATTTAGAGCATAAAAATTGCTTACCTTTCCCTTACCAGGTAGGCAGATAAACACAAATGTCTCTGTTCAGTAGTGCCTTAAAGTCTGATGCAAGCCCTCAAAAGCAAGGAAATCAGAGGCAAGGTGCAAGGATGCGCAACCCAAATGACAGAACACTCCCCAGCAGCTCAAAAATGAGCAGCTCCAGAGTTGGCAGAGGTTATGGGCACAGTGAGCGTGGGAGGGCAGAGGCTGGTGCTTCTGTGCCGCACACAGAGGCCAGGGTGTTTCACAAGGGCATTCCCTGCTTGCCAGGTCCTGCGCCACGCTCAGACTCCCAGTCACACGGACCCTGGGACAGACACGCTCATGGCGTGCTAGGAGAGGGTGGGAGCAATTTGCTTTGCTGCTCCTGCCAAAAGCCTCTATCACTGTACCTTATGAAAGCTGCAGAGAGGCACAATATCCCCAAACCCACTTTATTAGCAGTGGCATCACCCGATACTGCCCCAGTTGTTTATGGACGGAGGCAAACAGCAAAAGCAGAGATAGAGAAGCCTTCACCTTCTCTGCAGTGGATGGGCCAGGGGAGTCTCCGAATGCTTTCCACCAGCTGCCAAAGCACTGCCAGCTTCCCCCACAGCACGTGCTGAGGATGAGACTGTTCTATCTACAGATGTAAAGTGTTACTTAAGGACAGTGTTGGTTTGCCACCCCCCAGCAGCTATGAGCCACCTTCACACTCTGTAGTACTTTCATCCCCACGGCATCCCTGCAGCTACTTGGATCCTTCTCTGGTGGCAGCATCGAGGCACGCACAGCGCCGGCAACTTAGGGAACCCACACGCAGAAGCAGAGACTTGTAACTGCATCTCCCACGACCCAGGCTCCTGCCCTTCTCCCATATCGCCTCCTCCAGTGGACAGTGAGCTGTAGTAAACCCATCTGCCTCCCCAACTCCTGTTCCTGATGCTGCAGCCCTGATCTGCGCTGCAGGAGAAGGAAAATTTAAAGCTGATCAAGGAGGGAGATTTAAGAGGGGCAAAACTGTCAGGTCATGCTATTCAAATGAGATGACCGCTTTGTCCCTCGTGCCTGCTTGCTCTGCAAGCTGGGATGTGTCAGATCCCGTGCGTGGTGGTCTCAACCAACCAACTCGTGTTTTTCCTGTTGCTGCTTCCTCACCCTTAGCACAGGCCAAACACACTTCCAGCTCGTGTCTCACAACCAGGCAGCTGTGACTGTACTAAAGACATGAGATTTAGGTGGTCTACAGTTTGAGACAGACCCATGAACTCAGGCTTCTGAAATACCAGACCTCCTGAAGCAGATGTGAGCTGCTTCTGAACCAGTTAATTCCTCAGAATACATGGATTTCTCTGGCAGGCTCTTGCACTAAACATATGGAATGGTTATTCTGTGTTATTTCTATTAATTATCGTTTTTCCATTCCCTAGGACCATAAACCTTCAGGGAATTTAACATGTGGGAAGGACTGGACTAAGCATTTTGTGTGGAATATGAAGCTTTTGCAAGCCCTGTTCTGCATCTGTCACCGTGCCACGGCAGAGCCTCCATGCCCAACACTCCTGTGGAGCTCGGAGGGACACAGGAGCGGGCACAGGGCACCCAGCTCTCCCCTGCCCTGCTGGGATCTGTGTTTGTCGGGTTTTTTTATCCTTAACTGAGTTCTTACAGGGCTAACAGAATGTCTTATGCAGGGCTTTCTGCACATTTGTTGATCTGTGTCAACCTGAGTTCTAGGTTAACAAAGATTATTGTGATGACAAATGCTCAGCATTACCAGACCACCTGGGGTCTGAGGCAGAGCCGCAATCTGCAACAGCGCAAGGCACAGCCAGACATTTTCTGTCCTACATCAGGGCACCTTTGCCAGCATTTGACCATGTATTTCCAGGTCAATCAGATGCTGATCACAGAAGATACCACCTGGTGTAATAAGAATTACAAGTGGCAGCTGAACGAAGAACGAGCAAATAACAAAGCAATGCAGATCCTTAAAGGCATCGCTCAAAATTGAGAGCGTTAATTCTTCCACAATTTCATCTGCATGCACAGAAGAGACACCTGTGATCTGCTCTGAAGCCTAACGAAGGTGATGGAAAAACGTCCAGGGTTGGAATCACAAAATCACAGAATCGTTAAGGTAGGAGAAGACCTCTAAGCTCATCCTGTCCAACTATCTGCTCAAACCCACTGTGCGTACTAAGCCAATTTTTTGAATGCCTCCAGGGATGGAGACTCCACCACTGCCCTGGGCATCCTCTGCCAGGGCTTAGGAATTTTTCCTAATATCCAACTGAAACCTCCCCTGGCGCAACTTGAGGCCATTTCCTCTTGTCCTATTCCTTGTTACAAGATTGAAGAGACCAACACCCACCTCACCACAGCCTCCTTTCCAGGAGCTGCAAAGAGCGATGAGGTCTCCCTCAGCCTCCTCTTCCCCAAGCTAAACAATCCCAGGTCCCTCAGCCACTCCTCGCAGGGTTTGTGCTCCAGACCCTAACAGTCTCTACGCAAACTGTGCCGATGTACAGTCAAGTGTTCCCAAGTCTTGTCCTCCACCCAGGAGGAGAAGCAATATTCAAAGCACACCTACATGTATGAGTTCCTGTTACTGAACACCACGTTGGCTTGGATATCTTACCTCACTCTTCTTGGACAGCACAGCACTTCTTAATAGCGGAAAGTACCACAAACAAATGGGAACTATCAACAATCCCCTTCAGAAGACAATGCCCAAATACCCAAGGACACAGATGGTTCAAGGAGCCCAAGTCTGCATCCACTGAAGTCAACCTGTGCTTTACTATGGCCTGCAGCAGGGCTTGGAGTCAGAGCTCTTTGGGAAAATCCCTACTTTATAACCCTTTCTCCCGAAAAGCCTTCAGTGGAGGCATTCAGTTGCTCAACTTCACAAACAATGGTTTAAAAAGCAGTCGAACTAATCCTCCTCAGAGTCATCTTAAAATACCTCTTTTAAAGACTTCCAGGCTGCAGTTTGAATATGGAACCTGCATTGCAAGAGGGCACTGGACAAGTTCACAGTGGTACCCACACAGGGGCCTCTCCCCTCTGCCTAAACTAAGTGAGGAGTCAAACCAATGCAAACAGGGAAGGAAAGCAAAGATAGCAGGCTTCACCTTTCCTTCCCACCCCGTGGGACCTCTCACAGTTCCTTCTCAGTAGGATGCAGGTCTTGGCAGAGCTCAGCCGGGGTGACAACCCTCCTTTGCAGCCCCCTCCATGCCTCATTCAAGGGAACAGTGCACACAGAGAAAATCTGGGTGTTCTCCTCCCACATGGAGGTGCTGGCTCTTGGTGGGAAGAGGGGACATCTGTTTTGGGCAGGCCAGCCAGAATGAACCTGAGAACCACACTGGACCAGAAGGAAAGGCTGAGGAGTGCAAGGGATCACACAACCCGGTCCAACTCCGTATTGTTTCGCTGAGGTCATGGCCATTTCTGTGCAGGCCCCAAAGCACGTGTGTCGGTGTAAGGTCACATCTTTCACCTGCGTCACCCCGCATTCTTCTTGGGAACAGTCAGGAAGAAACTCTTGGTGGTTCTTGGCTCCTGCACTCATTTTTCATGCATAGGGGAGCACCTAGCCCATAGAGAACATTTTTCATTGCTGTAATCTTGATGGAAAAAATTAGTTATTGATGGGGAAAGGAATTCAGGAGACGGCTGAGAAGAGCCTGAGGGAGAAGAACTTTCAAATGTATTTGCACAGAAGTCGTGAACGTGCCACCAAAAATGCCAATAGAAGTATTAACAAGGCAAGGCGAAAGGGCAAGGGAATTTCCTGTCTTTCTGCTCCTGGGGAGTTCCGCCTGCGTTTCATGCTAGTTCACTCCAGCAAATCCCGACAGCCTCAAAGGGCACTGCTCTGTGTGTGGTAGCAGACCCCACAGAACTCAGTCATGGGCAGCTTGAGCTATCAAATCACATTTAGCTGGACAATGAGAAGACACCATGCTTTAACCTCTAGGTGCTGGACGCTCACGGGAGCTCCTGGAAGTGATTGCCAGTTATGAAAGTAGAGAACGAGGTACAGGTATCGCTGTAACTGGGCTGGCTGCCTGCTTGAGCACAACCAGATGTGCCTTCTTCGAACCAGATCTTTCACATCACCAGCCCCTAAAACTGCTAAGCCAGCTCTACTCCTCGCCCGGCACCCACCCAACAGGGCTCTGCACATCCAGCAGGGACAGTTTCAAGCTGGTGTTTTAGGCTATGTAAGCCAAACTGTGCACGTTCCCACTCATGCAGAGGCTACAAGTTGTTTAGCTGTAAAAGCGTAAGCAGGAAATCAGACCACGGCCGAACCAGAGGCTGCTGCAGTGAGATACTCATCTCCTGGGACTTTCTACAGACCTTACTCTGCCGTTAAGAGAACCACTCAGCTGTTCACAAACTCAGTTCTGGGCCTTGAACTTTGCTTTGAAACACTCTGTCCTCTTTCTTTTGTCTTGTTTTACAGGATTGGGTTGGAAGTGACCGATTTTACAGGCTCATTAAGCACAGTGCCTTTTGCCAAGCTCAGTCTGCCTTCGTCATCTTGTTCACCCTTATCTCAAAATTCCTGGTTCTGCACCTCAGGAGAAAATCAGCAGGAACTCCTGCTTTAAGGTTTCCACAGGCATCAGGTGCCAAAGGATTTTCAAGTCAAACAGAAGGATCAGGTCCCATTCTGTAATCCAATGGGAATTATGCGTTCAATTGTTTCCCTTGCTGGATAAGAGAAATAGCAGCATGAGGACAGGCTGGCTGTTCTAGACCTGCACTATCCACTGGGAGGGCAATCCTCAGCACACTCGGATCAATACCAGCACTACCATCAGTAAGACTGTGTTCGCTGAATGCACCTGGGATTTGGATCAATACCTACCTGTGTTCTGTTCATCGGGACAGGGCAGACACAATGTCCCACTTAGAACTCTACTGCAGCAACTGCCTTCTCGCCCTTGCCAGCAGCTCCTCATCCACAGCAACGATAACTCCCAGCCTGCCAGCCCCAGTGCTAGTGCCACTAGAGGCAGAGGCAGAATAAGCTGCCAAAGTCCACCGAGTGTCATGCCAGAGCTACAAAGATTTGTACCCAACAAACCAACACTTCAGATGGTAGGAGTTTCCAAAGTCCAAGCCACTTGGAGGCCTTGCTTGTGTTCTTGTCCTGAACAGCATCCCTCCAACAAGCACACAGAAATGAGTGGTGCTGTAGCTTTGAGAGGAGGAGAAAAGGCAAACCCATGAGACAAACCCCACATCTTCTGGCTACACAGCATGGCCTGTAACTCGGGCTCACTGTCCCCACTTGCCGCTGATTCACCTCAGCCTGCTTAACCCACCCCGTGAGTGGCAGCTGGGCTGCCTGCCCTGCAAAGCTGGGATGCGCCGCAGCACCCAGGCCCTCCCTGTTAAGAAAAGCTGCCTGTGAGACCCACCTACTGCCCCACAACCTTTACCTTCTGAATTAGCATCTACTGGGACAGCTTCCTGGAACACTCAAATGGCTGGCAGACATCAATAAAACACACTTCATCACAGGATTTGCCATAACAACGGGACATGGACTTGGCCTTACATATAGAAACGATGTCAAACAAATTAGTCCAAGTTAGCCAGATGCTACCACAGAGCATGGCCCTGTCCTCTCCTGTCTCAGCCCCGGCTCTGCTGTTTGCCAGGTGGAGCTGTGGGGAGGCATCCTTGCACACCAGTCTTGAACATGGAATGCAAAGGAAGAGTTCTTACATTTCTCACCCCCTTGAACAATGAAAGCCAAACAGCAACCGAAAAAAAAGCAGAGAGCAAAACATATTTAATGGGCTGACAGCGACAGAGCTCCAGTGTTCCCAATCCTGGATCATAACCTGGCTCCTTGCCTTGGGAAGCTGAGGGTGATGACAGATGACCTTGCAAACAGCAACAGCTCCTCTACAGACTTGGGCTTCCAGGAGCGATTCTGCTCAGAGGTGGCAGGCTGGCAGACATGGGCACTCAGCAGATGTTCCCTTCTTAGGAACCTCTCCCAGCTCAGTACCGCAGGCTGGCTCCCACCAGCCTGTCCCTCATCAGCCAACAGCAATGCTGCCATCCTGCATTCCAGGGAACACAGCTGGACATTTGAACACCAGGGATTCAGAGTATAGGGGATTGTATTTTTGCTTATCCAAGGACAAAATGTCATTTAAAAAAACGACTCTGAGAAATCTTTATGAGGAAACTTGTTTGCCAACACTCACCAGATAAATTCAACTGAAGCTTTCATTAAAATCAAGATTAAAATCAAACCCTTGCCTGTGGGTACTGCTGACCTTTTTACGAGTGGGAAAACTAAGCCCAGAGCTGCAGCTTGGTTTCACAGGTGGCCTTATGGCCATAACAGGGCAACAAACCCCAAACCCTCAGATGGAAAATTCCCCCACAAGGGCTATGCAAGACCCCAGCTCTTCTTGAACTGCTCCAGAGAACAAGTATTTAAAACAGCTCACAGACTGCCTCACAGACTATTTTTATATTTTAAAAAAATGAAATTAGAATTTTAATCTGACTCGAACAATTACGACAGAAGGCTTCTGAGTGTTACGCTTACGTTTGTGTGCCATTTACTGCTCAAATTCTGTCTCCTCTTCCATTTATCAATTTGTAGTCCCAGTGGGACAGAAGAAAAGATTTAGACTTGAGTGCTGCCAATTTCTATCCTCCTCTTACAAGATGTTTATTCAACCCCACTAATGGCAACTTGGCTCTTTCCAGGCCTTTGCCCTCTGCTGTTTCCCTTCAGTGAGGCAAAACGTTGGTCTGCAAAGAGGAAAAAAGCAGTCACTCAGGTGCTGAGTGGGCAGGCCAAGACCTAGGGCAATGGGCTGACCGAGTCAACCTCTGCTCCCAGCCCAAACCTGTGTGTGCCCCAGCTCTCAGCCCCAGCCACCCGAAAGCACACTCGTCCCATCCGTGCAGCAACGGGCAGAAGGAGCCTGGCCCAACAGCACTCATGGCAGCAGCACTATTCACATTCTCCTCTGCTGCACCCACTGGTGGTGTCAGCTGTGCTGAGACCTGCTCTCACTCCCATTCGATGTAGCATGAGCAGGAGTAGCCCGAAGTCTCGTCATGGTACGAGATTTTATTGCTGTCAGGATAATTAGGGACTACTTGCAGAGAGCTTTCAATGAGTATCTGCACTTGTTTTTGTTTGTTCGTTAACCGGGGCTGTAAAGGAGTCCTGGATGATCCCCTGGATTTACAGTACAATAGGGACCTCTACAGGCATCTCCCTTTTCGTTGCAAGGCTAAGGACATGATGCGTACACGCAGCCGTGCACCGCTGCAGATGGCAGAGCACTGGCTGCATGGAGAGCACTTTCCATCTCTCTGTCCACAGATCCAGTTGCTTATGGATACCTTCAGCCACCAAACCGACACCTTGAAATGAAAGCAGCAACCAGTGCGTTTTCCCCACTCTGCATTTTCATGCTTCTTTCTCCAGTGGCTGCATCCAGCTACCTCGCCACCAAGAAGCTGTTGGGTTCCACACCAGAGGCTAATGGAATGAGCAGGGCTGCTGCAACACAGCCTGCAGGTTATTTTTCTGCATCATGCAAACAGTCTTATTGCAAACATTTGCATTAGGCCATATTAATTCTCTGAACAGCTCCAAAGGTTAAAGTAAAATAAAAACCCCTGCACTTATAGCATAGCAGATACAGAGCTGAAATGAATATTCAAAACCAAACTCTTATTGTTTGCCATTAACCTTTCAGTTTATCAACTGACCCCTCTTTCAACACTGCTACTGTTTTACCAGCCTACCAGAGAACCATTCCCTAAAGGAACTCAGAGGAGCAGAATGATGATCTACCAGCTGCAGGTAGATTCTACGAGCAGGTTTGAAAGGTTTGAGGCCTCCCTTTCGTGTGACTTCAGCCCCTCCCTGACTCAGTTCTGCACTGCACCTCCTCCCCAGGCACAGCCTCACTTCACAGGGATGCTCTAAAGACAAATCCATTAAGGAACATAAGCTCAGAGGTAAGGGGAGTTATTTGGAACTTAATTATTACATCAATTACTTTGCCAAGTTACCCTTCTCTTTGTGAGATGTTTTTCCAACTACTGTGTTATTTCATGAACCAGCAATTAAATAAAACACCCACTGAGTGTAAGGAATGCCAAAGCTATAAAATTTTGCTGACAGCCATATGAGTTTGGGGGGATTGAATTTTTATTGTTTGTTTGTTTTTCTGTGAGTTTTAGGCATAAAGTGCAGAGTGCCTGGCACATGACCAGTTTGGCAGCCAGCTCCTGGGACACAACTCAGTACTCACACTCGGACCACACCACTTGGCCCTGTGCTCACCATGTGAGCACAGATAGCTTTTGTGCACCAGAAAGAGCTGGGTTGTGGGAAGGACCAGAAACCCTGCCGTGTTATCACACAAAGTGTGTTTTTGGTTACTGAGAATGAGAGAATACCTTGTCCAAGGAGAAACTGCCTGCTGCTTACCTGCCTGCCACCTGGTCTGTAAGACCTCCTCCAGGAGCTTTTGCACTGCCTGCGGCCGCTGGCTGGCTAACAACTAGATGGGCTGGTGGTCTGGCTGCTCCGACTGCTGAATCAGCTGCATGCGACCATGGGCACTGCAGTCAATCCACAGCACACCTGACTGGGCAGGACAGGGTCACTGGGTACTCTGAGCACCTTCTTACTCTTCCTTCCCAGACTAAAAGCAACATTCTGGAAGCACAGTCAGCTTTTCCGCAGGCTTGCACCTCCTCATTTTAAACAGACCTTGCTGGGGTCAGGGAAGCTGCAGGTTGCCCACACGCTTCAGCAGAAAATGGATGTTGAACTCAGGGGAGGGAAGCACGTCACAGCCAAGCAGCAGCAAGAAAGGACACCTGCATGGTGGCTGCAGGTGCCAGGGATGCAGGCAGAGGGCTGGGTGGCTTAAGCGCAGCTGGACTGGAGAGATGCAGTGGGAAAGGGCAGCATGGTTCCACGAGCCAGGATCAAACACAGGGCAAGTGCTCTGGCCTTTGGAAAGGAAGGTCCTGGTCTTTAATGTCTCTCTTTTGGCCCTGCTGAGCTGGTGCCCCAGCAAAGCTAACGCAGGACTGCCTAAAAGCCACATACACAGGGTCTCCTCTTGAAATGACAGGGCTTGGCACGTGCAGCTAATAGGAAGCAGAAGTTTACTACTCTGGTAATTATGCCAGAGGGATAAATGAGCCGAGAAAGATGATCCTGATCTTCTGACAGGCCAGTTCTGCAGGAAATTCAGCACCGTAAGCAGCAGCACACCATACCAGCCCAGCAGCATCTGTCACTTATCCAGGCAGGGCTCAGTACAGCTGACTCCACGAAGCAATCTGAGGCAATGCAGACTTCCTCAGCTGGGTCACTGCAGGGAGCAGCAGTGATTCATTCAGGCAGTGATGCCTCCAGCACAGCCTGGGCCTGATGGAATCCCTTAAAACTGCAAGGACATTGCTCTTCTCCAACAGGGGCTCCAGCAAACACTGCTGATGGATGGAGAAGCTGTCACCTATGCTGGCGCCAACAGCCTTGGATACCCGAGGAGCCAGTAACCTGCTCTGTGGTTGTGCTTCCACGCAATGGGCACACAGCAGCTGGGTGGCGAGGAACTCACTTCTGGAACCCTCGATAACACTTGGGAAAATAAAACTACAATAAAGCAAAGAATGCCTTTTCTTTCCTTTTCCCCCCCTTCATCTTTCCACTTTATTCTCACCCTGCCCTTACATGAAGTTTCGTGGCACAGACCCATCTGCTGTTTCACTCTCCAATTTCTCTTCCATCAGCAGAATCTCAGCAAACTTTGGTTGGCAGAAAGCAAACCAGAAAAGAAGATTTTACTACTTAGTCTCCTGCTGAACTATGGCCTTGAAATCAATCTTCCTTTCCAGTTATGCTTAACCAGACATTAAAAAAGGCAACTAGTGAGTGTTTCTATACGTACCAAATGTCTCACTGTGATGAGTAAACACTTTTGAAGCAGCACTTGTACACCCTGCAAGGCACCTGCTTAGCCACCGCTATGTAAAGGGTGTCCAAAAAGTCAGTAAAAGGACATGCAAAGGTTTTAAACCCAGCAAAATCCATCTCTCCCTGACAGCTTTCTTTGGACAGGTGAAAGTCCAGTTGTTCAGACTCGTGTCTTTAGAACTCCTTTACCAACTGCATATCCACCCTAGGGAAGTTGTGTTCCTGTGTGTGCCTGCTCCACTGTGATGCAGGAGGGTTGGTCCTTTGCGATTGAACACAAGACGCGCAATGTGCACACGGGAAGACACAAATCACTGCTGAAAAGATGACAAAAGATTTGAGGTTCTTCATCTTTTGGCCTATCTAGCTGTCAGATTTCCTGACAGTGATGAGAAAGATCTCTTCCTGTGTTTTCCTGATGACGGGCATGTTGCTAACAGGCATTTCCATTGAGCCTGTGCAGCAGGGTGAGGGTGGTGTCTAGGTGGCTGTGTGCAGATGTGCATTGAATTTCACACCTACATAAATGTGACACTGGAAACGTCAGGGCAGCTACCAAAAGCAGATCTCAAAATTGCAAAGAACAGAAGTTGTGTCTCAGAGGATATCAAGAAAAGGTCAGAAGAATGGAAAGGAGCAAACAATAGAGAGATCTGAAGATTTAACTGGAGATGAAGAAAACAAAAAGGCTGCGAGTTGGAAAATCAGCTCAGTGCCTCTCACAAAACGCTCAGGAAAGGACTGGTGTCTACCTCTGTCTAGCTCCTCACCAACAATCCTTTCTGTGCACACACATCTCACTTGGTCCAGTCTGCTGCTTGGGGACTTCAACCAAACAGCACGTGGGGTGTTGTTTTATTTATTGGTATCAAACGGAGAGCCAAGATGACTCAGCTACTGACCAAGATCCCCCTGAGCGAGAAGCCCCCTGAGCTCCAGACCACTCAAGTGCCACTCTTCCCCTTCCAAATCCTGTCTTTCACACACATTTCAGCATTACCATTGCAGTCTCACAAATACATAAGGGATTTTTTATCAAATGACATGCATCCTGTTGTGAGAATTAACTCACATAACAAACAAATGGAGATTTCCAGCAGGGCACCTGAATTCAGGAGCCGGTATCATCCCATAAAATTGCCAAATACCCAATTGCCTTTTTCTCGCAGACAATGAAGCACAGCGGATGCGTCTACAACGTGTGAGAGCTGAAATGAACATCTTCAGAGCCACCTCCAGTCTTATTTCTGTCAAACATTTCAGCCGTCAGTGAGAAGCCATAATAGTGCCGTTGTCTTCAGAACCAATTTTCTTCCCTTTTCCTTGAACAAAATCCTTTTCCTTTGCAATTCTTCATAGAAAGGATGAACCAAAACCAGCTCCTGACATGTAATCTGTCCAGATCCCTGTGGTCACTTCTTTCTTATTTATGAGTGTCACATTGTGCACATAACCTGAGAATAAAGAGAATAGGTTTCCTGGGAAAAGCTACACTGAAGTTCCATAACAAAATTCCACCTCCTCCAGCAACTGGAGTCTTGTGCCAAAATCACAGCGCAGCAAAGGAACGTCCTGCCTGAAGTTCTGTGAACCTGATGCACTGCTACATGATGTTAGTTAAGAGCAGAGCACTTTGTCATGAGCACAGTCAGTCCATTTTGAGAAAGTTGTCTGATCCCTTCGCTTATGAAAACAAGAAAACTTGGTGTGCCCAGAGGTGCCAAGATCTAATTTTCCAGGAACCGCTTACTCTCTGATCCTAAGTTTCAGTACGCTTTTGAGAACCATCCATTCTCCTTAGTAACAAAGCCTTTAATGGTTTTGTCCTTTACCGTGACAGAAGCCTGTGCTTTGCTTAGCATGCTGAAGGTAACTGTTTGTCCACACATACAGGCAACAGGCACCGAAACCAGAACCCGAATGGTTTCTTGTCAGCATGTCATGTTCAGAACACAACTCCATGGTGAGGCAGTTTGTGCATTTCCTCTGGAGGAGAGAAAAAAAAAGAAGGGGGGAACCCAACAGAAAAGACCCGAGCAGAACCTGGTAACAGGGCTTGAAATGACTGTAAACAGCTAAAACCAACCAGTCCTCCCCTCAGTCTGTGGTGAACATCGAGAAGGCTGCAAGAATCCTTAGCTGTTTGGACCTGCTCATTCAGCAACCTTTGCTAGAAGAGGAAGTCTTTCTTCAGAAGGGAGTGGAGCCCACCAGCTCTGCAGGAGTTCCTTTTGTGCACTCGCTCTGCCATTCCCTTCATTTCACCTCCTCCATGAGGCTGAGGTCCCTACCAGATGGCACGGGGTGGGGGGCCTTCCCAGCAGCACTTCCTCTCAGTGACAGGCAAATTGGTAAGTGTCCCAACGCCAGAGCTTCACAATGCTGTCTCACCCATGCAGACTTTGTAGGGTGACTTCAATTTCCTGCATCTAAAATGGACAACATTGTGTGATTTTCATTAGATGGATCTAAACCTGCAGCAGTCTGAACAGAACCAAACCTGACCGCCTAACTCATCTGGGCAGCCCCAACGCCACCCCCATTTCAGACCCAGTGGGCTGATCGGAAAGCAGAGGTACAGAGATCCTTTACAATTGCACCACAGATCCATAACCATGCTCCCAGTGCCCTCAGAACTCCACCTGCTGTTTCCTCCTGCCCTCTGTAATCCAGAAGAACGTAATCAGAAGGTTCTCTGTACCTCTTTCTTACGTAGCAGTAGATGATAGCCAGTATCCCACTTGTCAGTATTCCTATGCCGATTCCCACGGCAATGTAGCGTTCGTACGAAATATGTGCGTATGAATTTAGTGTTAGATGTTCACACCTCTCTCCATTGTAACCTGCAAGGCACCTACAAAATAAACACACACCATGCAAATATTACTCAGAAGTTCTTATGGTTTGTTTTCCAGACACACATTTGTTTTCATCAGTTTTGAACAATCTAGAACAAGTCTAAACGGGAAGGGGCTGAACCTGGTGCTCAGTCAGAACCTCTTGTCTCCAGCAAGACTACCAGTTGCCCCAGTCTGTCTAGTTTAAAGCTAGCTTGAGTACTGCAGTCACAGCAAACACCATCTAAGCACACACTCATTGTGGAGGGTGTGGACAAAGAGCACTGAGCTCTGCTGATCCTTCACTGCTGTAAAGTCTCCAAAGGCCAGGGCCGCCCAGGATGGAGCTCAGAAAATGTTCAGGACACCCTAGTCCTGACTAGTGTGTAAGCTGTTGCAGAATGAGGAAGTTGCAGCTGATGTCTTGGAAGATCCTGCCACTTTCACTGTGCCCACTGCAAAAATCTATCTATTTCTCTACTACTTCATCTAGCACTCGCTGCACTTTGAGATGCCACCATGGCACTGACGTGAAAATCACAGCATCATGGAATGTTTTGGGTGGGAAGGGACATTTAAGATCATTCAGTTCCAACTCAGGAACATTTTCCACCAGATCAGGGTGCTCAAAGCCCCATCCAAGATGACCTTGGATACCTTTAGGAATGGGGCAGCCACCACTTCTCTGGGCAACCTGTGTCAGGGCCTCCTCACACTCACAGTGAGGCTGTGAATGTTCCATCTCCCTCCTTTGGCATTACACTACCACAGCAGTGCTGCCTGGTTCACCCTCCTGAGCCAACATGGCACTCAAGCCTGTGCCAAACTTTAACCCTGGCAATACCCGAATGGCACTTGAAAGCTGTGATTCCCTGAAAATCAGTCACATCCCGTTACTAACACAGAGCAGACAAAGAACCAGGACTACTGTTGTTACGTGCTAAGAAGGCTGTTCATTGCACTTTCTTTACTTGCATATGGGTCTCCTCAGCTCGCTGTGGAATGCACAGAGCCCGTTGATGCAATAGCTGTAGTGCTCTTCCAGACAGGCCTGCATAAGCTTCAAGAGCTTTGGCTGCTCTGTGTAGTCTGCTGTGAACGGGAAAAGAATATGTTATATGTTACAGTCAATTTCACGTATTTTCACAACTCAAGCAGAAGAGACACTGCCTGCAGAAGACAATACACACATTTACTGTACTTACTGACGCATGGCCAGGTAGAGCAAGCTTCTACGACACTGAAGCACAGCTTCAGAGAAAGATCCTGAGAAGCATGTACGAAAATGATTATGGGAGACTCATCCAGGGTAACATCAGCACAATGCAAACTGCAATCCAAGCAGGAAAGCCATCCCAGGAAGATCAGGGGTTTAGGACACGATGAGAGGACTGAATTTTTCTCAGGATGCTTCCTAGCCTGAATTCAAACTATTAGTCAATTTCTTTCTTCTCTTCCCTGTCACAAGACGGACTATCGCACTGCTAGTGCTCCTGCCTGCCAGCTCCGCAGCTATAAGTGAGTGGTGGGATTGCTCCCTTCATCCATTCTCCGTGGCCTACTGTCAACAGTGTCCAATTACGCTTGCAAGCACCCAAGACCACAAAAGTGTGGTCCACAACTATCGAGTGTCTGAACTTGCACAAAATTCTGTGCATCCCAGACAGCAAGCACGCTTCTGCTTTCAGAGCACAGAGAATGATGGCTTTATAACCAATCATGTCTGCTCAAATGGGAATAAAAAAGTCAAAACTTATCTTGGGGATCTTGGATCAATGTTACATTGGACAGAAGAGCACCAAAGCCCAGGAGCAAGGCTCCCTGCTGTGCAGGAGTGCAGAAGCCAACACAGGTCTGTAACATGGGAGCAAGGGCACAGCAAGAGAAGAGAAGGCTCCAAAGCTTCACCACCAAAGGCAGTATCTGTTTGAACTGGTCTCTACCCAGTTACAGGCATTGCTGGTGGGGTGTCCAAGGGATCTCTTACTCTGCCAGGGGACTGTTCTAGAGACAGTTGAAGGCTATTTCCTAACTGAGTGTTTGTAAACACCAGCTTTCAGTTATGAGCCCAGAAAAATAACATCCTGCAGGAAGGTGACCAGGTCTGCTCAGGGTAATTAAACAACAGCATGATAGGCAGAAGACTTCCTTTCTGACTAAGTGCTGAATCAAGGCCTGGAGATACTACACTGATGGAACGATTGTCATAGACGTAAGCTTCCAGCCCTCCTGCAGGCAACTTGAGATCCCACAACACATTTTTCAGGAGTAACACCACCAGCCCCCTGAATTCCCGATCAAATTCGAGGCAGAAATCCCCCCTGTGTGCTCAACAAAGCCATTTTTTTCTTCGTCCCTTATGAAGTTTTATCAGAGAGATGATAAGCAATAGTAAAGAGCTGTTCTGCTCTACACCCGCATGTGAGTGCAATTCACCACTTCAGTTGTGAATTGGGTGGTTTGGACACCAAGAGGTGTGATGATATCATTCCTACTAGGATCAATCAGTGCTCCTTGGAAAACAGTGAGCTGTAAAACCTCACAAGATTAATCGGCCTCCCAGCTTTCTGAGAGACACAGAACAAGTAACAACTCCAATCTGCTCGAAAAACAACATATTGGTTCGCTACAAGTTCTCATGAAAAGCTATAGAGGTGGAAAATCACCTTTCTTAAGAAAGGACAGATTTCAGGAAGACAAGACAGGTTCTGTGACAAGAGACAGACAACACTGTTCCCTTCACAGGAGGACTGGATGATGCTCACTGCCGGGGAAAGCACAAGGGAAAACAAAGCATGTGGTCAACACAGCTGCGTGCCGAGGAAATCCAGGATGCAGGAGACCAGTGAAAGCCTGATGTACCTGCAGAGCAGCTACCACAGCTCCACAGGGAAGAGGCTCAGACAAGAGGCAGTGGCACATTCATGCTTCCCCATGCCAATCACTGCTGTGAATCTCCGTTTCAGCACAAAGGGGGCTGAACAGTGTGCAATGAAACCGCTAAACACAAGCCCTCAGTAGGACCCTGAAATGTGCACTTCCTGCTGCCTAAAGTGCTGCTTCACTACCGGGCCCTGAGAAGATACCTACTGCACAGGTTTAATATCTCACTTGCATCTCTGCCATACAGGGAAAAAAAATAAATGAGGAAGGCACAAATCTACATGCCAGAGGCAAGAAATGCCCCAGCAACCTCTATCCAAGCTTCCTCCAGCTGGGTTCAGACAACTGGAACATCTCTCCTCACTCACCCTGCTGCTGTCGAGAGGTGGCAGTCGTCCATCCACCAGCAGGAAGCAGCCTTGCTTCCTGCAGGGATGCGAAACCTCTTCCCCTGAGTACGGGAATGTTGGTTCTGTCGTTACAAACAAAGCTCAGCCCAGAGCAGAAGCCTGTCTAGAAAGCGTCCCAGACAAACACCTATCTCTGCAGGGCACAAACAAATGCATTCCTCCCTCAGTGTCAGGAGCGAGAGCTTTGTCCATTGTGGGCTGCAAGATCGGATCTTGAATACACTCACAAAATTCCAAGTGCTAATTATCCTGACTTTGCAAAAGTACAAATTACCTCTGGAAGAACGATGAGCCTTGCAAACAAAAAGACCCATTTCTAACCCATCCCAGAGCATTATGATAATTCATACTGTGTTACCCACCTAGATACTAAATAAGCTGTGGAACAAACACATCCATGTGCCCTTTCATGTCACGTGAGGAAGAAGCATGCTGTGCAAGCACTCGACAGCTGCCTGCAACTGAGTCATCTGGACAGATACACTTGGCAAGATCCAACACGAAATCAAACCCACAGGTACCTAGAGGCCTGGGCACGCCAAAATGGACAGACTGGCAACAAGAGGAGTCAGTCACGAAGGCCATGACAGCTCAGCCTTCAAGTATGGTGCACTGGGAGGAACTGGATAGATAGAAAGGGGAGGGGTCAGCCCTGGATCCTGGGCCTCCCTTAGAGCCTGCATAGGAGAAGCAGTTCCAGGCAGTGAGGGGATCTCATTTTCCCCCAAGCCCTTTCCTGATTTCAGCTGCCATTTTTCTATGAAGCTTCCCTGTCACCCCAAATAGTGTCGGAAGTTGTTTATCCCTGCTGTGTTAGCTCCCAGCCAGGCGCTCTCTCCATTATCTTTTCCACCTCATCTCATCAGTGAGCCTAATATTTGCTATCCCCAGCACTGGTGCCAAGCAAAGCCTATGTAACATAAAATAAGGAAATAGGATATGATCTTGTAATTAAGAGGCAAAGGAATCGAGTACAAATTAATGGTTTTCTACAAAGTGCACCTCAGTCCCCATAGGGCTTGCAATCCCACAGGAAACTGCCAGTTTGTCCAGTGATGCTTAACCAGGAATTCCTTTCCTTCCGATCCAGTACTACTGAACCTTGGCTATAAATCTCACGATAAACTTCACTTGCACAGGAACAGAAGCTACACGAGAATTTCAGAGAGATGCAGCCAGTTTCTCTGATGACTCTTTAAGCACTTCTTTTCATTCTTCTCTCTGGACATGCTGTTCTCTAACCTGTCAGTGGTTTGTAAAAGGTCCACTGGAATATGCTTTGTTACCCATGCAAGCGTGTGCTTGTGTGTTTGTGAATTTGCTTCTGCCCTCAAGGGGAACACACACTCAAAAGTGCTGGTATCCAGTTGGCTTGCACAGCCACAATCAGCATAAAGGTACACAGGGACACAGGACAATGACAGACATGGTTGTGCCCCTGTCAACAAGCCTCCTGTTTGTTAAAACATGACCCACAAGTCCTGCTTTCTAGAGACAGCACAAACAGGGTACGTAACGAGTCATGACGCATGTGTACTTCATTACACTCCTGCTTGCTGGAAGCAGCTCCAGAAGAATCGTGACACAGCAAAAACCACCAAACCAGACCACAGCGCTGATTAATCAAACTGCTGCAGTCAAACCCCAGCATCTTGACTGCACATACATACATGTGTGCATCTATATTACATATATTTTACATATATGTATATCAAACCCACAGAGAGTGTATGTATGGTTGAATGCACATATAACACTGCATCATGATGCCAAATTAGACACAGAAGAGTTTGACTTCTTATGAGAAAAATTAAAAGCTTATTATCTACTAAATAAAGCTTGTAAGGCACCATGTGATGACTTACTATTAACAGAGCATGATTTGTGTGCTTGTTTATGTTCTTTTTTAAAGTACAGAGACATTAATGAGTATCTCCTTTCCTCCTTTACTAACCTGCCAAAATCTCAGCTAGAATCTCACAGTTCTCCACAAGTAATGACATCACTAGCACCTGAAGTAACATTGAGAACGCCGCTTGCAGGGTAAACAGAGCGTTCTGGCCTCAGATGTTGGCAGGTAAATAGTCTGGGTTCACGTTTCAGTCAGGAAAGAGAGAAAAAAAGAGAGAGCTAGCGCTCTGAAGAGGGCTGTGGAAGCTGCGATAGCTGAAAGCAAAACTGCAACAGAGAAAGAAACTACTGAGTAACAGCAAGGAGAGGCATCACCTGAAGTTATGCTGGCTGTGTTTGTACTTGTGTATGTAAAGCTTCACACTGCAGACAGCTCAAAACCAAGCACAAGTTAAGAGTAACAGAAACGCAGATCATCTAGCCCAATTAGCCTTAAATTGTCTTCTGCCAATTATTAGTGACTTTGGATCGAGGATCCTTTAGCTGGTTGCTGCCAAGCCTATCCCAGCTGAACAGCAGCTGTTGCTTCAGAGAAGCTTTTAAGGCTCCATGAAGAAAGCAGCTCATGTAACAAACAACACACAGTATTCACCCGTGTCCAAGTGACGGGAGCAAAATAGCAGTGATCATCAGCAAAGGTTTTGTCGTTGTTGTTTCAAATTACAGATTAGTAGAGACAAAGAGAACAAAAAGGAAATACCTTCAGCGCTGTTTTTTGTCCAGTTATTCCACAAGTCTGTGCTGAGGGACGACACAGAGATAGCTGACTCTTCACTCAGTGCCCCCATTGCTGTGTAATGAAAATAGATGCTTACTGGAACAGAAAAACCCGCTTAATGCAATTCTGATACAGTGCAGCAATATAAGAATGATTCATTTAAAACATTCTTGCCTCAAACTTCCTTTTGCTACAGCATAATTATGACTGTGGGAAAACAAACTATTGTTTTCAGATTTCCAACACATATATCTATTCTATGCTCCTTTCTGTTCTCTCACACAATATTCCAGATATCTGGAATGCAATACCATCTTACACCTATTTACCAGTCAAAGCAGTTTCTCCTCAAAGAGTCTAAATTACACCTTACCAGTTAGTTTCATCCAGGTTTAAAATTGCTAAAGTAGTTCTGCTTTGCAATGTCTTTGCATGCTTCCCACCCTTGCCGCTTACTTCAGAAAGAGCCAGCTATTGTTCAGCAAAACCTTGCATCTTGCAACACGGAAAAGCCTGCTCTCAACCTACCTTTCAGCAAAACATAGATTAGCATCCCAAATGCCATGGCAAGCAGCAGCTTCAACACCTTCTCAACTCTTCTCTCCAGATGCTTGCTCTCCTTATCTGTGTTCCCGTGGGTTCTCATTCACTTATACACCAGGAAGCGTCATCTGTCGTTCTCACCAATCACGAAAAGGTGCATCTGGCAACCACCTCAGCCCCTGGGGCAACCACACATTTATTTAGGAAACTGCTATTATCTGGCAATGGCATCAGGTTTTCTTTTGAAAGCCTGGTTTCCTATTACCCGTGGGCACAATCATCCATGCAAAGATACAGTTTTAAGGAGAGACCTGGTTTCTGCTGGAGCATATCAACGAAATATAACAAAACAGAGGTGAGTAAAATAAAAAATGATGTATTGCAAAACCCAGGATCTTCCTTTCCCTTAGTAATGCTATAGTGTTACTCCCCAGAGGACTGTCAGCATTCGGGATGCCGCTCTGGAATACCCTCACCAGCCCTTGCTCTGCTTCTGTTCCTTCCCTGGTCTTGCCTGCACCTCAGCTCCCTGCCATCCAGGGGAGGAACTGCCAGAACAACCAGTACTGAGATTGGGAAGCGATCAGAAACAATGATAAGGGATGCTGTTCTCCAGCAGTGACTGCCAGCAAGAGGCCTTTGATCCCAGGCTTCAGCAAGCCTGAGGGACACCCTCTTCACCTGCCATTCAGCCTTCCACACTCTAAAGCAGAGCTGGCCACTGGCCCCATGCAGGGCCTGGCAGTGCAGGCAGAAGCAATGCATGGTCGTATGGGGCAGAAGTCAAAAGCTGGCAGTGCACAAGTGCCAAGAAAACGGACTTACGGAGCAGGTAAGCTGTAGCCTCCAGTATTGGGCACTCCTTTATTTCCTCCTGGCTGATACGCTGCTATAAAAGCCCCTCTCTCCCTGTTGGAGGAAGTGGATATGGATAATGAAAGCAGTGACACTTCTGACATGGAGGGTCACCCATATGTCTTGTACTGACCCCCTCTGAAGCCCCAGACGCCGTCCAGCTTCCTTGGTCGGAGGCAGCTCAGAACCAGTTGGACCAGTCTCTCTGATGGGCACTGACGTAGCCACACTGGAGCAAAGGACCAGAAAGGCCCTGTTCCGTAACGGACACACACCCCAACCGCCACACTCCACCCCAACAACAACCTGCACCTTCTCAATAGTGAGCTCCAACCAACAAAAACACTTCACAATTGTTACACTTTCAAACCAAAAATATTTTGATAAATGCTCTAATGAATCTGGTCAGCTCGAGTTCTGCCTCTCTGCAGGGATGTGTGGGATTCAATCTAACCACTTCACCTGCAAGCGAAGAACACAGGCTAGTTATACACTTTTTAATTATGTGAGCTCCTGCTCCTGTACTGCATTCCAGGAGGCTCTGCCCTTCCTTCACTATCCCTCACTGCTGCATGACTGCACACTGATTGAGGGCAGCTTGCACACTCCCCAGATCAACAGGAGTGTCCATGCCTCCCTGGATAACCTCGGCTATCAGTTCTGAGCAGGGTTAACCCTCAGGAGCCTGGCTTTCAACACACATCTACACAAATGGAGTTTAATCCACCCTGAATCCAAGAGGTAGCTTTGTCATTACACAACACCTCTGGGCGTGGCAGCCCTTGTGAGAAGGCTTCAGTCGATACAGCCATGCCCCTGTCTGCCACAGGGCGTTCACACTCGGACTGGGCTTGACCAGGTCTGGCACACAAGCATGCTTTTGGGTTGGGTTAATTGGCCCTTCCCCTCTGGATGCTCCTCTGAATGTTCTCCCACTGGAGCACACTCTCACAAAGGGTCTGGCAAGTCTGAGAACAGCGTGCTGAGGAGAGAAACCTCGGGCTCACCGCATAGTGCCAACCCATCCACCACCAGTGAAGAGAGAAAATGCTCAAGGGCAACAGTGAACTCCCTGCAAGATGTGAAAGAGGTAGGCTCACTCCAGTGGCATAAGGAAAATGCCATAAATTGTTATTCTACCAATGAGATGATTATAGTTAAATCAAAGAAAACAAAATTAATCTAGAACAGCCACACAAAGAGACAAAGGAAAGCAATAACTGACCTTGCAAAAACCCTGTATTCACTCCATACCAAGTTAAAAAGAAAAGGCACTATCACCCCAAAATTCTACTGGCATTTCTCACCAAGGCTGACATAACACAGAACAAGTTTTATTCATCTCAGTCAGTGACAGGTGGATCAGCCCAAATATTATCTCTGTAGGCACCCAGACCCTCCCAACACCTGTGCTGCCACTTCTGTTTGCACAGCTAAGCAAGTGCCTGCACTGTTCATGGAAACAAAGAATCGTTCGGCTGGAGAAGACCTTTGAGATCGAGTCCAACAATCCCTGTCCACTACTGAACCATCCCTGAGCACCTCCTCTGCCCATCTGTTAAACCCCTCCAGGGATGGGGACTCCACCACCTCCCTGGGAGCCTCTGTCAGTGTCTGAGAACTCTTATGGAGAAGAAGTTTTTCCTAATATCCAATCTAAACCTCCCCTGGCACAACCTGAGGCCATTTCCTCTCATCCTATCACCTGTCACTTGGGAGAAGAGCCCAGCATCCACCTCGCTACAACCTCCTTTCAGGCAGTTGTAGACAGTGATGTGGTCTCCCCTCAGCCTCCTCTCCTCCAGGCTAAACAGCTCCAATCCTCTCAGCCACCTCCCACAATCCCTGCTCCATTCCCCTTCTCTGGACGTGCCCAGCCCCTCAAGGCCCTTGTAGCAGATTTAGTAACGATTCTGTCAACCGCTTTTGTAAGCGCTGCATTAAACAAAGCTCTCACACAGACCCCCACAAGAACCACCAGCACAGCAGCGATGCTCCAGCTTGTTTCATTTATTACAGCAAGCGTGTTTGTGTTTCACGGCAGTAGTATTTTGCCCACAATTGTCATCTTCTTATCCTTCCAAGTTATCTACAGTCCACTGGCAAACATCTGCAGCTCTTGCTGAAAATACTTCCAAGTTATCCCAAATGGGGTAAAACCACAAAGGTAAAAGGCTGAGCTGGCTCCCATGGACTCCAGTGGGAACTGGGGAAAGCTCTTCATGTCAATAGTGCACACACTCAGTTCAACATCTCAGCCGTAATCCCACTTCAGCTTTGACATTGCATGGGACTGTTCTAGATCCATCCCAACATTTTTGGGAATAGAAACATGCCAATCTTATTATCCCACAGAGTCCTCTCTAAGCAGCAAACACGGTAGCCAGGGATTCGCAGGACTGGGCCTTATATCATGGACCAGAAGAGACCCCTTCATGCAGTTCCAGAAAACCAGAGAATAATTAAATGGCTTAAAATTCTGGCGCAAACATTTCATCAGGGATAAATTTTTGCTTTTCTCCCCATCCCATCACACACAATGTACACACACAGCAGTTTTAATTGTATTTAACTAATTAACACCCAATCTGGCCCAGGCTTTAAGGTTTTTTTGTGGGATGAGGGTATTATGCGCCAAAACATCGTCAAACAAATCCAGACATGGAGAGAAAATAAACTCTGGCTTCGATTCCAGCTATTTCACCTCTTGCCTATGTTTGA